>OZ038483.1:16989267-17049267 GCA_964036315.1 Acanthosepion esculentum
TGAAAGAAGGTGCGATCTACCATATCCAGGTACCGTAATACGAACTAATCTATTGCATCACGGAAAAAAAGGTAAAACAACACAAAACAAAACGTGTATATTAAGAAAATTCTCCCGTGCACGGGTCTACCGGAGCCTAGGCGTCTACAAAATCGAAAACATTAGTCCCGTGGCTGGTGGCCCAATAACTATTTTTCTGCTGTGCCTACACCTACTGATTAATTCTGACTTTTTGATTAACACTCTCGTATCGCTGCTTCAACTTAATATAACAAAGTTTTCCTTTAGGCATAGCCTACACCTATCACTAATATTTCTACACGTTCCGCTTTTCTTCCCCAAATTTTGTGAGACCTACCCGCTTCTCTTTTAATTTTCCTGTAATAAGCTGATAGCGGCGTCACATATTCATATTTACTATGCTTGAAACTCAATCTATAGTTATAATATCTCTTCCTCCATTCATTTTCAATAGCTCCAGCTAACACTATTTCAATTTTCAACTTCTGTTTTCGCTAGATATACTATATTTTCAGCCATATAATTACCTTCTAATGGACAGGCGGTTTTAATTCGACGATTGCACTTATGTTTATTTTGTTCACTCTTAATGTTATTGAGCAACTTTCTGTTGTGGTTATCAAGAATTTCTTCATATTTTCCCGTAACAATAAATAACTTTTACATTATTTTTATTAAATGGTTTACTCGTTTTCTCTGAAGCAGTGATGTAGTCTCCATTAATTCCCTTAATTTTAAAAAATATTCCTCGTACGTTAGTTTTGACTATTTGCTATTCCTACCAGTATTTTTTTGTTGCTGTTTATTATAATTAAACTAGTTTTTGTTTACAATTTTCAAAGCCTCCTGGTATACTTTTCTTTGCTCTCTCAAAGTTATCGTTTTTAGTGTCAGTAGACAATCTACTGGCTATTGACTTATATAAATGTTTTTTATAAACGTAGGATGGTCAGAATCAGAATTTATATAGTGTGGCGTGTTCTCAGGTTTGATATAAGGATTATACTCGCGTGTTGTTTGTTTACACCTAAGTAGTCTATCTATGTTAGATTCGATACCACGCTTATTGTAAGCCCGTATTCCTTGAAGAATTATTCTAGATTTTTATGGTGTTTATTACTGTTATGGGAACTTACCTATAACGATAATGGACTCTTCCTGACTCTATAAATACTGCGCCTCTCTGAGAGAGAGGGAAGAGGAATGAGTTGAGACCTAACGAGTCAAGACATATTAGTTCACTCTAAACCAAACTGACAGTAAATACTAACACCTTCAACTTGTATTATATTTCTGTTGTAATATATCTTTGTTATTTACTACTCTTGTGTTCGTGTTGTTCTTCCTTGGTTCTACCTTGGACCATAACTGTGGTGCGACGATATTGGACCATAACAATGACTAACCCTACTACTATTCCTTTTGCAATTCTAAGCCCATCTCGATAGAGGCCGAAAGTCTTTTATCGTAATTATACGAAATCTTCCATAACTGAATACTCCCACCTATGCGCCATCGTAAGTTCCCATGGCCACATCAAACTCTTTGTCCCTTTTTGTCCATATCTGTAAAAATGCGATATGAATAAGAACAAAGGAAAACTTTTCTTTACCAACGCATTTCGTCCCCTGAGAGACTTTATCAAGGTAAATGTAGGGGTTTTATTTTACTTACACAGTTAGCTTACAGAATATTTTAGAGCATTAAGATGAAAATTTTGAAAGCTTAACGATTCCCTCCATTTTGCTTCTGATATATATATATATATATATATATATATATATATATATATATATATATATATATATAAAAGTGAACATAGAAGTCAACACTTAGAGGCGACAGTCT
Organism: Acanthosepion esculentum; assembly: GCA_964036315.1. NCBI lineage: Eukaryota > Metazoa > Mollusca > Cephalopoda > Sepiida > Sepiidae > Acanthosepion > Acanthosepion esculentum. Next base: position 16,991,137 of record OZ038483.1, read on the forward strand.
GTTTCATCCTAGATGCAATCATCGGGCCACGAGTGCTGTTATTTTTCTCGGCTATTTATATATACGGGTCAGTGGTGCATTGTGGGTCGTCATTTTTGGCAGGTGTTTTACCGGAAGTCGTTTATTTGTTTATTTATTTATTTGTATTAAATTATTTTGCTTGTTTTTATTTAATTTTATTTTTGTTTTTTATTCTTTATATTTATTTTATTTTTATTTATTTATTTTTTCTTTATTTTGATCGGTGTTTTTATTAACGTAGTAAAAATTTGTTTATATAGCTTATTGTGGGTGGTTTATTATGGCGGCTATTTTATTGAAAGTCTTTTATTTATTTATTTGGGTCAAATTATTTTGCTTGTTTTTATTTATTTTTGTTTTTATTTTTATCTTATATATTATTTATTTATTATTTTTATTTTGATCGTTGTTTTTATTAACGTAATAAAAATTTGTTTATATCGCTTATTTAACATTTTTTTTTTTTTGATTGGGAAGATAAAGCTATTTGTTGAATTTTGGGGTTGATTGTTGTCGTTTGTTCTGACTATTATTTTTTCGCGGGAACAGTTTTTAATTTATTTGCTTCGATTGATTATCTTTATTTGTTTTTTTGTTTTTTTTTTAAGCGGCTAGTTTATCGGTATCGGTGGTTACTGTATATTTTCTCTTTTTGGTTTTCGATTTTTAAGTAACGCAGTATATTATAAAATATAATAATAATTATAAAATATAAAATAAAATAAATATAAAGGATAAAAAACAAAAATAAAATTAAATAAAAACAAGCAAAATAATTTGATACAAATAAATAAATAAACAAATAAACGACTTCCGGTAAAACACCTGCCAAAAATGACTACCCACAATGCACCACTGACCCGTATATATAAATAGCCGAGAAAAATAACAGCACTCGTGGCCCGATGATTGCATCTAGCATGAAACAGACTGTCGCCGCTAAGTGTTGACTTCTATGTTCACTTTTATAACCGATAGTGTATTTTCTGTACCCAACACCAATATCAAAATACATCCACCTCATAATCTACTATTTATTCTGCACAATATGTCCCAATAGTGGATATATTGGCGAATCAGGAATTAGTTTTAGATTTCGTTTCAACAATCATAAACTATCCATACGTCAAAACAATCCTTATTCCCCCATAGCTGAACACTTTAATCAATCAAGACACTCATTAGACAACTGTAAATGTTTATTGATAAATTCCTATCTTAGTTCCACATACACACACAGAAAAAAAGAGAAATACTGGATTTTAAAATTAGACACATATAAACTAGGGTTAAACAAAGACTTGGGGATTTTTAATCTGTATAATTACTTCAATAGTTAAAAGAATTCTATGTTCACTTTTATATTTACACACGCTCTATCTCTGATATTGAGCACTTTATCCCATAAATATAGCACACTTTAAGACTATATTTCTTATATATATATATATATATATATATATATATATATATATATATATATATATATATATATATATATATATGTGTGTGTGTGTGTGTGTGTGTGTTGAAAAATAAAATTCTGATACTTTTTAATCATATATATATATATATATATATATATATATATATATGTATATATATATATATATATATATATATATATATATGTTGAAAAATAAAATAATTATATTTTAATCATTTAATCAGCGATAATGCCACTCAGGCGTAAGGATTTACTGGCGGCAGTCGGGGTGATGGGTGAAAGGAAATTAGAATACTTTTGGGGAAGTACCGGAAACCAAATCCTAAACAGGAAAACAAGGGGTAAACATCTACTACTGTTCAACTAACAGGGAAGTTGAGTGAACCGGATGATAGACAAATCTACCGACTCCTATGTACCTTGATAAAGTCACCCGGGGGAGCAAAGCGCGTTGGTAAAGAAAAGTTTCCCTTTATCTTTATTCATCTTCTGTTTTTACATATATTTTATTTTTATATTTATATCTGAATTTTTTTATCTCTCTATATTTCTGGGATGAGGTGTTATGTACATTATTTACATTATTTGGACTATTGTCCTCATTTTTGTCGCCATATTTATTACAACGTTTCGGCCCTCCAGTATCTGTCTATATTTCTGAGATGAGGTATTATGTACACTATTTACATTATTTGGACTATTGTCCTCATTTTTGTCGCCATATTTATTACAACGTTTCGGCCCTCCAGTATCTGTCTATATTTCTGAGATGAGGTATTATGTACACTATTTACATTATTTGGACTATTGTCCTCATTTTTGTCGCCATATTTATTACAACGTTTCGGCCTTTCAGTATCTGTCTATATTTCTGAGATGAGGTATTATGTACACTATTTACATTATTTGGACTATTGTCCTCATTTTTGTCGCCATATTTATTACAACGTTTCGGCCCTCCAGTATCTGTCTATATTTCTGAGATGAGGTATTATGTACACTATTTACATTATTCGGACTATTGTCCTCATTTTTGTCGCCATATTTATTACAACGGTTCGGCCTTTCAGTATCTGTCTATATTTCTGAGATGAGGTATTATGTACACTATTTACAAAATTCGGACTATTGCCCTCAACTTTGTCGCCATATTTATTACAACGTTTCGGCCTTTCAGTACCTGTCTATATTTTTGAGATGACGTATTATGTACACTATTTACATTATTTGGACTATTGTCCTCATGTTTGTTGACATATTTATCACAACGTTTCGACCGTTGTACGCTCCGGCCTTCTTCAGGTGGTTGAAATGAAGAACTGAACCCTCTATTTCGCTCGCTGGGGTAGACTGTTCTAGTTCCACGTCCCATGTCTAATTGATGTTAGTTATCAGTTATCTCCTGTTAATTCCCCTCTCCAAGTTCTCCATTGCCTTAAACGGGTATTGAACTCAGACTCTTTGTGTCCTGTCACTGGATCTAACTAACGCCTTTATCCCCTGTGCCATGTTTTCTTGAGAACTTGGAGACAGGAATTAACTGATAACTGACATACATTAGACGTGGCACGTGGAACTAAAACAGTCTACCTCAGCGAGCGAAATAAAGGGTTCAGTTCGATATTCCAACTGCCTGAAGAAGGTCGGAACGTACAACGGCCGAAACGTTGTGATAAATATGACAACAAAGATGAGGACAATAATCCGAATAATGTAACTAGTGAAGTTTTTATATTTGAATTTTTACGCGCGCCCTCCCAATCTCCCCATATATATATATATATATATATATATATATATATATATATATATATATATGAGAAAAGATTAACCTAAAATCTCGTGTCATGGTATTAAATAGTCTCGTCAGAACGAGATTTTCATATAGATGTAATGCATGGCGCCAAACTGGTTCCGCTATATGCTATCATTTTCTCGGTTTAATGTTTAAAGTGGATACGAATTAATGAATCCTCTCGGTCATAGCGAGAGTCACCCTTTTCTAACCTCGCGGATTGGCGCAACAGAATCACAAAGAACGGTTCAAAGAACAGAAACCACATAACAGGATGACCTCCAAATAGCAGCAATAACTAAAACGGAACGCAACTGTAACTCGAAGAGAAAATGATAGCATATTCAAGATTTTGATGTTCCACACTACTTCAAACAAAAGGTTAGGAAGGAAACGTCCATCAACATTGAAAAGAACGATAATAGTGAACTTGAGAAACCTATTTTCCTAAAAAATTGTTTTAAGAGAAACAAGTACAGACATTTAAATATATATAGGAAGTGTTCTAACAGAGTACGGAAAGTGTGACACTGAAACCCGAAGATTTATTTGAATGGCCAAAGAGCCAATCAAAGACCCATTCCAAAAGCTAAGCAGAGTATTACGAGACAAAAATATTTCGTTAGAAACAAAGAAAAGAGCACTGAACGTGATAGTTGTCCTCTTGTATCGCAACAAATACTGGACAATCTCCTCAAAGATGAGGAAGAGACTTGAAGCAACAGAAATGTGGTTTTACAGAAAGATGCTGAGGATACCATGGGCTGAACATGTGAGCAACGACGAGGTTTTGGAGAAAATGGAAACAAAAAACAAAACTTACACTTAACATCAGGAAGTGGCAGTTGAAAATTCTGGTGCACGTAATGAGGAAGGAGGGCTTGGAAAATCTGATACTCACAGGACAGTTTGAGGGAAAGAGAGACAAAGGAAAATGATGTAATGGAATAACTTGTCATCCTTATGAGTGACGACACTATAGGTAGTAACTACCTATAAGTATCTGTAAGTCAGTGGACTACTGAGACTAGCTGCGACCTGTTCTAGCTATTCCGTCGAACTCTCTGCATTCGGGCAGAGAGGAACTCGGACGAGGCTCCGTAGAAGGGCAGAGTCTCGTTCGGGGAGGTAGACTGTCCCTGAACCCGTTTTTGCGAGTTCCAATAGGGAATATTTTTAGCCGAGCCTACGGGCTCGGAAAACCCACGTTAAACCCGGCCTTGTGCCACATGCAACCCTCGTGGGGTGTGGGGTAGCTAGATATCAATATCTGGGATCTGTTCCAGCTAGTCTGTCGAACATTCTGCCTTCGGGCAGAGAGGAACCCGGACAAGGCTCTGTGGAAGGGCAGAGTTTCGTTCGGGGATGTTGACCAACCCGATCCCGTTTATGCAGGTTCTACGGGGATTTTTTGGCCAAGCCTACGGGCTCGGATTGCCCCATATTAAATTCGGCCTTGTGCCACATCCTATCCCGTAGGGAAGTTGTTAAATATCGTCTAGCTGGGATCTTTTGAGCATGGCTCAGACTTACGTGAGAACTACCGACCTTCCAATAGTAGCACGCACTACTGGATTGACTTGCGACGACCTTGTGCATAACTGTTACCTTTATTCTGGTTTGTTACAATAAACCTTTACTTATATCATCCACCTTATCCTATTAGCACGGAATATAACAGAAAGCAACCCGATGCGCTTCAGTAAATGGATGGTAGAACAGGGTTTGGGAGAAATAAAAATGACAACTTATTAAAGGCTACAAGAGACAGGAAGTTGTGGAGGATAATGATCGACTACGTCCTGAAGGGATACGTCACATAAATGAAAGAAAAATACGTATCAACCATGTGTAATCAGATTCGACTTTTCAGACCATTGTGAATATTACTACGTGCTTCGAAAACGTCAAAAGACAAAGGTACTGGTTATCGAAGCAAGATCACCATACCCAAGACCAGGATATGCCGGTTTGTTAGAACGTAACCGTCCTGGGTTAGGCGATAAACTGCATCCGCGTCCTAGGTAAGACTATAAACTACATCCAACAGTAAGGATCAGAAGGTTTTGAGGAGCGTGGAACCACCACGTAATTGCTAGTGTTCCCAGGTCCACCCTGACCCAGGGTGGTAGCATCTGTCAGAGTCCCAGCTATGGGCAAATAGTTAACCCTCAAAAGTGGTTAAACACTATGAAAGTATAAAAATAGGTTTTAATACGAGCAATACATTTTTTGGAATTTTTTTTACCAGCAATACATTTTTGAAAAAACATTACCATCAATAAAAATCTTGTCGGCATCAAATAACCCATTGAAGTTGATATGCCGTAAAACAACAACAAAAAAAACAAACAAAACAAAACAAAAACAACCCCCACGTTCCAAAAAAAAAAACCCCCAAAACAATCAAAACATAAACTGTCAAGAAAAAAAACTTTTACCGAGAAAAATTAGCCTCGTTTTCGTATCCGCTTTCTGTTGCTTTTGATGAACTAAGTTCAGATTTTGTCGGTGATGTTGTAAAGTTTCAGTGCCATTTTTTGGCAACTTTTCTCTGAAAATAAATATTAAGCGTGTAAGTAAACAGAAGATAATGTAGTAATCCTGGGCAAATACTGCAGAACGGGAAAATTCCAACAATTCTAAGACTATCAAAGAAAACATTTTAACTGTTATCTTGAGGAAAGATTATCTTGTGTTTTACGTTCTAAATTCTTTATCATTATATTTAAATTCGTTCCGTTTCAGTGTACCAAAACTGTCAAATATAATGTTTCTATTTTTAGTGCAACCCACACAAATTGATATTGATGAGAAAAGAATCGTTTCAGATATTAAAAATTATCGAAGAGTAAGTTCTCAAATCTGAGAGTAGTCACCTGAGAAGTTACACATTCTTAAGCTAATATTCAAGCCTCTTGAATATTGGAGATTTTACGCAAACAAAATCTCATACATTATGTTTATTTAAACAACATATATCATCAGTTCCAGGTAAGGATTTATGCAAGTGACACTACTATTTGCACCTGTCTCAATAGGAAATCTGTCAGAGATGACAAAGTTAACCTGACCGCCGCTCTTGAAAAGAACCTCTAATCAATGGTTAACTAGGGCAGAAGATGGTTTGTATATTTTAATGCCTCCAAAATTAAACTTCTCTCAATTAACCACCATAGAAGAACTTTCCTGCCTGCAGTCAGCATGGCTGAGGCTAGACTCCTGGAGAGTGACACAATGCGCCTTCTTGGCTTCACGTTTTCAACTGGCTTGAAGTGGAACGATTACGTCGAATCAATAGCTGCATCTACTGCAAGGAAAGTTGTATTATACCAGAAGTTTTTTTCTCGTCAGAGTTCATCTTGCACATTTACAAATCTACCATTTACCTGTGGATTGAATACCGTTACCATATCTGGTCTGGTGCGCCAGCTATTCATCTCGAGGTTCTTGACAAAATCCAAAGAAGGAACTACAATGTAATCGATCCTGACTCGGCATCTCGACATCAGTTACTTTCTTACAGACGTGATGTGGCTTCCCTTTGTCTTTTCTACAAACATTTTCAATGCGATTGCACTGACGAGTTTTTTCCCTGGTGCCCCGACTATATGAATTTAAGCGTGCTACTAGATTGGCATCTAGGCCCCACTCTTTTACGGTTGAAATAGTTAAATGTAACCGCCACTTCTACTCCAACAGTTTCTTTTCTCGCACCTCCTGCCTGTGGAACTCACTTCAGCTTACTTGCTTCACTGAAAACTACAGTCTTAAAAAAATTAAATGCAACGTCAATCGCCATCTTCTGTCTTCTTGAATCCTATGCATCTCTTATCTTTTCCTCAATCCCCCTATACCCAGTCTTTTCTATCACTTTTACTCTCGGTAACTCCTTGTATACTAGTGGCATTCCTGCCTTGCTTGGGGGTGAAATGATATATATATATATATATATATATATATATATATATATATATATATATAACTGTTTATTTGGGTAGTAATCCCTCTATTATACAAGTTTCATCAAATACGATTGATATGGCAACCTACTGCGATTAAGCTTTTTATTCCATTTTTCTTTCGGTTCGTATAAGTGTGTTCTTTTCTGGGCATAAATTATGTAGAAATTGTTCGAATGTTCTGAATAACCGAGTGATTTCGGCTATTCTTTTAGGCATTATCAAGGATGATTTGATATTAGTGAGTGTTGTCTTTTTCTTTTTTTCTTTTTAACGTTTCCATTATTTTAACATTTTTTCTACATCTGGATGAGGCTATTGTTGTTGTATTTTCTAACCAATACTGGCTCTTTATTTACTGACTGCTGGAAATTAGACACATACATAAAATAACGTAAATACACAAGCATCCTTTCACTCATACTAACGCAATTAATTTGTTTCGTATTGTAAAAAGGAAAACAAAACCTTTTTCGTTGAACTATGTTTGCGAGGGACTTTATAACTTGTTTCTTTCTACTTGCAAGAAAACAAATATTATTTTTCATACTCAATAAAAGATTATTTAAATTTGTAGAGCTGTGTTTGAAGATTATTTTCTTCGTTTTACACACACTTTTTCCTCTACATATATTTTTCTCATCAGGACTTTTGATAATAAAGTCTTATCAAAAATCCTAACTAGTTAGAAATTACGAAACTCAAAGTTGACTATCTTACTGAATGAGCTCTTCGCTATGGTACCTAGATTGTATGAATTTAAGCACAGTACTAGACTGGCGGTGAGATCTCATCAGTTTACTGTTGAAATGGCTCGATGTAACAGTAAGTTCTACGCTAACAGTTTCTTATCTGGCACTTCTCGTTTGTGGAAATCCCTCCCAGCTCCATGCTTTCCAACCAACTTTAATCTGCAAAAATTATAATGCAATGTCAATCACTATTTATTGTCCTCTGATTATTCTTTTCTCTTTCTACTCATTACTCTATTGTTCATAATTACTCCACAGCCTGTAGCCCCTTCTATCTCTTAACTTTCTTTCATTTAAAAAAAAATTAACCTAGGTCGAGGTCAGGGAGTCCATAATCTCTCAGTTAATTGTCAACTGCATAATCTTTTCAATGGCCGCACAGTATACATCTTGCTAAGGCTATATACTCTGTGTCCCAAAGCAGGACAGTTCCCTGCTAACCAGAAAACGATCTTTCTACCGAAGTTTAAATTCAGATTTAAATATACGTAACACAGAAAGGGGTCTGCGTTGTGGTGTGAATAAGAAGCAAGAGAGTGGTGTTGGAATTCCAGTCGAGTTCATTGCATTCATTTACCTACAAATATCCTTGGGAAAGGTATGAATCTGTCTCTTTTTCCCTATGGGTTGAATAGCAGAACAGACTTGGTAATATAGTGTTGGTTGGCAACTAGAAAGAAATGGCGACCTGCTGCAAGAAATATATGATGTCTAGTCAGTAACGAATCGAAAGAGACATGATCGCCTAAGTATGGTACTTACTGACTGGACACCAAAAGAGGTTTGGTCTGGTTTATTTTGTTTTACGGCATATCAACCACAGTGGGTTATTTAATGCCGACAACATTTTTAGGATAGATTCGTATGAATAGAATATGTATTCTATGGTTTATATTGGTTTGGTTTATTTTGTTTTACGGCATATCAACCTCAATGGGTTATTTAATGCCGACAACATTTTTAGGATAGATTCGTATGAATAGAATTTGTATTCTTTGGTTTAGATTGGTTTGGTTTATTTTGTTTTGCGGCATATCAACCTCAATGGGTTATTTAATACCGACAACATTTTTAGGATAGATTCGTATGAATAGAATATGTATTCTTTGGTTTAGATTGGTCTGGTTTATTTTGTTTTGCGGCATATCCACCACAATGGGTTATTTAATGCCGACAACATTTTAGGATAGATTCGTATGAATAGAATATCTATTCTTTGGTATAGATTGGTTTGGCTTATTCTGTTTTACGGCATGTCAACCTCAACGGGTTATTTAATGTCGACAACATTTTTAGGATAGATTCGTATGAATAGAATATGTATTCTTTGGTTTAGATTGGTTTGGTTTATTTTGTTTTACGGCATATCAACCTTAATGGGTTATTTAATGCTGAATGATTTTTTTTATTGCTGGTAATATTTTGTTTTATCAAAAATCTGTTTCTGGTAATATCTTTCCTTCAAAACTGCATTGCTTGTAACAACCCGTTTCAAAAAAAGCATTGCTGGTAATAGTTAACTATTTGCCCATAGCTGGGACCCTAACAGTTGCTACCACCCCGGATCAGGGTAGATCTGGGAACACCGGCAATTAAGAGGTTGTTTCACGCTCCTCAAAACCTCCTGATGAGAGGCCTTGCTGTTGGACGTAGTTTAACGTCTTACTCAGGACGGACCGAAAGAGGAAAATAACGTATTTATTATATCTTGCTCCACGGTCCATATCATAACACCTGAAATAGGGTGAGATTTACGCCTGGTTTATTTATAATATTTACATATTATTTATATGTGGACTACTGATTTTAAGTTTATTTTCATAAATGGAATCAGACAGAGATCTGGTTTTTGCTAATAATATGATTTCCACCAGGAAATACACCGCCTACAAAAACATCTGTCGGTGAGTAATTCCCATTTCTCTGCTTATTTCTCGCTCTGTTGATGAAGGACAGAGGCGTGTCCGAAAATTACGGTCTTAAAAGCTTCCCTTCCGTCTTTCCTTTCTGTCATATGGTTAATAATTAATATTTAATAAATAAATTAACTAATTACACACACACACACACACACACACACGCACACACACACATATATATATATATATATATATATATACGCGCAGGCTGGCACATAAGTCCGCATACACGCAGGAACACACACACACACACACACACACACACTATGAAAAAAACTTTCACCATTGAAAAGTGCACATATGATGCAAGAAAAACGAGAAGTATAAACAGTCAGTTGTTGATATCCCCTGACGACTGGACGCAGTGATTGCCCGAGGGTTCGTTGAATTGAATAAAATAGACAATCGGAAAATAGTACTTTATTCAATTTCTTCTTTCTGCAGATCTATTCTGAGAACTTTAACACGTTGTCGACATGGAAAACAAAAACACACAACTAGTGAAAAAAAAAAGAAAAAAAAAAAGAAACAAAAAGTTACTAATGTCCAAAAAGATTCTTACACGGGAACGTCTTTTGAAATTCTTGAATTTCAGGTAACTAGACACCATTTCGCTTTTGTTTATCATCACTTGCCTCGATAAAGTCAAATGACAAAACGCGTCGTCAAGGACTAGATACTATTTTCCGATTGTCTGTTTTATTCAATTTGTCTTCTATTCAGATTTATTCTGAGTCATTTAACACAGACACACACAGACAGACACAGACACACACACATACGCATATATATATATATATATATATATATATATATATATATATATATATATATATATATATGTATGTATACACGAGAGTGTATAACTCCGTAGCGTGACATGTAATTTTAAATGAATGTTGATTTGAAATTTTAATTGTGCAATAATGTTCACCTCCTCTCACTCCCTCCCTCCGTCTCTCTCTCTCTCTCTCTCACACACACACACACACACATATATATATATACATATATATATATCACACGAGAGTAAATAACTCCGTAGCGTGATATGTAATTTTAAATGAATATTGATTTGAAATTTTAATTGTAGAATAATGTTCACCTCCTCTCACTATCTCTCTCTTTCTCTCTCTCTCTGTGTCTCTCTCACTTATACACACACACGCGCGTGCACACACACAGGCATAAGTATGTTGTTTCGTGGTTCTGTGTGTTCAGTACAAACGCACAGCTAAACGAATACCAACCAGCGTATTTATATATATGCTCACCTCTGTGCAAATATTGCGTGTGTGTGTGTGGGGGGGGAGGGGATTTGAAAATAGGCCAACGTATGGACAATTTTTATTACTTCCCTTTTAGTATATCTTTAATCTGTGTTTACCTAGCGGAAATCACGTGACTCCACGCAGTATAAAATTCCCAAACCGTTGTGCTGTATAGAATCTATAAATGTTGGCAAGGAAGGGCGTTACTTTCGTAATATTTTTAATAATAATAATAATAATAATAATAATAATAATAATAATAATAATAATAATAATCCTTTCTATCCAAGCAAGAACGTTGGCATTTGTAAACAAGGAAAAGAATGTCTCCTAAATCATTAATGTGCCGGTACCAGCGGATAACGGGGTGAAGATGAAAGTAAGCGACCAATTAAAAAAATATCAAGACTACTTGGGAACCGAGAAACTCGATGGGTTGGGTCGTGCTCCTAATAACTGTCTTATTCGTAAACCCGCTAAAACTAGAATTACGATTGGAGGAATTGGAGATTCAAGAAAAGTTTGCAGCTATTCAGACTGTGTAATTGTCGGAGGCTGTGAGGATACTGAGGAAGGTGCTGGAGACGCACTGCTTTCACTGAATCTCCAGCGATATTTACCAGGTATTTGAACATGCAAATGCGTAAATTATTACTACTACAACTGCTACTACTATTACAACAATCATTAGTGTAAGCGAACGTAACAAGTTGGTCTAGAAAGGATACAAGAATAGACATGACTGGGTGGGAACGGTTATCTATTGGGAATTCTGCAAGCAACTAGATTATGATCATGCAAATAAAGGATATATGCACAAAACCAGAAAATGTCATTGACAACGAAAAAGCATGAAGTCGTCTGGGACTTCAAACTGATCACCCAAGCTAGGCCTGAGTCCTGCATCCGGCAATAGTAAACAAGAAGAGACCATGCCAAATTGAGGATTTCCTTGTTTCGGCCGAGTTTAGAGTAAATTTGAAAGACTGTTAAAAGATTTTCGACTTGCCAGAGAGGGGGCTGAGGAAATTGTGAAATGTAAAAGTAACAGTCATACTTGTCGTTACTGGAGCACTGGTAACAGTGCCAAAGAGTTTAGAGAAAAAAAGACAGGCGGAATTAGAACTCACAAGAAATATAGAAAAGCCAAGAAAGATGGAATTGTAAACCAATGAAAAATGCACATATGTTGAGAATGAAAAAGCATAAAATCATCTTTGAGATTCAAACTGATCACCAAACTTAGGCCAGAAAATCAAAATAACTCACGCAAGAAAAAAAACTTACATATTTATTTTTTTTACTTGCGTATTTTTTTTTGAATAAACGTGTACTCAAACAGGTTCTGTTATTCACAGTCGTAGATCGCCGACTTGCATTTAATTATTAATCTCTATAAAAAGCAAGCGTGAAAAGAAGATACCTTAAAACAGAAACTGTCGTTTTTAATAGCTAGCAAAACAATGAAATAGAAACTAACTATAGAAAGGCCAAGATAATTTATTTTTACCGAGGAAAACAGTAGATTTGGAACGTGTTGAAATAAAAATGAGATAATGAATCACACCATCAACGAATAGAGAAAGTCCGCCCAGAGTGTATAAAAGAGTAGGTATGACTGGGTGGGAAAGGTTAGCTATTAGGAACTCTGCAAGCGAGTAAATTCTGACCAGGAACACCAATATGATATGCACAGACCCTGAGAAGGAAAAAAGCATAAAATCGTTTGAGACTTTGAAATTGAAACCAAAGCCAGAAGATCAGATCTGATAAAGAAAATACTTACATGCATATTTTTTACTATATGTATACTCAAACAGGGGCTGTATCTGTTACAGATGTAGATCGCCGTCTTGCATTTAATTATCGGCCTCTATAAAAAGCAAGTGTGAAAGGAGGATACCTTAAAGGAGAAACTGTCGCTTTCAATAGCTAGCAAAACAACGCAAAAGGAACCAAATGCCAAGATAATTTATTTTTACCAAGGAAAACACTAGATTTGGATTGTGTGGAAATAAAGATAATGAATCGTATAATCAGCGAAAGTTGGTCCAGAAAGTATAAAAGAGTAGGCGTGTCTGGGGGGGAAGTGTTATCTATTGGGAACTTTGCAAGCGATTATATTATATATATAACCAATAGAATATGCACAGATCTTGAGAATAAAAAAGTATAAAATCATCTGAATCTTTTAGAGTCAAACGTTTTACCCCAAATAGGCCAGAAGACCGGGTTCGGTAAAGACCCACATATGAAAACCTAATATTGATAATAAGGACTTAACAGAGTACAATTTTATATATCCCAACGGTGGAGTAATGGATAGCAGCTTAGATTGAGGAATCGGAAAGCCGAGTTCGAATTCCAGTCGAATCAATTACGTGCTAATACCCTTAGGAAAGGCATGAATCCTCTTCTCCCCCCAGCTATGGGTAAATAAAAGGACAGACCGGATTCTCTAGCCTTGGATGACAACTGGTCTACCGCAGAAAGAAATGGCAACCTACTGCGGGAAAAATCTACCTCGTCAGTCATGTATCAAAACGTGTATCACACAAGGCACATAAATGACTGAATGTACCCACGCTAAGCAAGTGTGTTTCTTTGTGTCAATCACAACATCAACGAATGTAGGAAATTGGTGTAGAAACACAGGAATTCGTCTGGAACTTAGAGATTCAAATGGATCACACCACTTAGACCAGAAGACCGTATCCGGTAATAGCAAACAACAAGACAAAAAAAAAAAAAAAAAGAAAAAGAAAAAGTGTCAAACCGAGGATTTCGTTCTACCGGTGAACAACAAAACCTGAATTGATAGTTAAAAGTCCAGACCTTTCCAAAGAGCTGAGAAAAGATCGTGGAGCTTGAAGGTGCTAGTCGTGCCAGGCGTTACTGGAGCACAGGCCACAGCCCTGGAGAGCTTAGAAAAAAAACGGGAGTAACGGGAACACAAAGGAAGAGATGGGATCGTTCCCACGATGGCAATGCAGTTATAATATTAAGAAGAGAGCTGGCGTGTTGAGGAGCATGCTGTCACTTAGGCTCTGCTCTTCTCACTGGCATGAACACTTCCACGAGTTGAATAATAATAATGAATTAAAGATATATAATAATTAAAGATATATAATAATTAAAGATATATAAATAATTAAAGATATATAAATATAGCTGATGAGAATATAGCTGATGAGAATATAATAATTAAAGATATATAAATATAGCTGATGAGAATATTGGGTTCGTCATGGCTACACCCTTGTGCAAATTAATTGAAACAAAATGAATAATTCCGTTATTATTTATTTTTTTCCGTATTTTTCCAAAGAAACATGACCCAGTGCACATGTTAGTACTTCGTATGTCCATTCCACGAAGTCGTTCCTTACAGATTGACCACAGATTCTCGATTGGATTTAAATCAGGAGAGTTTCAAGGCCAGTCTATAGGACTTGGATTTGCTGGTAAGGCTTGCAAGTGTTTTCGTGCAGCGTTATAATTTTCGTACGCATCTTTGGACTAACGTCCATCGCCGACAATGGCCGTAGGACAACTAATCGATAGTCAAAACAATAGTGGCTGGGCGTGATAAAAATCTGATACAATCACGGATGATGCAATATTTTTCAAGGCCAAACAAATTTCATTATACACCCCGAAAATAGATTCATATTACGGCATAACACTGCAAATGGCATTATCAGAAGGAAAAAAATAGGAATCGATTAAACCCTGTCACTCGCGTGGATCTAAAACTGACCGTATGGTGTAAGAAAGGAAACTAAAGCGGTTGTTTCAATTAGTTTTGCACAAGGGTGTAATTTCGTATACAATTCAAATAAATTTCGATAAATTTTGGATTAAGTTCTACAGACCAGAGACACCATATAACTTGATGGTTGCATAAACCATATCAATCGGTCTGATATTTATTCAAGCCAAAGAATACAAACAGTTATTTCAAATTATTCCAATCCAACAGCCTGGATTGGAAGTAATAGGATTAAACATTCTTTGATATTCTCAACGATTAATCTATCTATCTATCTATCTATCTATCTATCTATCTATCTATCTATCTATCTATCTATCTATCTATCAGTCGAAAACGTTAGACTGAGAATGTGTAATGAGTCAATTTCGTGGAGGTTAGTATCAGCCATGCAGAAATGTTCTCTCAGACGATTAAAAGAGAGCAGTTTATTTTTGGAGGCGTTAAAATTAACAAACCATTTCTTGCCCCATTTAACAACAGACTTATCATTAAGACTGGAATAAAAGTTGTGATTGGTACAGAGATTGAGTTTAGAACTGATGACACAGAGAAGGCCGTTGATAAAAATTAGTACCAATGTTGGTACAAAGATAAAGTCTTCGGAGACACCCATATTTATATAAAAAGATCTAGATGAGTGGTCGTTTAAGACAACCTTCATTTCACGATTTGAAAAGAAAGATTGTATCAAATCATAAATTCGGCTTTCAACTTGTTAATGTCAAACTTAGTCAAACACTGTCGCGGTACCTAAAGCAACAGCCCGTATATATATGTATATACTGTTAGTTATAACAGACAATGAATGACTATTATGTTTGATCATGAGCCGTTCTAAAAATGGTTGCTTTAATTTCGGGTGAAAATGAAGACAAAAATTGTCCAATATTTGGATATTTTTTATAAAGCTGTTCCTTGAGATGAGCTTTCGGCTCCCATGAGCCATCTTCAGAGTGGTTATATGCACATTTAAACAAAGATGTTGACCATCAAAGATGATATTCTGCTATGCTGACATAGAAGATTGCTATACGGTCGCGGAATAGCAGACGCAGGTCGTAAATTTATGACGTCGTACCACGTGAGAGAAGGAAATTATTTACAACAGAACCCTATGTCTAGATGCAATGTAATATGTTGTGACTCGTTTGAAGTGTAATTTCAAAGGATGGACAATTTTTGTCTTTATTTTCACCCGAAATTGAAGCAACCATACAAAGTTTGGAACGGCTCCTGATCAAACATAATAGACATTAATTGTCTGTTATATTTAACAATATATGTTTGAATAATGATCTGCTGCCCCCCAATACAGTATATATATAATTATATATATATATATATATATGTGTGTGTGTGTGTGTGTGTGTAGAAAGGTCGACTAATAAATTACGGTATGTATATGTGTTAATAACTGTGTTAAATCAAAATTTTCATTGTATACTTTTTGATCAATGTGATTAACAGTTATTTCTGAATTAAGTGCATTAACAAGGTGGGGGAAAATAGGTATTCGTTGTGTTAGAATAAATGCTTTTTTATTATTTGGATACGTATATGTATATGTACCCACATATGTATAAACGTTTCATATTCCTTGTTTGTTCAGGTGTTTTTCTCGGAACATTCCCCAGAGGTAATGCATACACAATTCGTCGCATCATGATGAAACCCGTTTGTCTATTGTTTATGCGAATTAAGTGCTGATATTTGGAGAGCGTTTGGGCCGAGACTTGTTTTTGTGTCAAGTGCTTTCGTGTGACGCCCTCTCCATTATGGCGGAACTTGATGCGAGCCGCAGGGGATCCTGGGTAGAGTATGATAGAATTTTTTTGTGTAAATAATTCGGGCTTGGGCTTATTCAACAGCAAAAATACACAAGAGATGGTTAACATTTTCGAGTAATATGTCAGTCCGTTCGCCTGACGAATATTTGGTACCGGCTTGAGGAGTTTTCGCCTTTAAAATATACACACCTATCACTCCCTCCCTCTCTCTCTCTTATATATATATATATATATATATATATATATATATATATATATATATATATATATATATATATATATGTATATATATATCTATATCTATCTATCTATCTATCTATCTATATATATATATATATATATATATATATATATATATATATATATGTATTTGTGTGTGTGTGTGAGTGATAAAATATACTTTTAAGGTATGTTATATTTACTGGGTAAAGGTACTCAATATCTGGGATAGAACGTATGTAAATATAAGCAGTATTGGCAGAGAGATCATCACCGACTGGTGACACTTTGATTCAAACATGAAAGATGTGTGTGTGTGTGTGTGTGTATATATATTAATGCATGTTTCATTAAATAATATAGACAAGTTTTGTTTATTTATTTTAAGTAAGTTCCTTTCCTTGTCTATATTATTTAATGAAACATGCATTAATGAAAAATTGATGCCGAAATATACACAATATATATATATATATATATATATATATATATATATATATATATATATATATATATATATATATATATATGTATGTATGTATAGTAAAGGTATCAAATACGTTGGTATATAATACAGGCTTATCCTAGTAATATAAAATATTAAAACTGATCGACAAAAAGAGCTCAGTGTATTTATTATTCAAGAGAAAATAATTAATAAACAATAAAATCCAAAATCACCTCATATGGGGAATAGCCTATTTCGGTAGGCGAAGATATCGGTCGTCTGTCTTATCGGCCACGGCGTGGACTTATTTCGTGTCATAAAAATTTACCTGTGAAAGCTAAAAAAAAAAAGAATTTATCCATTTCAATGTTTCAGTCAGACGAAAGGTACGAGACAGAAGTCAGGAGATGAAGATAGATATTTGCCTTAAAGGGAAGAAGTTTTATAAAATTAAACCAGAAGGTTAACCTTATGACATTAATTTGGGGTTATATGAAGAATGAAATATATAATTTAAAATTAAAAGATGAATAAAAAGGGGTTTAAAAATAACTTTAAAATAAACCGATAAAAGGATGTAAGGGATTAATGGGAAGAGGGTTGGGGAGATATTCCAGTCGGGAAATTTATAAATTGCTAGCAGGATGGCCCGGCGTTGCCCATGCTTGATTCAAAAATCGTACGACTCATACAGCAATCGCTATCACTTGACTTAAAATATTTTTGCCCTTCCTTGCCTTTAAAGGAGTGCCCTTTGCCGTGCTGATGTTGCTACATGCCTTACTTCTTTCCTATCTCACACTGCGAATTTTTTCTAAGCTCTATACTAAACATTAAATCTGTTACGAAGAAAGAACTAAACAAAATGAAAACAAAACGATCAGTTTTAAAAAAGGACTCGTAACTAGAAAAACCGAATGAAAAAAGAATGTTAACAACAAATACTTTTTCACACCCAAACCAGTTCTGCGGAATCAGAATCAAAGTTGAGTTTAAGCAAGCGAATGAGGCAATTGGAGTAAAGTGCCATGCAGATTTAAATTTTTCCCACTTGTGACGAATGTAGCTATCGATTTTTTTGCATGCTAGCATGCTAGTTAACATTCATGTCAGTCAGCTGTTGGCTCTCACGCTGGCCAATAGAATCTTCCTGCCTATTCGTGGCAGCCAGCTATAGATTCTCACTCTGGCCAGTAGAAAATGGCCGCAAACTACATGAAAACTGCCGTAGAAGCGGGAAAAACTCGATTATTTCGACTATCGATGGGAGTTGGGAAATGAAAAGTCGGCCTTGGCTTTAATGCTAACTTGGAGCATGTGCATGTAAATTTTGGTGCAAATCCGTCGAAAATTGCGGCCGTGCATTCGTTACACACACACACACACACACACACACACAAACACAAACACACATACACACACACACATCCTGCCTTTTATAGATAGAGATACATATATAATGTAAATAGGTATAGAGTGGGGGATATAGAAATTAGAATTAGATATACTTTCGTCATATATATATGCGTGTGTGTGTATGTATAGATAGTGAAAAATATATCATTAGTGAAGCAGAGAGCAAGAAAAGAGAGAACATTTCAAATATGTTGCGTAAATAACTTTCCTATATCTTCCCAAAAAGCGGTGAAAAAAAAAAACAAAAACGGTTACATCTATTGAACATGAAGCAGAAAGAAAAGTTAGACATGACTGCGAATTATTGCGTCAGTTGCAGTCGCTTTAGTGGGTTGTAAAATCTGCGATCAGCGTCGAAACGATTTTTCTAAAAAGGAAGCACGAACCATCTGAAAACACCTGTAGCAAAGCGGTCGTATTTGTAAACACAGAACTTTAATGTACCGAGGATTGGGAGGCTCCCTTCCCTCCCAATCCACGCATATGTTCCCTGATAGACGAACTCTTTTTAAAACCACATTCGAAAACATAAACATCTGGCTCTATGTTTCTCTCTTAAATACAACTGCTTCCGCCCACCATGGAAAAAAAATGCGGACCCAGTAAACAAACTGGTACATTCTTTTTGCAAAGTTGTTCTTGCGAGAGTAACGTCGACGTCGGAAGAAAAATAATAAACGAAATAAAAACAAAAAAAAAAAAAATGGGAAAAATTCCTGGTTGAAATATTCGCTTTTCTGGTCATTAGCACAAAACTCACGCTTTCTCTTCTTTCAGAAGATGTTCAATCCAACCTTTTGTGCACTTTCGACGGCTGACCCGTTATTCTGAAGATATTATAAGAAGGAAACAGCAATCGTCAGTATCGAAAAGCTCGATAAACTATGGGTAAGAGGAGACAGAATATCTGAGAAAAGAAAAGCTGTATAACACCTTGGTGAAACCAAGTTTTAACCAACAACTGTGGAACTTTGGATCTTGCAAAGAAAGAAAAGCGGGAGCTAGACAGTTTCCCCAGATGACAACTGCGAATTCTAATAGGGAAAAAGGTAACCTCATAATATCTCTAACAAGAACTTGTTCAGCAGATATAAAAAATCTCATTTGTCTTTGTTTATTTTTGAAAGCAAGATGGAAACTTCTTGAACATATTTTGCGAATGGATCCAGAATGCACAGCTAACAAAGCCATGGAGTTTTACTTTGAAAAGATTGACCTCAAAAAGTTCAGAGGTCATCCAAGAACCACCATAGGCACAACGCTGAACCGAGACATTCAAAGAACAAGGCAGAAAGATCCCACTTTTCCTTTGGCGAAGTTTACAATCAAGGAAGATCTGCAACGAATCCGCAAACTCTTAGAGGACAGAGAAGGCTGGCAAAATATTGTCGAATCAGTAGACAATGTCACTGAAGATGAGAGAACTTGTTAATTCATGACCTCAAATCGAAACAATTTTTACGATGATGACGATGATGATCCGTTAAGGCCGACCGACCGACCGACGCCGAAATCATTGAGTTATTGGAAACCCCACGACCCTTTCATTAGCTGCATTGAATGTGATTCACCAGGGCTGCGTACGGTTTTTGAATTCAGAATTATGCTTGTTTGCCAACTTAGATGGCAAATAAGGCTGAAGAGACCAGTCTGCCCACTATTTAATCCATATCTGGGGAGATTCATGGATTTACACTTTTGCGCGAACGTGAATGTAACGTAACTCGACTAGAATTCGAACTCAGCTCTCCGATTTCTTCTTCCGAGCCACATAAAAGGAATTCTTTACATCTTTTTCGATAATCACCACTAAAATATATATTTTTTAATTATAATGATTACAATTTTAAAGTATGGAAATAAAAAGATAATCAAAATGGTGATTCATTTCCCTTTATTTTCTAAAAAAAAAAAGTTAATGTTTAACCTGATAACCTGAGTGGGTGAGTAATTGATCGCTCGTGGCCCGACGTCGATTTGAGGAAGAAATTATCAAGTCAGAAGAAGGAAGATCTTCTTCTATGGGCCGTGTCCCTTCAAGACGTAGAGGGTCATGGCTCTCCACAAATTCTTATCTTTGAAGCTCATAGTAACCTTTGTCTTTTATCATCCTCCCTACCCGTCCGTTTTTCCATCCATTCACACAAGCTCTTTAGGTGGGTCCGCACGTTGATTCTCACTGTTCCTTTTGCCTTTGATACGTGTGTGTCAAATATTGCAAGTCTTATAAAGAGTTCTGGACTGTTGTATAATATCAACCGTCTTGTACGCCAGTGGATGCTGGACAATATCATAACAGATGAAGCTAGGACTGGAGGCAAAAGAAAATGTGGTTCTACAGAAGGATGCTGAGAATTCTATGGACAGTCACAAATTTATTCTCAGAATCAGAAAGCGACAGCTGAAGTTTCTTAGACATAATGAGGAAGGAAAAAAGAAGAGGAGGAGGAGGAAGAGGAGGAGGAGGAAGAGGAGGAGGAGGAAGAGGAAGATACTCTTTTTTAAATTGTTTTTTTTCTGCTGAACAGAAATCCACGTCATTCATTACTCGACGCACATGTAGAATCTCGCGCGTCATCACAGTTTCCTTTGCATACGTTGACACCCACTTCATCACATACGTAGCAAGTGTGTGCCTGTATGTGCGTATGTGCGTCTGTGTGTCCGTGTGTGTGTACGTGCGTGTGATGTCATAAATCAAATATATATATATATATATATATATATATATATATATATATATATATATATATATGTACACGTTGATGATACCAAATGTTTGAGGATTCGGATATCGAATTTCGATTCACAAAGCAGGAAAACCCTTATAAATTGACGTTATACAATCTTTTCATTTTCCCTAGTTAACTTATAGCCTGACACACTATTGATATAATATAAGGTACACATGCATATCTATCTATCTATCTATCTATCTATCTATCTATCTATCTATCTATCTATGTCTGTTCAAATCTATTTCTTTTTTATTCTCTTCAGATCTATCTATCTATCTATCTATCTATCTATCTATGTCTGTTCATATCTATTTCTTTTTTATTCTCTTCAGATCTTTCTATCTATCTATCTATCTATCTATGTCTGTTCATATCTATTTCTTTTTTATTCTCTTCAGATCTTTCTATCTATCTATCTATCTATCTATGTCTGTTCATATCTATTTCTTTTTTATTCTCTTCAGATCTTTCTATCTATCTATCAATCTATCTATCTATCTATCTATGTCTGTTCATATCTATTTCTTTTTTATCTCTTCAGATCTTTCTATCTATCTATCTATCTATGTCTGTTCATATCTATTTCTTTTTTTATTCTCTTCAGATCTATCTATCTATCTATCTATCTATCTATCTATCTATCTATCTATCTATCTATCTATCTATCTATCTATCCCCTAGTCGGTTTCTATCAATCTGTCTATCTAGAGACATGGTGTCCAGTTAGTTGTATACATATTATTTCTTAATAATAACTTCTAATAAAAACCTTAACAATAATGAATGCATATTCGACGTGATACAATGTTTAGCATGATTGTCTCGTTAGATCAGTTAAGTATTGAGTTCAATTCTCACTGGATGTTTCATGCACTCGGCCCGGATGCCACATCTAAGCTGCGCTTAGTAAATTGCTATAAAGAATGCGTATTGTGAGAAAATGGCGTTTTATTTAAATCGCCCGAAATGTTTAGAGAAAAAGCGTTTTACACAATATTTAAGATTTTTGAACAAATATTTTGTCACTGAAGATAAAAAAAGCCAATTTACAAAAGAATGGTTAATTAATGTTTATTATGACAATGTTTAAATAGTCTTTAGTTGAGAACACCAGCGATCTTTAGGAACGTGTCTCCATATTGTCATAAAACCGAGAAGAATTTTATTATTAGTGAACGTGAAATTAACAATATACACGACGCAGATGAAACTGTTTTGATAGCAGATTCGTGAGGAAAACTAAAAAAGAAAAGCAAAAGTCTGTTCATTTCTTTCTTTCTGTCTGTCTGTCTGTCTGTCTTTCTTTCTTTCTTTCTTTCTCAGTCTGTGCATTTCTATCGATCTATATATCTATCTATGTCAGTCTGTGCATTTCTATCTATCTATCTTCTCTATCTATCTATCTATCTATCTATCTATCTATCTATCTATCTATCTATCTATCTATCTATCTCAGTCTGTTCATATCTATCTATCTATCTATCTATCTATCTATCTATCTATCTATCTATCTATCTATCTATCTATTCGTCTGTCTCATTCTGTTCATATGTATCTATCTCAGTCTGTTCATATCTATCTATCTATCTATCTATTTTACACAAAGATCAATAAAAAAGTAATGTCTCGTATAATTCCTAAATTTTAATATTTTAATTTTGACTGAATTTTATTTTAGCTATAAACCATAAATTATGCAGTCCAGAAGAAATTGTGGAGTTACCTTCTCTTTTTCTACTCATAATCTTCTTTCAAAATGGCTCCGTGTCTGGACATATTTAGACATATTTAGAAACGAGAGGGCTATCATGGAATTTCTTTTTGTGATTGCAGAATTGTTATAAATATTTACAGGATGCTAGGGAATATTTCTGAAAATAGGTGAGGAGAGTTAACGGCAATGTTAGAGAGAAAAGAAAAAGGGATATTAGTGGCGGGGCCCGGGGTGACAGTCCTGTTACTGCTGGGTATAATGGCAAGGCCAACGGAACCGACAGAATTACCGTGAAAGTGCATGCGATAGTACATGTAGTTTAGGGAAGCTTTACTATTTAAGGTTTGTGCAAAGTGGGCAAACAAGGTGCACACGAAGAACGCGAGGGTACTTATTGCTAAGAGGTTTCTGGAGTTGCCAAACACGGACTGAATAAGGTACTCAGAGGCCAGGTATTTTCTAGTGATGAGGTGAAAGACTTAACTCAAAACATAGGTAAGAAAGCAACCAAGAAACTCCGACGACGCGGGTATAGACACTCTCATACAAAGATAGAATACCAAGATCTGAAAAGGGGGGAAAAAAAAACTCTTCGGTTTCCGATTTTCTCATGGGGCTATTGACAGTAACATTAAAAGGCCTGTGAGGAACGTGATTTTAAATGTTTTAAGAGTTTATTTTAAACATCGATTTTAAACACCAGTCTGCATTCAACTTCCCACTGGCGATATGCCGGAGTCCTGTCACTGTAGAAGTAACAACGGAAGTAGAATTTATTTTCTCACACACACACACACACACACACACACACACACACACGCACGCACGCACGCACGCACACATATGTATATATATAAGTATTACCAGTTTGTGACTGGTAGAGATAGTTTCAAGGAGGATATTAAGTATAATTTATGATAAAAAAAGTGTAAATATAGGTTAAGGGTTAGGTGTTGGTTTCCTTATATGAGAACGTGTCATCCTGTCTGTTTATTTTCAATTTTTTATTTAGGGACATTCATAAGGTACACTACATTAAGAAAGACATTTGTGTCACTAGCACACAAAAAAGAGAATGTCTCACATCGAGATATTTAATATCGAAAAACATGAGGAAAAAATTAATTATTTTTAATAATATATGGAAATATCCACGCTTTGCCTGATAAAGTTCGCGAGACCGGAAACACGTGTATATGGAAAATAAAGCATAATATTTAAAAAAAAAAATCCACATTACAACCAAAAATCTTTCGGTTTCTCTTTTCTTTTTAATTTGGAAATAATGTCTTTAATTTAATAACAAAATTAAATTCGAAGCTTTTAGCTTCCATTTTTGAAACATGGTTGTTACTGTGTAGCGAAAAAAAAACATTTTAAATCAGTTAATTTATAATATATATATATATATATATATATATATATATATATATATATATATATATATACTGAAAGTTCACATTCGTACTGCTCAATTTTTACACCGCACGCGCGAGCGCGAGCACACACACACACACACACACACACATACTCACTCCCTTCTTATTTTGTGTATTTATTTTTTCTTAACAAATGATTTATATTTGTGATATTCCCTACTTTAGATATTTTTGTCGTAATGTAGCTTCTTTCTTCTTTCTTTATTTTTACCATTTATCTTCCGAGAAGGAACAGGATTTTCGTATTGCTCGACACACAATTCAAAATGTTATTTCTTCGGCGAACAGGTTCAAGAAATTTACCGAAAAAAAATGGGTTTCCTTTTTATCTCTGCCTTCACACCTGGATGCCAAAGCAGATTCCGTTTCGCTGTTCATCTCAGATGCAGTCACACAGTTGCATATTGACTGCACACGTCAATACCTGCCCAGGAAAAAAAAAGCTAATGGTTGCAAGTGCGAATAGGCACCGAAATGCCCACACATACATTACACGCATAAAAGAAAAAATATGTGTGTGTGCGTGCGTATATGCGTATATACATATATATATATATATGTAAAAGTGAACATTCAGAGGCGACAGGCTGTTTCATGCTAGGCAAAATCGTCAGTCCGCCTGATGATTGCGCCTAGCATGAAACAGCCTGTCGCCTCTGAGTGTTGACTTCAATGTTCACTTTTATATTTATATTTACATACGCTCTATCTCTGATATTGAGCACTTTATCCTATAAATATAAATATAGCACACCTTAAAACTATATTTCTTCATTCATATATATATATATATATATATATATATATATATATATATATATATGTGTGTGTGTGAAATGTGTATGTATATAAACATAAATATATATATATATATATGCAATTTATTATATATATTATTTATATATTATATATGCGCGATACTTATTGGAAAAATCTCAATATCAGTGATAGAGGTAACATATTTAGTTGCATTGATGTGAGTTTGTGACCCTGGGTTTCACGCTTTTGCGATCGTCAGTCAAGTTTGTCTGACGATCACAAATGCGTAAAACCCAGGTTCAAAAATTCACATCAATCCAACTAAATATATATATATATATATATATATATATATATATATATATATATATATATATATATATATATATATATAACAAACTGAAAAATATATAGGAAAATTAATGACAATGTAACATTTTTTGCGTGACGCATTTTAATCTTTCGTACTTCATCGGACTAAAGTGATTTTTTTGTTGATGTAACTGCAGATGCACACGAGGAAGAGGAGGGGAAATATTAACTCGCAAACGCTCGTTCTAAATATGCATAGATAAAAATGTTAGGATGATGAAAGTTATCAGTTATCTCCTGTCAAAGACAAGGCACAGTGGATAAAGGCGTTAGTTAGATTCAGTGACAGGACCCAAAGAGAGTGAGTTCAATACCAGGTTAAAGCAGTGGAGAACTTGGAGGGGTGAATTAACAAGAGATAACTGATAACTGACATCCATAAAACATGGCACGTGAATCTAGAACAGTCTACCCCAGTGTGCGAAATAAAGGGTTCAGTTCGACATTCCAACCACCTGAAGAAGGTCGGATCGTACAACGGCCGAAACGTTGTAATAAATATGGCGACAAAGATGAGGACAATAGACCGAATCATGTAAATAGAGTACATAATACCTAATCTCAGGAATATAGACAGATACTGAAAGGCCGAAACGTTGTAATAAATATGGCGAGAAAGATGAGTCCCAAAATAGGACGAAACGGACGTCCAGTGCTTTCTGTATTCTGTTGAGGATTCTTCTAGACTCGATGAATTACTATGATATATATATATATATATATATATATATATATATATATATATATATATATATATATATACTGAGAAGAAGAGAGGAGAAATATAACAATAAATATACGTTTTTTTCTCATCGGCATAACTCTGAGTTTCATGCACAATACAATCGTAAAAAAGGAAATACAGGTTCGATTCCTGTCGAAGAACATATTTTCTTTATTAGCACTTTTAATTATGAGTATAGCAACAATGTTTTAAAATGCTTATAAAAGCTATGTTTTGGGATACTCAAATTGTCATTTTTGTTTTGAATAGCAGCTAAGTATTTTTAAAAATTTTTGAACATGTAAGGGAGGTAACTTGATTTATATTATTATTATTAATATTATTATTATTAATAATAATAATAATAATAATAATAAAAGCATAAATTAAGTTACTTCCCTTACATGCTCATAACGTTCATTTTTAAACTGACGATAACGAAGCGCGTTTAATGCGCATTTACAAAAAAATCACAACCATCAATTACATTAATTTTTTTGTCTTAGCGATTCACCATTGAAGATTATCTCGGATGAGGTTGGAAGTATTTGGGGAAATAAAAGTAATGAACAAAACTATGGCGTCTTTCTTAATCAGTTTTGTAACAAGACTAAGAAATATATCCGTGAATTTGAGAGGATTAAAATAAAAATAAATAGACTAGATTATGCATCCAAACATGCTTCAATATTATCAAAAAACCAAAATCATATATATATATATATATATATATATATATATAAAATTTTCTTTATTCAGAAATTATAACATAAACATGTTATAACATCACTACAAAAATGGTCATTTTGTTTCAACGCTTCCGGTGTCTTATCAAGTGGTGGTGTTATCAGAAGTGTTGAAACGAAATGGCTATTTTTGTAGTGATGTCATAACATGTTTATGTTATAATTTTTGAATAAATAATATTTGCTCTACTTTGTATTGATTTATTCCATCTACACCAATCCTATATTTGGTTATATATATATCATTTTAAATCCGGTGTTGAGTAGATGCTCCGTTTATTTTAAACAGCATTTATTTCATCTTCCGGTCTGCACCCTCGAGAAAAATTATTAAACAAAATGAATCCTACGGCAGGATTCGAAACTGCTTCCCCTCTGATCTGGCGTGCTATGATCACTCGGCTACTTAAAGCTTCACAATTGCCTTTATTTGTCTTTAAGGCACACTCACTTGTTAAGATTTTCTCAAAATTTATAAATTTCGTATCCGAAAACAAAAAAATAGCCTTGGTTTCCAATACAAGTAAGACACGGGTTCAAATCCTGCCAGAGGGCACATTTTCTTTCATAAGTTTCTTCCTGTGTGCAGGCCGATTCGATATCTCAAGAACTGACTGCATAACCCTCAGTAACCAATCAAATGGTAACTTGCTGCATTTTCGTGAACAAACGATCTCTTATTGGGTTACTCGTGGGCATTAAAACGACAATGTTTGAGTGGGTGTACTGTAACATTCACAGTGACCTGCGTAAAAAGATTCATGACGCTTTGCAGAGAGCGTTTTGGTATTTTATTCAAGTTTGTTCCCCACAGGCTACGGCACGATTTGACTCATGGAGATTTTTGACATTTACCTCGGCTAAAAAAAACATCACAGACGGAGTTAAAGAGAATGTAATGAATCAACTGAATTGAATAATGTTTATAAACTTTACCCTCTACCGCTATACACTCAGTAGCGACCTCTGACGTCATGGGCCAGCGTTTTCAATAGGAAGGTATCATTTTCGAAGCGGCCCTCGTATCTCTGTAGACAAGAGGACGCTGAAAAGTTATCAGCTCGACCAACATCGCAAAATCAGAATTCGGGTGCTTGGTTGTTAGATTTTAGGGCGTGGTTCGAGATTTAGGGAGTGAGTGTGTGAGAAATTGGCAGTAGCCCGTGGTATATATCCCCAATATCAGTCTACCTTTATAGTTCATAACGAAACGTTTACATGAAAAATTGGCGCCTTTGCTAAAGGCATAAGCGTGTAAGAGATACCAGAAACGTAATCTGGGACTGGTTTGTCGTTTGTCGTAAGTCGTACACGTGGAGCCTCCTCGATTTCGTTAGTTGTATTCTAAAAAGATGTAACTGAGAGTTCTCTTTTGAGTGAGCAAAGTGTGTGTGTGTGTGTATTGGCGGGGGGGTTTGGTGGGGGCATCGACATTGTGAAGCACTTGGGTATTTTCGCAAGACAACTCTGATTACCGCCCTTGAATCAAGTGGCCGAGTCAAGTGGGTCGGCTAATAAAGAATGCGAGATCTTCCGGAAAAACGGATTTTGCACAACACAAAACCGTTGAGACCAATAAAGAGAGCGTCGAACGATTTATTTTCTTTCCTCAAAAGACTACCGCATTAAATAAGCTAATAAAAGAAAACAAAATGCAAAAGTTTAAAATAAAGAAAAAGATATGACATATTCTAAGTATAGCTTAGAAAGAAATATAAAGAAAAATCCCCTCCTGTTAATGTTTTTTTTTTTTTTTTTTATCAATGCGGCTATCAGATAATGAAGGCTGAATGGATTCTGAGTGGTTTTTAAAGCCTGTCCACTTGTGAAAGATGGCGAACAACTCAGAGAAATCTATGATCCTGACTGTGACCGTTTTAAAAGAAGGTAATATTGACATCCATTTCTTTCGGAAGGTTAGCTGAAGAGATTGTCTCACAATTACTCAACGACTTATTTTCTTCTTCAGTAAAGCTTCTGTTTAACAATTATGTCTCGCCAGTTAAGAGTGATGAGAAACTTGAGTTGACAGAGGTATTTAGCTTGTCACTTAATATATATATATATATATATATATATATATATATATATATATATATATATGAAGAAATGTAGTCTTAAGATGTGGTATATTTATGGGATAAAGTGCTCAATATCAGAGATAGAGCGTGTGTAAATATAAAAGTGAACATAGAAGTCAACACTTAGAGGCGAGAGTCTGTTTCATGCTAGATGCAATCGTCAGGCCACGACTGCTGTTATTTTTCTCGGCTATTTATATATACGGGTCAGTGGTGCATTGTTTTTGGCGGTTATATATATATATATATATATATATATATATATATATATATATATGTTGAGTCTTGACTCATTGTTGAATCTCGCCTATTGCATGGAATAATAATGCAACACAAAATGTACTTAGAACAAGAATGTATTATAACAAGAAAGTGTAAACAATAAGTACATATAGTATTTCTGTATATTTCTGGGAAGACGTTCCTGGAGAATGTGTTGACTAGTCGCAGTCGATCAGAGTCTCTAGTTGGATCTCGTGATTCCTCCTCCTCGTCTTCCGGTACCAACCACTATTTATATAGTTGGTAGTCACCTATGCAGATTAGGTGGATCCTACACAACACCCCCCTCCCAAGCCTTGGAATCCTTTTGGATTTCAAACTGATGATATGATTATTTCTTTGTAGATCCCCTTTGCATAGTTCATATGTATATCTGTTTTTTTTTTCAATATCTTTTTCGTTTTGGATTCACGTCCAATGGGTCCGTGAACTTTCGTTTCCTACCGGATCTTCTCGGTTCAGGAGCACTCTGCGGAGGTTCTACTTGAAAAGTATCATACATTACATCAATGGGATCTTCCTCCTCATCCGGTATACTCTCTTCATGCTCTAGCACGTAGCAATTTTTGAGTTGGTTCTGGTGCCTTTTATGAGTATTCTTCGGCCCTTTTATTATGTAAATCAGGTCACCGATTCTCTTGTCCACTATGCCTCGCTCCCAGAACTCAATGTTGTTTCTATAGCACTTGAAAAAGACCTTCTCTCCGGGGGTGTATCTTTTTCTAGCTGTATACATAGTGTTCTTTATTCTATTTCTTCCTGGCAAAAGCTTGTCAAACACTGACTTAACTTTCCTAGCGAACATTAGTTCAGCTGGTGCCATGTTTGATGGTGTTCTCTGGTTAGGTGTGATTCTGTATACTTGTAGGAATTGCTGAAGCGCCTTTTCCGTTGGAACTCCTGAGGCTTTCTTCAGAGCGCGCTTTAACGTATCTACAAATCTTTCTGCGAGTCCATTGGATCTCGGATGATACGGCGGCGTCGTTATGTGGTTAATTTGATATAACTCACAAAATTCCTTAAAATCGTCAGAAGTGAATTGTGTACCATTGTCACTCACAATACACTCTGGCACACCGAACCGTGCAAATAGTTCATGCAAAAAAGTTGTTGTGGTATTGGACGTAGGCTTTTTGCAGCGTAGTACTTCCGGCCATTTTGTAAAGCTATCTACCACTATTAAGTAGTAATAATCTTCTACTGAACCAGCGAAATCAATGTGTAATCTTTCCCACGGATGATCCGTCTTTGGCCATGGTTTGTGTACTATAGGTGGTGCCTTAGCTGCTAACGCACACCCTTTACATCGATGAACCATGTTTTCGATATCCACATCCATTCCTTTCCAATATACAAAGCTTCGCATTAAGCTTTTTGTTCTATTAATCCCCGGGTGACCCATATGAAAGTCCCGTAGGATTTTTTTCTGCAACTTTTTTGGTACTACTACTTTCTCTACACTTGCGAAAGGCACGTTACGTTTCTTTTTAAATATAGGCATAGTATTTTCTTTTAATTCAAATTTAGCTTCAAACTTGTTACATCTTCCAAGACCAGGTGTAAAGGTTTCCGGAAACTTTTTCTTTAATTCCTCTTTAATGTCCTGTCTTGTTTGTGTATTACTTTCTACTTTTCTGCAGAATGAGTTTAAAGGTTTATCCCACAATTCGAATGTTTCAATAAAATCTGTACCCAACAAGTTTTCTCCATTTCTCAGAATGAAAACTTTTATTTTTTTAACGATCCCATTCAATTTCATTGGAAGTACAACCTCGCCTTCGAAGTTAATTTCCTTTCCAGTTACCGTTCGAGCGAGTTTCGTTGACTTCATTATTGTAGG
Organism: Acanthosepion esculentum; assembly: GCA_964036315.1. NCBI lineage: Eukaryota > Metazoa > Mollusca > Cephalopoda > Sepiida > Sepiidae > Acanthosepion > Acanthosepion esculentum. The sequence goes on from OZ038483.1 coordinate 17,022,644, forward strand.
CCTTTTTAAAATTTTCCATGTTTTATCGTTCATTATTGTTAAATCTGACCCCGAATCGAGTTGAAATTTGATATTCTTTTTGAATATTTCAGTCGTCACATATTTCCTCAAATCTCTATCTGATTTGATATTCGAATTTGTTTGTCTAATTCGGCTCTTGAATTTTTTCGTTTTACAACACGATCCTTTGTGACCATTCTTTTGGCACACGAAACATTTCTTATTTCTATATGGGCAATTTACCTCCCAGTGTCTTTCGTTACAACGTCTGCAATTATATGGTGGGACCTTTTTATTTTCGTTCTTTTTATTTTCTTGTCTATTATTAAAATACGCCGAATTTTTTCTCCAATTTTTCTCTGATGGGTACTTTGACTGCTTTTTTATTTTTTTAATATAAGCAATACCAGGTTTTTCGAATTTTGCGACTCTTTCTTTAACTTTACGGCCCGTTGACACTCCTCTGCTAACTTTTGCAGGGTAAGGCCTTGTTCAGATTCGAGTTTAGACAAAACTCTACGTCTTATTTCGGCACTCTTACTGGATACCAGTCCTTGAGCAAAAATTAAACACTTGAATTCTTCAACCGTAATCTCTGCCAATCTGAAATTGTCACAATGTCTATTCACTATAGATGCATATGTTAAGTAATCCTGATCGTCGGATTTAGAGACATTCATGCATAACCATCGCTTATGCCAAAGCGACATATTTGCTCCAAACAGCTCTTTTAGCAATTTCACTGTTTCCGAGAATTCCAATTCAGTTGTTTTTCTCGGTAGAATAAAATCTACAAATTTGCTATGTTCTGCTGTACCTAGCTTTCTTAGTAATAGACTGACTTTTCTTGAATTCGACCAGTTTTCACAGTCTGTGTAGAAAATATCTTCATATCGTTTAAAGTACGCTTCAAACGTTTTTTCTTCGTCTGGCACATAGTTGAATGTTTCCAGCGAATTAAATATGGTGTTATTAGAATATTAAGAATTTCCCTCATTTGCCTGATAGTTGTTTAATTTCTCCAGTGTTAACTTTTGAATTTCCAAAAGTCCTTCCTCTTGTCGTTCTTGATATTTTTGCATTGCTATCAATTGTTCTTGCTGTGCTATCTGTTGGGATTTGAATAATTCAGATATGACTTTGGATAGTTCATCCATCTTTAGCTGATAGTGTTCATGCAACAAGGAATATACTTTTAATTTGTGTATCCACGAATATCATATAAGCTGACCAAAAAATCGAAACAACGTACGACTTTTATATTTTATGTCTTGCTTTTACATTCACGCCCGTGCTAATCAACTTTGGTATTTTTTTTTTTTATTTGTGAACAGAGAGCGTCGGACTTTTTTTTTCCGTTTTCGACTTCTGTTCGCGTATTCCAATGACAACGTCTGATTTTCTTATCAGAGGTAATTCGTCACTATATTGTTGAACAAATAATTTTAAAAAAATAATTTTTTAAAGTTTGTTACCTTTCAAAGTCGACACGGTGTATTTGTGCTCCTTTTAATCCATGCATGTTTTTGTAGTCGGCCAATTTTTCTTTTTAGCGGGTGTCTCGTTGTAGATAATTTAAAATTACCGTTACTCGTTTACGACACCTTTCAATTTTTCTGAGTGAACGTTCCTTTATGCTTAGTCGTCTTTTAACGAGTTTAACATATCCAGAAGTTCAGAATCCTTCGTCGTTATGTTAAAGTTGGACTTTGAATTAATAGTTTTTTTTTTCAGCCTGGGTTCTTCAATGACTTGTCCCAATTGTTGAAAACTCTCACTATTAATTCTTTCTTCTTTCCGTATGGTTCGTTCTACTTCTTTGCCATTGTTGAAACTTGGCGTAGGGTTCGTTCTACTTTGTGGCCATTGTTGAAACTTGACGTATGGTTCGTTCTACTTCGTCGCCATTGTTGAGTCTTGACTCATTGTTGAATCTCGCCTATTGCATGGAATAATAATGCAACACAAAATGTACTTAGAACAAGAATGTATTATAACAAGAAAGTGTACACAATAAGTACATATAGTATTTCTGTATATTTCTGGGAAGACGTTCCTGGAGAATGTGTTGACTAGTCGCAGTCGATCAGAGTCTCTAGTTGGATCTCGTGATTCCTCCTCCTCGTCTTCCGGTACCAACCACTATTTATATAGTTGGTAGTCACCTATGCAGATTAGGTGGATCCTACCACAACAATATATATATATATATATATAGTCCGCCCCGTCTCTCTCGTCTATTGCCCCTCTATATAGATCACGGGTCCCCCCACACTATCACAAATACTCTCACCAATTTCTTCCGGAGTCGTTTTTCCGTTTTCATTTTGAATCTGTAGGTCTGATGAATTGGGTCGTTTTTACGATTCCAATGGAATAAATTATGACCATGGAATATTAGTGTTTAAGTCTTTTTATTATATATATATATATATATATATATATATATATATATATATATATATATATATATATATATATATATATTAGCTTAAAATCTGTCATATCGGGCGACATTTAAGCTATCTCCTATTGAGGGCTCTTGATTGGACCTTTGGCTTATTCAGGAGTTTGAGAGTTACTAAGTCTTTGCATATTCTCAGCATTGGAAGGTCTCCTGGATGTCGTTTGATCTGGGTTTTCATTTGCACGGGAAATTATTTTACTCACTGCCGCCTTTGCTCTTTTGATTGCAATATGGTCCTCTGTTGGCGGAGATTTCTTTTAGCGGGGCTTACTGCTGCCTTATGCGATAGGCAACAATAAATGGGTGATGAATGATTTTTTCACCATAAAATTCCTTTCACACAGACGAATCGTGGCAGGCCTTTCGCTGCTCTATCGCTATTTCCATGGAAAGTGTTAAGGCGAACTACACTCCTTAGCTCCACCAGTTCTAACTTTAAGACCCGCCATGCATCTCACATTTTAGCAAACAACCCTCATTTCTTTCGTATTCGATTAGTGAGATGTAGGTTCCAATCGAGCTACTTCTTCCCACAAACAGCTGCTTTGGGGAACTGACTCCCAAGAAAATGCTTCCGCGATCACTACAACTTTAACCTGTTAAAGTCTAAGGTTAACCGCTATCTTCTTTACATGTTTGCATAAACTGTTCCTGTAAACCTCTACCACGAGTGGCTTTCTGGCCTTGTACAGAGTGAAAGTCATTGTAAAAAAATAGGTGAAATCATTCCATTCTCATACAATCTTCATCTAAAATTAACCCTTTTCCCCCTACCGTATGCTTAAGATATAACCTGTCAATATCCCTTTTTGCCTGTACCATGTATCATTAAGAGATTCTTCTTTTTTTGATCCAGTTCCTGCAACTCTGCACCAGTCCAATGAAGGATACCTTCGCCATAATGTATTCTTGACACAACGTTTACAGCTGATACTGTGTTCCCGCCATGCAATTTTAACATCAGTATGTTACGAATGCGCCTGATGCCTTGATGCTATCTTTGTCTCTGTCTCTGTCTCGATGCTATCTTTCGTTTCTCTAGGCTTTACTGCTTCTAAAATACCCAGATATTCCTAGATCTCATCTTTCTCAACTTCTCCATCAGGCATCACGATTCAATCACTTCTGGTAAATTCTTCCCTCTTCAAATCTCCACACTTAGAGATCCAAAACTCCATTTTGATATCTTTGGGAAAAAGTCTTGCTGTCTGTAAAAGAGTATCCAGCTGATTTTCGTTCTTCGCATAAATAGAAGATGATTGATACTTCCCTTGCTTAGATGAAGGTCATAAGAAGCTTTTGTTTTTCGTAACAGAAGAGTAAGACGAAAGATAATAATTAATGTTTAAAAATGAAAAAAAAAAGTTCTTGAAGTTTTTAGTTTTAATTTCAAGCTAATAGATTAAATTTGATATTTCCAATAAGCAATATACACTATTTTAAAACTAATTCAAATTGGCTGGAAGGAATTTTCTTTTCTAAAATATTTGATTTTAACGCCATTTTTAGCTCGCGTTTATTGCAATGTAATTCTCTTTATTAAAAAAACTTACAAAAATAAAATATACATTTCTGAAATATTATTTGAGAAATATGGCTGTTTTAAATTATAATTAATCTGATTTGAAACAAATATTATTTACTTTTAAGTTTAAAATATTGAAGGAATGCTTTTTTTTAACCCGACAATAGCTGCTTATTTAAGGTGTTGATGTGCTGACAGCGTGATGACGGATGTAATGTTGCTCTATGGAGACTGTCTGTCAAAACATAACTGAAGAAAATGACGCGAGCGCCTTTTATATATAACTTATAACCTTAAAAATTGAAGGAAATATTCTCCGTAATCTAATGTCTTATTAACTTTTAGAAATTTTGACTTTAAATTTACTATAGTTATCGCTCTTGTTTTCTGAAAATCTCGTGTATGGGCACCCGTATATACAAAAATCGGCACGCTTACACACATGCAAAAGAATTCAAAATTCTTTTAAAAATATTGGTGTTTGATGATTTGCATTAAGATTTTCCATTTATGATTAGCAAATATAGTTTTCACTTAATAATAATATCCTCTAAAAGGCTGAAATTAATAGGAATTTTAAAAGATTTAAAACTTAATATATCATTCCAATTAAAATTAAAAAAAAATGAAAACATTTCTTGTAAAAATTCATTGTTCATCGAAAATTTGTTTTTCTTAAGGCAAAATAGTTTCCTTAATATATCTTATTTATAAGAGCAATTAAAAGCTTTTCTAATTAAATAATCTCATAGTTTGATTGCATTTTTTATTTTACGATTCAGAACAGATTTTCGGTAAATGGTATTTCTGTTTGATAAACACAAATTGATGGTTTAAATTCTCTAGCTTTTAATAATACAAATATGAAGAAGATAGAATTTTAATTTCTCGAAATTTCACAAAATTATGTTAAGGGGAGGGAGTGTAACAGACATAAAGAAAAATACGACTATTTGATTTTTGTAAAAATTTTCAAAATAATGTGTCGGTAACGCCAAAAAAGACGCGAAAATTTCCAATACTAATCTTTGACACAAGAAAAAAGATTTTTAACCAAAACTTGGAACCTGCTAGAAAGGATTAATAACTGGAATAATATACTAAAATATTCTTTGGTCTTTCCTCTTAATAATAACATAAATATTTTGACGTTAACACTTTGCTTTTATCAAGTTTAAGGCCTTTTTTCATCATGGCATGCTCCATTTTAGCGGAGTTTTGGAGGTACCCAATTTAATCGAACAAATTACACTGTTTATCTTTACTGTTACAGATTTCACTTTTTTTTCCCTGTCTGCGTACCTAAGGTAAGGTGGAATGTCATCATCTATTTTTCTCATTCTGTGCAAAGCTTGCCGGAGAATGTTGCAATTTCACGCCGTCATGACCTTCGCTTCGTGCTATTTCTACCAAACCATTCTCAGATATTTGATAGACAATTGCTTCCAATGCATCTCTTTCTGTGTTATTTTTCACCTCTGATTCACCAACAGAATTCTCATTCATATCACCGACTGCTTCTCTTGCACCTCATCACAGAGTAGCATTCAGCAACTCTTGCCAACCATTGTTATTGTCCCTTTCGCAAATCTCCCGCAGTATTTCTTCCAACTCAAGGTCGGTCAAATACTTCTGGCCTTCTCTGGTAATTTTTGTTCCGTGACCCTCAAAAATGGCTCTTTTATTTCAAGTGTGTTGCCTTCCTTTCTGGCAAACCCTCTTTTTGACTCTGAAAGACTACTTGACTGTTTCGTTCATTTCCATTTACTCTATTTTTTGTTCACTTGCAGTCATCGGATTACGACCAGACCGATTCTGCGGCACCGTGGGACAATTGTGGGCGCGGCACCTTCCCTTTTGGTTCTAGCTTCGTTCATACCACTATATTTATTTATTTATTTTTTTAAGCTTTTCACCCCAAGCAAGGCTGGAAGACACTAGCACACAAGGGGTTACAGAAGATTTGGAGCGAGAGCAGATAGGTGTGAAAGAAGAAAGGATGTGGAGAAGGACAGTGGATAGATCAAGGCAAGGGGTTACAGAAGATTTGGAGCGAGAGCAGATAGTAGTGAAAGAGGAAAGAATGTGAAGAAGGATAGTGGATAGATCAAGGCAAGGGGTTACAGAAGATTTGGAGCGAGAGAAGATAGGAGTGAAAGAGGAAAGGATGTAGAGAAGGATAGTGGATAGATCAAGGCAAGGGGTTACAGAAGATTTGGAGCGTGAGCAGATAGGAGTGAAAGAGGAAAGGATGTGGAGAAGGATAGTGGATAGATCAAGGCAAGGGGTTACAGAAGATTTGGAGCGAGAGCAGATAGGAGTGAAAGAGGAAAGGATGTCGAGAAGGACAGTGGATAGATCAATGCAAGGGGTTACAGAAGATTTGGAGCGAGAGCAGATAGTAGTGAAAGAGGAAAGGATGTGGAGAAGGATAGTGGATAGATCAAGGCAACTGGAGATGTCGATTGACGTTACATTTGAATAGTTGGAGATTATAGTTGTCAGGGAAACATGAATAAGGAAGGGAGTTCCACAGGCGAGAGGTGCGAGATATGAAGCTATTGGAGTAGAAGAGACGTCTACATTTAACAGTTTCAACAGTGAAAGGGTGGGAGCGGGATTCCAGCCTCGTAGGACGCTTGAATTCATGAAGCCTGGGAACCAGCGAAAGCAGCTCATCGGAGCAATTACCGTGAAAGAACTTGTAAAAAAGACAGAGCGAGGCGACGGCGCGTCTGTGAGAGAGCGACTGCAGACGAGATGACAGATCAGGGCCAATTACGTTGCATACCCGTTTCTGGATCTTATCAAGAACCCCGAGGCAAACAGAAGGGTCTCCCGGCCATATATGACAGCAATACTCCATGCAAAGGCGAATGGTTGATTTGTATATTTGAAGGATCGATTCCGGGGGAGAAAAATTTCCTGGCCCGGCAGAGGGAGCCAACTTTCCTTGCGGTGGATGAAGCAATTGACTCAATTTATTTGCTCCATCTCAGGTCAGCGGACAGCGTGAGACCGAGCAGATGCAGAAAGGAGCTCTCGTGTATATACCCTTGAGCAAATTATTTGAAACAAAACGAATAATTCCGTCATTATTTACTTATTTTTCATAATAAGGCACACACAGATTGACACACAATTTGACTGAGTTTGAAATAAGAAGTTGGATTAATACATTCCTTAACTACCCAGGCTGTACCACCTCTACACATTAGCAATAGAATCGTAGGTTGAAACCAATAAAAAATCCGTTAATTTTAAAAAACTCTAATCAAATAATTATAACATTTTAATAAACATTTTGGAAATTATTTAATTATAAATCGAAATATTTTGTAAAAAAAACTTTTTCGATACATTTTTACGTCTGTCATTGAATGAAAATAGAGATTCGAACACGGGTGTCATGATCAAACTGCGAAAGTTCTGACAACACAGCCACGTGACCACACACGTTACTGGAGCAGTTTAAATAAATAAATAAAAAGCAAAAAATAAATAAAGTAGACGAACTAAAAGTAGCCGTGGAAGATTATAACAGTTTGGGAAAACTCCTTGATGCATGTCTCCTTCCAAATAATATTCGCCTCTATGTATTATTACAATAGTAATTTAGTAATAGCCATTAGTACCCCTAAAAATTTGACCACATATTTTACTTTTTATTTTATATATTTATTTGATTGGAATCAAATCAGCGTCTCTGATATGTCTTTTCTGTCTTTCCTCGTGATCAAAACAGAACAGTCCAGTATTTATGAGCTATTGGACAAGGTGTTTCTTTCTTCCTTTCTTTTTTCTTTCTTTCTCTTTCTGTGTGAAACTAAGTAGCGTCTCTGATATGACTATTCCGTCTTTCCACCCGATCAAAACGGAGGATTTAATCATTTATGAGGTATTGTCAAGGTATTTCTTTCTTTCTTTCTTTCTTTCTTTCTTTCTTTCTTTCACTGACACAAAGTAGCGCCTGTGATATATCATTTCCGTCTTTTCACCTGATCAAAATTTGAAGATTTAATCATTTATGAACTATTGTCAGGACATTTCTTTCTTTTTTCTTTCTTTCTTTTTTCTTTCTTTCTTTTTCTCACTGACACCAAGTAACGTCTCTAATATGTCTTTTGTCTTTTCACCTGATCAAAACGGAAGATTTAATTATTTATGAGCTATTGCCAGGGTATTTCTTTCTTTCTTTCTCTGACATAGTAGTGTAGTAGTCTCTGAGTAGTGTCTCTAATATGTCTTTTTCGTCTTTCCACACGATCAAAACGGAAGAGACCATTATTTATGAGATACTGACAAGGCGTAACATCCGTATGTGGATCTAAGCAAATAAAGGAGGGGAAAGAGGATTATAATAAGATGTTTTTCGAATAACATTACATGTTGGAATGATTTACTCACTTAGCAGTGGTTCCAAAACCCTCTTGGGCTATCTGTAGTCTTTTTAGAATGAATCAAAAATTCTTGCATCGCATCCTAATGTATCACCCCCTACTCTTGCACTCCGACCTTTAATTGCAAAAAGGAACAATACTAATTTTAACCATTGTTGGTTGACGAGATTCTTATGCTCCAATTATTTCTCCCCTCATCGGTGTGGGGAAGTGCGTGTAGACCGTTCCATTTCAGATCCTCTTTCAGATGGGAATACGATAGTTAACTTGAACTGTTTACTCTTTGGATTTCTCTTTACCCAACTGTTTCTTCGTTGGTCAAACATTTCCTAGTGGAGTTATTTGATTTGCCTTGTTTTACGGTATATCAACCTCAATGGGTTATTTAATGCCGACAATATTTTTATTGCTAGTAATATTTTTATCAAAAATATATTGCTGGTAACAATTTTTCCCCCAAAAAAGTATTGCTGGTATTAAAACCTATTTTTATACTTACATAGTGTTTTGACCCCTTTTGTGGGGGAGGGGGTAACTATTTACCCATACCTGGGACGCTGACAGGTGCTACTACCCCAAGTTGGACCTGGGAACATCAGCAATTAAGAGGTGGTTCCACGCTCCTCAAAACTTCTTGATCAGAGGCCTTGCTGTTGCATGTAGTTTATCGTCATACCCAGGACGCGGATGTAGTTTATCGTCATACCCAGGACGCGGATGTGGTTTATCGTCATACACAAAACAGGGAGTTATTTGCCTAAGAGGCATATGACTGTCCTTGATTACTTGAAACAATGTTTGTTGGATTTTTTTATCGGTCAAACATATCACTTTTTGTTAAAAAAAATTGTTATAATACATGAAAAGAAAAAAGAGGTAAATTTAAAGACAGGGAAAAAGAGAGAATGAACGCGATATATATATATATATATATATATATATATATATATATATATAGAGAGAGAGAGAGATAGAGAGAGAGAGAGGGGGGAGTAAAAGAAGGAAAGCGTATGTAAAAAGAAAGATTAAACAGAAAGAGAGACCGATATACATGCATGGAGAGAGAAACAATAAAAGAAATAAAGAGAGTTAGTAAATGAAAAATAAAGAGATAGAGTAAAAGAAGAAGGAATAGAGAGAGAGAGAGAGAGAGAGTAAAAGGAAGAAAGAGTAATAGAAACAGAAGGTCAGAAATAGATAAGATATTTAAAGAATGAAGGAAGTAAAAGAAAGAGAAACTTATATACGACGCGAGAGACCGAAATATTAACAACAGAACCATAGAGATGCAATGTGTTGTGACTAGTTTGAAATGTAATTTTGTTGCGTTTGGTTTGCTTTATTTTAATGTAGATGGTCTCCAATATCTGAAGGTTTTTTTTACTGTGTGTATATGTGAGCATTATCAACTAATATACAGTGCTGGTCGATAAAAGTGATTCGCCTGATTTTTTCTACTAAATGTTCTCTTCTCCGATGAAACGAAAGTTGAGCTAAATTCAAAGGATAAGCGATCTAAAATCCGAAGAAGAAGCTTTGAAAGCTCTTTGAATTTAGCAGTAAGTACTGTCAAGCATCCATTCAGTATAATGTTCTGGGGGTGCTTTTCTTTTCATGGAACTGATTTCTTAAAACCTATTGAAAAGACCCTCAGGAGCGAGCAGTACATGAGAATTTTAGAGTCTTGTCTGCTCCCTTCTGCTGACTCTTAACCGTTAGCATATGACTAACAAGTCTTCTTTTTACTCTTACTACTCTAACCCTCATTAGGTGCTCATCTTTAGAGTCTTGAGCCAGACGAAGCCAAGTTTAGTTTTAGCAATCGCAAAATAATTTTTTTTTTACAAAATGTGGATTTTATCTGTTTATATAGATATCTATGTATAACACAGGGTAGAAAAGGAGTGAAAAATTCATTTTTCTACTTACTTTCTACTGTGGGTGAGAAAGTGACTGACAATGTATTTGGGGGTGTAGTTGTTGACCATGTTCGTCATAGTCTATGAATATAGAATCCAGCGCAGTACGTAATCTGTTCAATGAAACAACGTTAAATTATTAACACTCACGACTCAGACACTCTACTGGATCTGACTATATTGCCAATAGCAGCAGCAGCTGTTCCGTAATTCTTCAGTCTTCGAAGGTCTCGGGGGTTGGCAGTGAATATTCGGAAAAAAAAACATGGCTGCTTTTATACACGTCGAATTGAATATTTTGAGCTTTCTGATTGGTTAATTCTTCTAGTGGTCAACTATAAAATGAGTCAGCTCATTTTGGTTGGCTCACTAGTATATACAGTACCCCAAAACTCTAACAGTAGTGACATTCGGTTGCAAAGTTTCTTACAGAAGACATCAGTTTTTAGCGGAGTTGTCTTGTTTGTTGAACAGCGGTTTCATTAATATTTTTGGAGATTGTAGTTTTCAGGGAAGCGAGTAAGGGGAAGGGAGTTCCACTGTCGGGAAGTGCGAGAAAAGAAACTGCTGGAGTAGAAGTTGCGTTTGCATTTAACTATTTCAACAGTAAAAGGGTGGGACCTAGATGCCAATCTAGCAGCACGCTTAAATTCGTGTATAATGGAATATAGCTTATCAGAACAGGTGTCATGAAAATAGGTTGTTGTGGGGATATTATAGTGGTCGCGTGAGGTTGTTTTGAGCAGGAGATTATTTAGTGCATGTATTGTGGTGTATGCGATACGTCGTGTGGTTCGCCTGGGGACAAAGAAGTTGTCTGGAGGTGAAAAGGGACACCACGGTATCCTGTGGGGTGAGAGGGTGGGAGGGAGAGAAAGAGAGCATTAGGAAAAGTACCCTGACAGAAATATAATCACACCGCCTTGAAACAAGTTTAGTTCATTTTGAGCGTATATCCCAATGAAAATGGAGAGGTACTACATTTTTAGAAATGGCGGAAAACCAGTTACAAATAAAAAGGGGAAAATAATCGAAAATTTTGATGTGAAGACATGCTAAATCGCATGCTTTTCTCTCTAAAATCTCTAAAACTGTCAGTTCGTATATACAGTCCTTCTGCGATCATATGTATCTCAGTTTTATTGACTTCGATTATCCGAATGTGAAGGGAAGAGAAAATCATTCAAACATTTTTCAATTATTCGAACTAAGAGAGTGTACTGAACAGAAATAATAATAATAATAATAATAATAATAATAATAATAAGAAGAATGACAATGAGCTGGGGAAACTCATGTGAGTTTCGATCATACTAATTGACAAGCGCTTGGAAAGCAATCGCCCTGATACGAAATTTGTGCACAAGAGTAATCATGAATGGATCTTGGTAGCTTGGGATAAGAACATCGTGATAATATAAAAGTACCAAGGCCTGGGTGGGTAAATCTAAGAAATGTACCAAGCAGCAACCCAAGTTGCCCCTTTTCCAGTTGGCGAACCGTTATAATAGTTCATCTCAGTCAAGTGACTTTACAAAACTATACACAACGTTCAAAATTTCAATGTTAAATAGCGAAGCAATGGTATTTATGTTTGATAAAATTAAATTTAAATTAGCTGCACTTTTAACTCGAAGCTACCCTGACAACACATCTATTTTATTCGAGATTGAGGAGGTAGAGACTGAAAACAAATATTGGCGTATTAAAAAAAAACTCAAACTGAACAAAATCGTGAACAAAGCACCTTAAAATGTTATCTGATTATATAAATGTTAAATTTCTTTAGAAAATGATTTTTTCTAGATTATTTTTCGATAATTTTCAGTTATACAGAATTTTGAATTATCCAAACATTGTTTGTCAACCCCTGTCTCAAGAAGTCCCCATAATGGTGGGAATATTTTTATGTTGTTTTTAATGAAGATTTGTTTTTATCATTTATGTTATTTACATTCAGATTAATATCCTCATCTTTGTTGCCATTTTCACAGCGTTTCCAAGCAATAACCTAGTTGCGTAATTCCCTGGACAAGGCAGTGAAGACTTAGGCTCAGAGGAAACCGGGCAGCCGATAACTGAGCAGTACTAAATAGGAACTAGACGAGTTATCTCCCCTAAACATAGAGGAACGAGAACAAACTAGACGAGATATCCCGAGACATAGAGAAAGGAGAACAATCTAGACCAAATATCCTGAGATATTGTCAGAGGAACCAGAATAATCTAGACGAGATATCTCGAGATATTGTCAGATGAATGAAATCAATCGAATCGTGATATTCCGAGATATTGTCAGGAACGACAACAATCTAGTCGAGATATCCCGAAACCTGGCCAAAGGAACGATAACAATCTAGATGAGATATCTCGAGATATTTTCCGAAAAACGACAACAATCTAGACAAGATATCCCGAGATATTGTCAGAGGAACGAGAACAATCTAGACGAGATATCCTAAGATATTGCCAGAAGAACGAGAATAATCTAACTCCATATACGGTGTAACCCGGATATAAGAGACTCGGATATAAGAAAAACCCGGATATAAGATAGATTTTCTCTGGTCCCAAATTAGAGCCTGTGTTAATGTATATATAATAGACCAAACCCGGATATAAGAGAAACACGGATATAAGAGACTTCGTCTCCGGTCCCGACAACTCTCTTATATCCGGGTTACACTGTATTAGATTATTAGTTTGAGTTCGCAATTCCCTGAGGATTTACCAGATCTACAGGTACCCGAAGAAGGCAGGAGAGCGCAACGGACGAATTCTGTGATCATAACAACCAAGATGAGGATATTACTTCAACTATGAATAGCGTAAATAATGATAAATAATTCCTCATGGCATAAATTCACTTTGATTATTTTTTCGATGTTTACTAAATTCACATAATCTTTTTAACTTCTAAGACTTTTTATTTTTAAGCAATGTTCTTTTTACTAATGTTTACACTGTACAAGGCTCAAGAGCCATTCGAAGTAGACGCTTTCCGATTGAGGTGTGTGATATAAAGATAAGAGGAAGAAGAAGAGAGTGAAGATTACGAAGATATGGAGGATAGATAAGAATTAATATTTATGTGGTTAACATTGTAGCGTCCAGGGAAGCATCTACGCGGGAGTCTCTTCTAGAAAGTGGCAGTTCTTAGGAAGAAGATTTCGGAGTGGAACTTCCTCCTTACCAATGGAATACGAAAGGAATGAGGGTGATTCAACCCTGCGGATGTATCAAGGTAGGTTTTAATTGCAGAGGTTTGGGCTGGTGGAGAAGTAGAAAAAAGCTTGCAACGTTGTTTGTTCTTGTTCCTCTGACCATGCCTCTGGATATCTCGTTTAGATTGTTCTCGTTCCTCTGAGAAAAATATCGGGATATCTCGTCTAGATTGTTCTCGTTTCTCTGACCATGTCACGGCATATCTCGTCGTTTAGATTGTTCTCGTTCCTCTGGCAATATCTCGAGATATCTCGTCTAGATTCTTCTTGTTCCTCTGACCATGCCTCGGGATATCTCGTTTAGATTGTTCTCGTTCCTCTGACAAAATCTCGGGATATCCCGTAATGATTTAACTGGTTCTCTTTGTTCTTTTTTTTTTCACTGCTAAAAACAGCCAAATATACGTGAGATTAATTTACTCTTTTTCTCTTTTTAAATTATGTTACCAATTCTCGCACTACGTCAAGTAATTTCTTTCTCAAGTTGAAATATTGCACTAATTTTCTGTGGTGTCACACACACACACACACACACACACACACACACACACACACACATATATATATATATATATATATATATATATATATATATATATATATATATATATGTATATATCTGTATTAGACTTTGTCCAAAAGAGATTTACGATTGCTTTTTAGTCAAAGATTTTTTTCCTTTTTGTGCTCAGTGCAAAGTCATTAAGTGTGTTAAAAGTCGACAAGAGGGAAGTATTTTAGAGTTTGGACAATTAAAATGGCGCGCACCGAGGCAACAAAAGAAAAGCCCATCTCGCCTTTACGTCTGCTATCTTTTTCCTATCTGTGATTCACACAGAAATTCTGTACACTTCAGAGATAATAATAATGGTTGTAATAATAATGATAATGAAGGAATACTAAAAACTGTGCGCACAAGTACTACTCAGACATTACGAAGAGCTTTATCTATGTAAAATTATGTAATCTTAGGCGTTTTTTTTTACAAAAATGATCAATCGAAAATGTCACGAAGCCATTTCAGACCTTAGGTCTCTGATTGAGACTAGGTAGAAAATGTGTATACAACAAAAAGCAAAAGAAATAATAATAATAATAATAATAATAATAATAATAATAATAATAATAATAATAAGAAGAAGAAGAAGAAGAAGAAGAAGAAGAAGGAAGAGGAGGAGGAGCTGGAGGAGATAGGGTTACGGAGATAGGACCTGTAAAGATTTTATGGGATTATACAATACACGCAGACAGAATAATCAAAGCTAATCGCCCAGACATCGTTATTAGAGACCGCAAAGAAAAAAAAAATTGTCTCCTTATTTATATGGCAGTCCCTGCAGATGTCGATGTATCTTTAAACATCTTCAAAAAGCCGTCAAAATACAAGGACCTTAAAATCGAAATCAATGTAAACAAAATGTAAATATTAGATATGTTAAGTATTACTTAACATCAGAATTTGTGCAAAGATACTGCATATATGTATTATCTTGACTTAAACAAAGTCTTGGGTAATGAACCGGTAAGAGATTGTACTGAACAGAAAGCATAATAATAATAATGATGATAATAAGAAGAATGACAATGAGCTGGGGAAACTCATGTGGGTTTCAATCATACTGATTGACAAGCGCTTGGAAAGTAATCGCCCTGATACAAAATTTGTGCACAAGAGTAAATTATGAATGGATCTTGGTAGCTTGAGATAAGAACATCGTGATGTCGTAGTCGGCGATAATATAGAGGAGGGTAAATCTAAGAAATGTAGCAAGCAGCAACCAAAGTTGCCCCTTTTCTAATTGGTGCAATTAATACTTTTTCTAGGCCTATAAAGAAAAAGGGTTGGCCGAAATCATTGCAAATGCGCAGGTGGCAGCGTTGCTTGGAACAGTTCATATGCCGAGGAAAGCGTTGAGTCTGTAAGCTGCGGGTGGGAGCTGAGATCTGATTATCATGACTCGACAGAAACATCGAAGAGTCGGAGTGGATCATAAATAACAATAATAAATGACAAGTCTCCTGTCGTCAGGTAAAATAGAGTCTCTATTCTGTCATTTATTTTAGTAAATCACAATTGTAACAGAAGATCTGGTATAGTAGCTAGCCATGTTATTATAACTGTGACACTTACAAAAGAAAAGCACCAGTTCTTTATTGGATTTGAATGTTTTCAAAGCGCCAGTGACAATCTCACTCTCTCGGTCTGTAAGAATTTTTCTTTTCAGTGTTACGCTCATACATCACGCTCGGTGGCTTTTTTTTTTGTAGGAACCAGAAATGAGAGTGTTTACACCGAACTGTTTCCTTTTATGAATCAAAGTTGTCCGTATCCGCGGCTTTTTTTGCAGTTGCCAGTCTGTCCTGCTATTTCTCGATAATTCGTGGAAGAAGTGGATCCGTGCCTTTCTTTAGAATGAAATGAACGCAAGGTGCTTTGGTCATAATTCGAAACCGGCCCTCTGGTTTTATGCGACAGTAACAATAACACAACTATTCAACAGCATCCCGCAATACCATCACCAGTCCGCACCTCCATCACCACTTCGTAACACCATCATCACTTCGCACCTCCATCACCATATCGCACCTCCATCACCATTCCGCATCTCCATCACCACACCGAAACACCGTCACCACTTCGCACCTCCATCACCATCTCGCACCTACATCACCACTCTGGAATACCATCACCACTTTGCACCTCCATCACCAATCCACACCTCCATAACTTCTCCACAACAACATCACCACTTCGCACCTCCATCACCAATCTGCCCCTCCGTCACAACTTCGCAACACCATCAACTCTTTACAACACCACTTCTCACCTCCTAAGACTATCATCTTCAAAGTCAGGGATTTTCTATCTTCTTTTAAATTATTATTATTATTATTATTATTATTATTATTATTATTATTATTATTATTACTAATGTTAATCCAGCGCAAGACATAAGAGCCACTCAATATAGAGGCTCACCAAATAAGGTGAGCGGTATGAAGAAGCGGAATTAATAAGTGAAATATTACGGGGATATGGCGGATAGATAGCGATTAAACCTATAATTGGCAAAACTTAATTGCAGTCAATACCGCAAAATAGAAGTTCTTGGGAATAGTATTTCGGTGTGGAACGAACTTGTTACCAAAGAATTACGTAGGAAATGGAAGTCATTCAACCCTGCAGAAAATATCACCGCAACCATAATGTTAATAATTACTAGACATTGGATAAGAAATAAAATACTCCCCCCCCCCAAAAAAAAAACCCAATGAAGATATTGCTAAATATGAAACTAACAGCGGCACGCATGTGTTTAGCACAGTGATTATATGCCTTGGAAAAACTTGGGAACGTTGGAAAACCCAAATGGAATTAAAGCCATCAAAACAATCGTCTTATTAAAATCAGCTAGAATCGTGAAAAGTCTTGTCAGTTTAAGAATAGCATATTTTTCACTCTGAGTTTGGTCAGCAGTTCTAACATCTTCAGAATATTGGAAACGTTCTTTTAAGATGGAATACATAGTTTACGTGAAACGCTGGAGCCCCCCCCCCCACTAATAGTGAAACTCAGTACCTGTCTTGGACACTTTGCTTTTAATTAATAACAGTTTAAATAAAGCGTCCAAAAAGTTTAAAAAAACTCAATGGATTAGCCGTTTGAAAACTTGACTTACAAACAATTACAGCTGTGAGTTTAATCCTCTGGACTTGTACCAGACGAAAAATC
The DNA here is from genome assembly GCA_964036315.1 of Acanthosepion esculentum. Classification (NCBI taxonomy): domain Eukaryota; kingdom Metazoa; phylum Mollusca; class Cephalopoda; order Sepiida; family Sepiidae; genus Acanthosepion; species Acanthosepion esculentum. Next base: position 17,039,912 of record OZ038483.1, read on the forward strand.
AAGCTTAGTAAATATTAGTTACTGGCGGCCACACACAGCTGGTCCATCAGGAAAAGCGTTCAATTAGAATGGAGCAAAGACAGCATCAAATTTAGATGTAACAGAGTCTATCTTCTTCAATTACATTAAAGTACTTTCATTAAAAACAGTTTTGAATTAAGGGAGTTATTGATATAACAGAAGTAGACCGTATTTATTCAATCGAAGTTAGCTGAGGACATGAAGGTATAAAACAGACAACATGAACTTTGAAATACAATTTGTCAGTGTGTTACCAATGATGTAAAAGAGAATACATTTATAAAGCTTAAAGTTAATTTATAAAATTAATTTTGATGAAAATCGGTTGAAAGATCAAAGAAAAATAAGAAACCAGTAAAAATTTTTTGCTATTTACGCGGATTTTCACTATATGGGTGGACTCAATTATCAAGTTAAATGACTGTCAAACAAACAACTTATTGTTGGCTACAAGTAAGTAAAGTTTGTGCTAGATTGCTTGAAAATTGAGGGAGTTTTTAGTTTAAAAAATTGTGTTGAAATTGATTTGTGTTGAAATTAATTTTTTGTTTTTCGCGGTTTTTCGCTAAACGCAGTGGCGTAGAAACAAAAAATAGGTATCGCTGAGCTCGTCATGATCTAAGTAACCTACATATCGAGTTTGAAGGAAATCGGAAGCAAAAAGTTAAATTTTTGATCGGCTTTATCGAGACAAGTATGGTAACAATTAAACTACTTCCTAGTTAGCTTCATTTTAAAAAAATAAAACTTATCGATATTTTACGCTAAGAACCTATCTCTTACCTTGAATAATGTATGTGCCAAGTTTTGTCAAAATCGGTTGAATGGATCTCGAGTGAAACGGTATCGCACAGACACACAGACATCCTCTGTTTGATATATATAGATTGTTGTACGAGAAGCACGCTAACCACGGCGAGGTACCCTGGCATGTGGAGTGGTAGTCGCTAATGTGGCAGTGAACATCAGTTTCGTAAAGAGCCGTTACAACTCTTGTCCTAAAATGTAGTCATGGAGGTTTGCAACAGGATACAGAGTACGGCATCAAAGCAAAGGAAAGTCTTTGACTGGATTCTTGGCAATTCAGGAAAATTCTGGTGACTAAGAAGCATTCACAGAATTAGCAGAATTGGTGCTCCCTTTTTTCATTGATGTTGACTATTTTTTGTTTTTGTCTTGGGTGCGACTATTTTGAGACATTTTGAATGAGGCTTGTATATTCATTTTGCTAACTATATATATATATATATATATATATATATATATATATATATAAATATAAATCGGATCTTCAGTCTGTTCATATCTATCTATCTATCAATTTCGGTCTATTCATATATCTTTCTTTCTTTCTTTCTTTCTCTCTTACTATATTCTTATCTATCTATCTATCTATCAATTTCAGTCTATTCATATATTTTTCTTTCTTTCTTTCTTTCTTTCTTTCTTTCTTTCTTAGTATATTCTTATCTATCTATCTATCTATCTATCTATCTATCTATCAATTTCGGTCTATTCATATATCTTTCTTTCTTTCTTTCTTTCTTTCTTACTATATTCTTATCTATCTATCTATCTATCAATTTCGGTCTATTCATATATTTTTCTTTCTTTCTTTCTTTCTTAGTATATTCTTATCTATCTATCTATCTATCTATCTATCTATCTATCTATCTATCTATCTATCTATCAATTTCGGTCTATTCATATATCTTTCTTTCTTTCTTTCTTCCTTTCTTACTATATTCTTATCTATCTATCTATCTATCTATCAATTTCGGTCTATTCATATATCTTTCTTTCTTTGTTTCTTTCTTTTTTAGTATATTCATATCTATCTATCTATCTATCTATCTATCTATCTATCTATCTATCTATCTATCTATCTATCTATCACTCTATATCTATCTATCCATCTCTCTCGTTCTTTTTTGTCTTTCTTTTTTCTTTCTTATATTTATATCTATCTATTTCAAACTATTTATATTTCTTTCTTTATATCTATCTATCTATTTATCTCGTTTTTTTGCCTTTCTTTCTTTTTTCTTTCATTCTTTCATATATTTATATCTATCTATTTCAGATTGTTTATATTTCTTTCTTTGGTATATTTATACCTATCTATCAATCTGTCTATCGTTCTCGGTTTATATCTATCTATCTATCTATCTATCTATCTATCTATCTATCTATCTATCTATATATCTATCTATCTATCTATCTAATTTTAATCACTTCATCCCAAGCAAAGCGATAATGGCACTAAGGTGCAAGGGGCTATTGGGATTGAAAGAGAACGAGAAGTTTTTAGAAGGAAATGGAAACCCAATCGTAAAGAGGAAACCTCTCCCGCTGTTCGAAAGACTGGAGAGGAATGGGAACAGGACGATAGGCGAACATATCTACACCTATCTATTCCAATCTGTTCACAGATGCTTCAGATGTAAGGGGCAAGTTCCATTCAGGCTGCCTCTTCTCAAGAACTACCAATTTATGGAACAGATTCTCACGTGAACACTGCAGTCTTAGCATCTTCAAGTGAATCGTTATCTATCCTCCTTATCCTCATAATATTCACTTTCTACCAATTCCTTTATTTATATCACAAACAACATTCATTATAACCATTTTAACAGTAGACCGCTACCTTGAGTGGCTCTCGAACCTTGAACTGGTTAAATTTGACTATAAAAGTATCTATACAACGTCTGTTTAAAAAGTGACGAGACTGTGTGTGTTCTGGGCGAAAATGGGATAAGCAGATTGTGATATCATCTAACGTGATATCTTGGGAGTATATATCTGTAATCTTAGCTTTCTGCAACGATAACATTTTTTTTAGTTTGCGTGGCTGCTTCACTACGACAATGCACCTGTTCACAACTCCCTGAACATCCGGCAGTTCTTGGCCGAGAAGAACATCGCCGTACTTTTTTTTTTACGAAAATGATCAGTGGAAAATGCCGTGATGCCATTTCTGACCTTTGATCTCTGTTTGGGACCCGGAAGGAAATGAATATACTCCAGATATAAAAGGAAGTAATAAAAATAATGATAATGATAAAGAAATAAATTTCAGATATGATATCAGAAAAATCAGACACACTCAATTGGTGCATTGAGAATCATACCAAAATGATAAACTGTTTTTAAATGGTGAAGAGAGTTTAGCTGACATGCAAAACATTGCACTCATGGGTACTTCGCACATGCCCAGGAAAGTTTTATCAATGTGTCAGTTCATAGATATTTACGACTGGAATTTGCTGGTACATTCTAATAGATTCATAGACCCCTACACATTTACATGCGCATTCTCAAAGATTCACAGACCTCTACACATTTTTATAGATTTACATAACATGCATGCACATTTTTATAGATTTACATAACCCTACACATTTGCATGCACATTCTAATAGATTCACAAAACCCTCAGCATGTGCATGCACATTATAATAGATTCATAGAACCCTACACATTTACGTGCACATTATAATAGATTCATAGAACCCTACACATTTACGTGCACATTATAATAGATTCATAGAACCCTACACATTTACGTGCACATTATAATAGATTCATAGAACCCTACACATTTACGTGCACATTTTTGTAAATTCACAGATCCCGAAGCATTTGCATGCATATTCTCACAGATTCACAGAACCTTCAACATTTGCATGATAGACGCACCCCACTTTCAACGTTTGCATTCACACAACTCGACACGTTTTGCAATGATTTGTTCTTTTGAAGATTTTCTGCCAACATACTGAATAACACCTGTGACGTCATTCTAGTATTTCAGCCTCTCCATTTAATCAGTCCCCATTTTAACTGTCGATGAAAAGGATCGAACCTCATGGCAGCCAACGCTGAAATGAATTAAAATGAATAAAGATTTTTTCTGTCTGATTTTCTTCGATAAGAAAAGTTATCTTTATTTACATTAGGACTAATATTCTGCTATATCACATCGGGTCCGGATCGGGTAAATAAGATTGAAACCTCAAATATACCGTTACACTTTACACGCATTAGCGGGAAGATTAAGTTTAAGGTTCTATGTTCTCCATCCAGGATTATCTGACAATTGTCTCGAAGAAAAGCATTGGTTCTTGAATTTGGTGACATCGTAACTGTGAGTTGAATTCCTGTGCGGAGTCAAACGATTACGAACTGTACAAGAACAAAAAACAAGAACTAGATTACATTTCGCTGGACATGAACTTCGGAAAGAGAACAGTTTACTCCCGTTGTTTAAATAAACGGTTCAGTTCGGAATCCTTTGTAGGTTAGCGTTATGGGTCCTTACCTATAACTAAAGAATGAACTCTTCCTAACACTATGTATACTACGCCTCTCAAGAGAGAGGGACGAATCGAGCCGAGCCGATAGTAGTTCACTCCAAACCAGACTGACAGTCATACTAACACCTTCCACATCTTGTATTATTATTTCGTGTAATATATCTTCGTTATTTCTACTCTTGTATTGTGTTGTTCTTCCTTGGTCCTAACCTGGACCATAACAGTTAGCCAGCTTGACAAACTCCTGATGAAAGCGGGAGGGCATAAAGGCTGAAACGTTATGATCACAACATATAAATTATAACGTTAGTGCTGGTAATCATCATTAACGAAGTTGGAGTGACTCAAAGACACACTTCGAGGATAACTGAAGAAATAAAGATCAAATACTAAAGAGAGATGGGGATTTAACTTCTGAGAAACACTGTCAAAAGATTCCCGACATCTTCAACGTGAAAGCTCAAAAAATCAAGTAATAATAATAATAATAATAATAATAATAATAATAATAATAATAATGAACACAATACACACAGACAGAAAAATCAAAGTTAATCGCCAAGACATTTTTATTACAGACAGTAAACAAAAAAAAAACCTCCTTATTGATATGACAGTCCCTGAAGACTGTAATGTATCTTTAAAGATCATCTAAAAACAATCAAAATACAAGGACCTTGAAATCGAAATCTCAAAAATGTGTCACATCAACAATCCCCATTGCAGTTGGAGCCCTCGGATTGATTGGAAAAGATTTCAATAGATTCATTGAAGGGATTCTGTTTTTCCTTCTTCAATTGCTCAGTGGAAAATGTGAAGACGCTATTTCTTAACTTAGGTCTCTGGTTGGGACCCGGAAAGAAATGAGTACACACCAGAAATCAAAAGAAATAAAATAATAACAACAATAATAATAATAATAATAATAATAATAACTATAATTATTGACTTACTTGGAACTGCCTTGATTACCATTTCGAAAACACGAGAAGAATTGGATAATCAAGAAAGATTTCAAATTCTCTAGATACACGTAAGAAACCGCAGAAGAGTGCTGAAACTTGACGATGTTTGCTATGAGTTAATCACCGCCAAGTTCTCCCAAATGTCATTTGTGTGAAAATTTATTTCGGAACACTTCGGAAGGCCACGGTCAAAAATTTAGTTTATTTGAATAACAACATTATTAAAATATTATAGAATACTGAGGAAAGTTCTGGAGCGTTTGGGAAGACTTAAAAGGGAATAGTCTTAACAGTCCAGGCAGGAATTTGAAGTTTTACGCTGTCCGCAGGCAGTAGGTAGTACAAACATGAAAAATTAATAATAACAACAGGAGTATAGTAATGTTAGATTTTTAAAAAACAATTTCAGCACACGCCACTAGGATATTAGCGAGCGTGAAGAAAACAGAGAGAATAATGAAAGAACAAGATTCAAGGAGATAGAAGATGATGATAAACTTTTGAAGATTGTTGTTGCTAGGAAAGTCGGAAGCCGGAAAAGAGTTCCACAAACGAGACAAAACTGTCAGCATAGAAGTAATGGTTGTAACTAGCGATTTCAACAATGAAATGATGAGACCTAACTGCCAATCTAGTACTGAACTTAAATTCGTGAAGTCGATGTACTAACGAGGAAAATGCATGAGAACAATTAGTGTGAAAATATTCACAGAAAAGGCACAGAAAACCTACGTCACGATTCAGGGAAAAGTAACTGAGGCTGGGTCAGGATCGATAAGTTGGCACATTATTTTTTGGTTTGTGTCAAGAATCTCCATATACAAAACTGAAGCACCAGACAGAACGCGACAGTAATATTCAATGCTCGAGAGAGTGGTAGATTTATAAATGTGCAAAAAGGATTCTGACACGATACAGTGAACCAACTTTCCGAGCAACTGATCTAGCAAATGATTCAATTTCAGTGGAAAACGTGAGACCAGCAAGGCACAGTGAGTTTGTCGGAGTTAGCTCCTCCTCAGTTCCGTAATCCTTCAACAGGGGTCTCTCTCCCCTGAGTATAAATACTGGCTGACCCTTCTCTCTCTTTTTCGACTCAGGCCTTGGGTCGCTACCTCGCACGGAGACGGGGTAAAAATCGTTCTTTTTCCACTTACACCAATATGTGACCTCTCACAGATACAGCGTTTCCCAAATTCTGGGAACGCGCCAAGAACAATACACGTACGTACGAACACTCAACACAACACACACACATAACTTCTCCATACAAACACTATGTAACTTTTCATGTCTTTGTGTAACTCGTTATTAATATATTTTTGTTTACCCATATATATCGGTCTTGTTTGTTTTCTTTGGACTTAATGTCGGACATTCTCATGTAGCTGGACCGGCCAGCAGGAAAGTTTAACCTTCTGATATCTCTTCACATCTTCACTCCCAACGGTCCGCTACAAGTTGCTTTCTTGGAGGTCAGCATCAGTCATACTGATGGAAAGAAGAAAAAAAGAACTTCTTTAAGATAACAGAGAGCAGTTTAGTTAAAAATAACAAGAATGGTAACGTGTTGATGAAACTTGCTGTCACTTGATTGTATTGAAAGCCGTCATAAAACTCTGGTGTGAAAATCTATTTAATAATCATGAAAGTAAACAAAACATCGTTTCCCCGACTGCAACTTTGATAATTATCTGAACAATAATAAATAGATTTGCTCGGCCTGCACCGATTCTTACATCCTCATTACTAATTCGACTATTATTACAACGTCTACACGAACAGTAACAGCTGCAATAATAACAAACACTAAGATGGTATTCACAATAATAATAATAATAAAATCCTGAGCAAAAAACAAAAAACAAAAAAAAAACAAAAAACAAACTATGGTAACAAAATATACATTATTAAACCAATAAAACACTAAAACAACAACAACAATAATAAAGATTCCATTAATAGAGTAATGATAATAAAAACTGTAGTAAAAGGAACGAGAGTGCCCAGTTGGGGTCAACGAGGGTAAAAATGGGAGTGTTGCAGATTGAATCTCCGATCCCCAACGACGACTACTGCAGGTCTCTGTTGTGAGGACTTCAATAAGAAAAAAGAAAAAGACGAAACAAAACAGAACAAAACAAATAAAAATAACAACTAGAAAACTGAATAAATGATAGAACATTAGGCTGACAGCTGTGCCAGTCGTTTTGGGATCACTAGGGATGACACGGAAAAAGATTAAGAAGGAAATGAAAGTCCATAGTAGAATCGAAACCAATAGCAATAGCAGAAGAATACCGAGGAAACTACTGACATATTAAAGAAATTTGTTGTCACTTGTGATCGACTTCGCAATCGACCACATATAATTGGTTTGAAGACTCAATAATTGATTGATAAAAAGACTAGAACAACAACAAAAAATAATAGACAGAAAATAAAATAGTCACTATATTACTATTAGTAATAATAATAACAAGACAATCTTAACATGAACACTGCTAGTACTGCAACTAATATTATTACTACTACTATGAACAATGATTATATTTTACAGTAAGGTTAACCCTTTACAAGGCCCTGGGGCAACTCGAGGTAGAGAGTTACATTAAAACATAGTTTATATTGATAGAAGATAACGTTTAATTCTAGACTTGAACAGGTTAATATTGTAGCAATCGGGGAAATATCCTCTTGGGAGTCTGTTCCACAGGGTTGTAGTACGCAGGAAGAAGATGTTCGAATGGAACTTACTTCTCGCCGATGGAACACGGATGGAATGTGGGTGATTTGCTACTATGTAAGTGGCATGGCGGGCCCTATTCGTGAAGGTTAGATCTGGCGGAACTAAGGAATGTAGTATGTCCGAGCGCTTTACATGGAAGTAGAGACAGAGCAGTGAGAGACTCGCTACATTCCGCTTGTGTGAAAGAGAGAGAGAGAGGTTGGAACTTGGGAAAAAATGAATAAAACATCAGGATAATGTTAATGAACTCTTCAAAATGAGTCCAACTATTTTATAATATTTAACAAACAAAAAAAAAATCTGTTAAAATGGCGTCAAAAACTTTCTTGATATTATCATATGGCAATTTTCACTTCAGCCGAATCTGAAGCAAAAAATTAAAAATGCAATAAAAACATCACTACGACTACCAATGTAACTACTAATAATCTTTGTTTGTGGCACATCACCATGTAGCAAGAGTTAGTCTCGTCGAATATTATAATTGTAGTGACGTCAATCCTTAGTTGATTTCATATAAGTTAAGCTTCGTAACTGGGTGTTTCTTGTCTCGCAGATCACAGCAACTGGACAGACATCAATCTTTACCGTGCGCTTCTTAAAAATCTAATATCGAGCCAAACAAGATTATCCGATTAATTATAAAATTATAATCATCGAATGTAATCGTCACTAATTACACTAACTATAATCAAAGTAATATACAAATCCATAAGCTCAACAGAGATCGTAACAGTAAACAACATTCTGTTTATGTTCGTCATACCAATACAACACTATCTTGTAGACTAAACTAACCACTCATCTGATCAACGTGCAATAAGATGACATATACAAATATGAAATCCATTATTATTTATACTATTTACATGCGGTCTATGGTCCTCATCTTTGTTGGTATTATGACGATGTTTCGACTGTTGTGCTCTCTGGCCTTCGTCAGGTGTATGTCAGTCCGAGTAAAGAAAGTTTTGTCCATGAAACCGCAATAGTTAACATTGTTTACTTTAGCTCCTTTTGAATTTCGATTTTGATTAGTCCATTAATAGTTTGGCCGAAGATTCGAGCCCATATCATCACATTGCCGCCCTTCTTGCTACCTTCATTAGTCAGAGTCACATCTGCATTGGATAAAATCCATCCATCTAGTTCACCGTGTGACCCCTCCACTCAGATAGGTCCTTGAAAATTACTTTAGTAAAGTAATTTTTTATATATTTCTTAACCGAATCTTCATGCAATAAAATATATGATAAAAGGAGTTTACCGCGGAGATTTCTGAACACATCCCAATTTATGTAGTAT
>OZ038483.1:17056767-17096767 GCA_964036315.1 Acanthosepion esculentum
AATTTTTTTTTCAGTGGAAAGTGTCATGATACCATTTCTAACCTTAGGTCCCTGTGCGAGACCCGGAAAGAAATGTGTAAACGGCAGATATCAAAGGAAATAAATAATAATAATAATAATAATATACAGTGGATATCACTTTTCATTAAATAAATGAAATCCCTTTTCCACAAATATCCAAATGCATTCTAAAAACATCAGGCCTTTCTCAGACGAGAAAATAGTCATTAATATACACAATAAGTATTTTCTGGTCATCCCAGTTACAGCGAATCTCTTAAAATATCCAGCAGATACCAACAATCATATCGTCAAGTACAGTCTAAATCCCTTATCGGATGTCCATTATATCTAATCTCCATTCTAGGGATTGGTTTATTGTTGTCTTTTAACTTGGCTTTGTGTCGTACGAGTTGCCTAAAGTCTCAACCAGAGATATCAGAAGACAGATTTGTTTATGTATCAAATGACGCGATTATCATATGCAGATTAGGTAGCGTCGAAGTGATAGTCAAAGATGCTACCCTATTCCCACTTGACCGGTTGCTTTTGTTTAGCGACATATCATTCTCTGCAGATCGTTTAAATAGTTTCGGCCGTTGTACGCTCCGGCCTTCTTCAGGTGGTTGGAATGTCGAACTGAACCCTTTATTTCGCTCACTGGGGTAGACTGTTCTAGTTCCACGTGCCATATTTAATGGATGTCAGTTATCAGTTATCTCATGTTAATTTTCCCTCTGAAAGTTCTCCACTGCCTTAACCGGGTATTGAACTCTCATTCTTTGGGTCCTGTCACTGGATCTAACCAACGCCTTTATCCACTGTGCCATGTGTCCTTGAGGACAGAATATATTTTACTATAGAAATGAATTGAAAATATTTACTATAGCATGAGGACACATGGCACAGTGGATAAAGGCGTTGTTTAGATCCAGTGACAGAACCCAAAGAGTGTGAGTTCAATACCCGTTAAGGCAGTGGAGAACTTTCAGAGGGAAACTTAACAGGAGATAACTGACATCCATTAAACATGGCACGTAGAACTAGAACAGTCTACCCCAGTGAGCGAAATAAGGGGTTCAGTTCGACATTCCAACCACCTGAAGAAGGCCGGAGCGTACAACGGCCGAAACGTTGTAACAAATATGGCGACAAAGTTGAGGACAATAGTCCGAATAATGTAAATAATGTACATAATACCTTATCTCAGAAATATAGACAGAGATAGATTCATACATTTCCCAAGGGTATTTGTGCGTAATTGAATATAACGAACCCAAGTGAAATTGGAACTGCTCGTCGATTAATAATTCCGAGCCATTATCTATTACACCACCCGCACATCCAAGCTTATCAGCTTTAGTGATCGCACAGGAACCGGTGTTTCGACGTAAGCCGCGAAATTACGGGAGATTTTTTTTCTTTTTTAAGATTTTTCAGTCACTGCGCATTTTTCAAACTGATACTTCCCCTTCTCCAAGAGTGAACATGCTGTTGGAGCGAGGGCGAATAGATGTTTTTTTTTCTTTGTTCGTTTGTTGTTACTTTGTTTTAATAGAGACGCCCCCTCTTTATAAACTGCCAAGCTAAGCTCAAGGGCTTCTACCAGCTCTTTGCTTAAGGGCGTGTGAAACAATCAATCACTTTCGACAAGTTTCGTTTTCCCAGTTTCACTAACGTGGCATGGGGCAAGCTATGGCCGAGTTATCAAGCACCTCCATACAGTGTCGAACGTTGAGATTGTCACATCATGGCGCTATTATCAACAACTCACCTTTTGTTAACTATAGCGAGATTCGAACACTTGTATCATGGCCGGAACGCTAGCCATTCAGACACGCGCGCATAACAGAGTATCTTATTCTTTTTATTTACTTATTTCTGTGGCTATAGTAGACGAGAGAAACCAGTTATTCGAAATATTATTTAACAGAAGAAAGAAAGGACAATATGCATTTATTAACGTTTCGCTGTTTTAGTTACACCCTTGTACAAATTAATTGAAAGAAACAAATAGCTCCGTTATCTTTTACTTTTTCTTTGGTATTTTCTTCAGTAAAACATGACCCAGTGCACATGTTACTACTTTGTTCGTTGCAGATTGACCACAGATTCTCGATTGGATTTAAATCGGAGAGTTTCCGGACCAATCTATAGTACTTTGGTTTACTCACTGGTAAGGTTTGCCAGTGGTTTACAATTTTCGTACGCTTCCTTGGAGTAAATGTCCATCGCGGACAATGGCGGTAGGACAGCTAATCGACAGTCAAGACAATAGTGTTTGGGCGTGATGAAAATCTGATGCAATCACGGATGGCGCAATATTTTTCAATGTCAAACAAATTTCATCATAAACCCCGAAAATAAATTCATATTACTGCACACCACTGCAAATGGTCTAATCTGAGGAAAAATAGAAATCGATTACACCCTGTCACTCCAGTGGCTCTAAAACTATATATATATATATATATATATATATATATATATATATATATATATATATATATATATATATATATATATATATATATATTCCAGTCGACTCCATTCCATTTACTTACGTGCTAATACCCCTGGGTAACGTATGAATCCTCTCCCTCCAGCTATGGGTACATAGCAGAACAGACCGGGTTCTATAGCTTTGGATGGCAACTGGTCTAGAAGGACAAATCTGAATTCAAAACCTGAAAATATACAAGTGCAAAAAAGTCATTAGTTTTTAAATATTCATCTGGTTAGGGGAAAAGTCGCGCAAGGTATGGAGGAGGCTAAGTGACACAATTCACTGTCAAAAAAATAGAAATCGATTACACCCTGTCACTCCAGTGGCTCTAAAACTGATCGTATGTTGAAAGACAGGAAACTAAAGCGAGTGTTTCAATTAATTTGCACAAGGGTGTATATATGTTTTACATAAAAATGGTTCAATTTTTTCTGAATAGCTGGCAATTTGGATATAGAAAAGAGATGCCGCAAAGTCTCTATTTTAAATGAAAAGAAGAAAGTTTTAGGCAAACAGGAAAGTAAATATCTGATGTTAAAACAGGAAAGTAAATATCTGATGTTAAAACACCGACGGCAAGAACGAATCTTCTGTCATATTTTTATTACAGTAATTACTCCTCTGTTACATAATGTCCAATACGTTATATATTAGCATTTCTCTATTTTGTTATTAGTCATTGTTGTTATTTATTTTATCGAGCCTAATTTATAAATTAAGATTTGTCATAGATTTGTAAGTATAAGAAAAAAAAACAGGGTTCAGTGTTATCTGTGATTTCAGTTGCTTGCTGGAGATTTTAGAACATTTTCTCAGCAGATAAGACGGGACTATTTTCTTATGATGACAATTGTATTAAACCTGTTAATTTTTGTTTAAAAGTATCATGTTCCTTCAGAATGTAGATCATGGCTCTCCAATGCTTCCGTTTCTTTATTATGCATGAATTACCACGACTTCTTTAGAAATATGGTGGAATGGTTTTGAGTTCAGAGTTTTATCCCCCCCCCCCCTAAACCTTTTACCACTGAAAGCGAGAGATCCTACGTTTACGTTGGTATATAACCCATTTTCGGAGTGAGAAGTGATGGTTTCATGCCTTACCCAAAGGCATTTGCGCAAAAGTAAACGCAGAAGAATCAGTCTGAATTAGAATTTGGCTCGCTGATTTCACTTTCCGCTCCGATAACCGTTACACTACATGCACATCAAATTACTACTACTACTACTACTACTCCTCCTCCTCCTACTATTATTATTATTATTATTATTATTATTTCATTTGATTACTGGTGCATACTCGTTTCCTTCAGGGTCCCAACCAAAGACCTAAGGCCAGAAATGGTATCATGACATTATCATGAGTATTTTAAGGGAAAAGCAAAACAAAAAAAACCCTAAGATCACACACATTTTACATAGATAAAGCTCTTCATAAGGTGTGAGCTGAACTTGTGAGTACAATTTTTTTGTATTTCTTTAAGGCATGGGTTACCAGGGATCCGTTCAATGTGTTCATCGGACCCTTTTTCAGTAAATCCGAGTGCTCCAGCTACAACTGGAATTGTTGATATCCTCATGTGCCACATTTTTGAGATTTCCATTTCAAGATCCTTGTATTTTTGATAGATTTTTGAAGATCTTCAAAGATACATTACAATCTGCGGGGACTGCCATATCAATAAGAAAGCACATTATGTTTTTTGTGGTCTTTGATCACGATGTTTGGGTGATTAACTTTGATTATTTCTGTCTGTGTATATTGTAAAGTCAATGCATAACATTGCATATTACAGGTCCTATCTCTGTAACCGTGTCCGGGTGGTGTTCATATTAATTTCTTGCAGTTTCCTTCTCGTAAAAGTTGCATATATTCCAGTGCAGATATTGGACCACTTTGTCGCGCCGCTTTTTATATTCAGTGGGTGGAACCTGATACAAGATGATCAACTGTTTCTGGATATTTATCACAGAATCTGCATTTCGGGCTAACACAATTATTATTATTATTATTATTATTATTATTATTATTATTATTATTATTATTACCACTTCTTCAATTCGTTGTGTGTTTTGCCTTCTCTTTCATTACATTTAATTTCGTTCCCACTTAAATCAACGGAGGGATGTATTTTTTAATGACCGCCTGTGAATGCGTTTCTACAAGATGGTTTCTTTTGAAGGTCTTTTCAACATCTTCATTACAGGCTTCTATTTCTTGCAATCCTCGTCTCCGTTTTTTCTCTCTCTCAAGAGAAGTGAGCAAATGATGAAAGGAACGTTCTAGATGCTTGTCCAAATCTTTTAACATCTTGACAAAACAACTGTCGCCCACCGCCAAATTTAAACAGTCATAAACGAAGGAGTCGCCGTCATCATTGTCGTAATTAGCATTAGCAACTGCGTCGTGTTGTACTATTTTATTTTAGTGTTTTCTCCGTTTGATGTCTGCTATCAGAATAACTTTAAGGGCGACGGGTCAGATTTCTCCCACAGCCTTCCACGTCTGACCGCGTTTCAGTAATAAAGGGAGACATCCTTAGATGATTTTCGAAACTATCCGACTGGTCGAAGTGAATTGAACAGACTGCTTGAGCTGAAATTGAAACATTCAAAAGGCAGTGTTTTAAAAGGACACTACACCGATATTTAAATCATCATCATCATCATCATCATCATCATCATGACCGGGTGTGGTTGTAGTGCCACTAGGCAGCCGAGCAAACTGAAGAACTCCTTCCATATATCTTTAGTTTTGCGACAGCAGGCATTCTCTCTACTGCCCTTGGAAGTATTTCTATTATACGCTGATAACACTGGTCAACACAGATCGCAAAATTTTAATGAATAAATTTTAAATTTTCAGGTAGGCCGAGCAATTTATGTCAGCCACCTGAAATAAATAATTTTTATAAGAAAAAAAAAGTGTTTTTGAGTTAAAAATTGTAAAATAGATATACCGAAGTTTCCTAATTTATTTTAGGCAGTGGAGAACTTTCAGAGGGAAAAACTAACAGGCGATAACTGATAACTGACATCCATTAAACATGGCCCGTGGAACTAGAACAGTCTACCCCAGTGAGCGAAACAAAGGGTTCAGTTCGACATTCCAACCAACTGAAGAAGGCCGGAGCGTACAGCGGCCGAAACGTTGTAATAAATATGGCGACAAAGATGAGGACAATAGTCCGAATAATGTAAATAATGAAGAAATCAAACTGTATTTCAAAATATAACTTCAACAATAGAATATAAAACATACCTATTATTCCCCATGTATATGCACAAAAGCTGAGTATCATCTACCATGTATTCAATTGTGAAAGCAGAATAATATATTTTTAACACTTCAAAAATCCCTCCCATTAAATTTCGGAGTTGATATGCCGTTAGACAAACATACGTACAAAACCAGATTCGTAGGCGTACAGAAAGACTGAGAAGGCCAATAAGCAAAACAATCTGACCCTTGCAGTTCTTGTCTTTCTAGATTGTTTTTAGTTTAGTTCCTCTTCATTGACTTTTATCTTGCTTGAAAACCCTTTCTCATTATATGGCATGAATTTATTTTTTTCGGCATTAATGTCCATGCCATATCTGAAGGATGTTTTATAGACGTTCTTCATCAGGCTAATGTCGTTGCAAAGCAGAAGTAGGTGATGTTGCCGTCTTCGATGGTGACTCTGGTGTTCCTCAAGAGTGTCACTTCCGATACGTTCAAGAAAGATGCGTAGGGAAAAGAAGACAGCATCGGTATACACCGACTGATGAGTGGAAACAAATTCTTACCGGGCCATGGGTCATTATTGTACTGCTATCCTTATATTTAAAACTAGCAGCATGGCCCGGCGTTGCCCATGCTTGATTCAAAAATAGTACGACTCATACAGCAATCGCTATCACTTGACTTAAAATATTACTGCCATTCCTTGCATTTAAAGGAGTGCCCTTTGCCGTGCTGATGTTGCTACATGCCTTACTTCTTTCCTATCTCACACTGCGAATTTTTTCTAAGCTCTATACTAAACATTAAATCTGTTATGAAAAAAGAACTAAACAAAATGAACACAAAACGATCAGCTTTAAAAAAGGATTCGTAACTGGAAAAACCGAATGAAAGAAGAATGTTAACAACAAATATTTTTTCACACCCAACCCAGTTCTGCGGAATCAGAATCAACGTTGAGTTTAAGCAAGCGAATGAGCCAATTGGATTAAAGTGCCATGCAGATGTAAATTTTTCCCACTTGTGACGAATGCAGCTATTGATTTTTTTTGCATGCTAGCATGCTAGTTAATATTCGTGTCAGTCAGCTGTTGGCTCTCACGCTGGCCAATAGAATCTTCCTATCTATTCGTGGCAGCCAGTTATAGGCTCTCACTCTGGCCAGTAGAAAATGGCCGCAAACTACATGAAAACTGCCGTAGAAGCGGGAAAAACTCGATTATTTCGACTATCGATGGGAGTTGGGAAATGCAAAGTCGGTCTTGGCCTTCTCGCTAACTTGGAGCATGTGCATGCAAATTTTGGTGCAAATCCGTCGAATATTGCGGCCGTGCATTCGTTACACACACACACACACACACACACACACACACACACACACACACACACACACACACATCCTGCCTTTTATAGATAGAAATTTAACTCTGAATGTGAAAATATCAATCTCATTAGGTTGTTTTTAAAATGATAATCGAAAATTACATTGCGGGCGTTATTTTATAAACAGCTGTGATTTTTCTGACTTAAAAAGTAATGAAGATATTTTGATCGTAAATTTCAAATGTAGGTCGGAATTATGAAGAAATTTGACAAGAAAAAGTCAAGAAATGAAGATGAAATCATCAATATCTACAAAATAATACGTTTTGCCACCCGTTTTTTATTTCTCTTCTTGAAGTAAGGTTTTTATTCTGTTGTCGAAGTAACGTGATTTTCTAAGTGAAAGTACGAGGTACCCAGTGAAGATCGAATTCACTGGGTGCCCCATTTGTTTAGATAATGAAATGAATAATTGGATATCTAAATTATTGGAAGCCGTCAATTTCTGAAATACATTGATTATACAAACATTAAATTAATTTCAGAAATTGACCGTTTCCAATAATTTAGATATTCAATTATTCGGAATTTTTGGAAATGTTCTTTGAGCATATAAACGTTAAAAAAAAACAATTCCAAACTCTTCAAAGTTTTTCCAATTCATTTTCTATGAAAAAAATGCGCCAATTTTGGTTCGTTTCGGCTGACCAAGCATTTTTCTGCCGCTAGCTCACGAATTTTGATTAAAGTAAATAGATTTGAAGGGGTAGTTTTTGATTGAAAGCGTAAGCAACTTTAAAAAATTTACTTGAAATTGTAACCAACTTGTCAAACATATTCATTGCTTGAGGAAGTTTGACAGATGTCTAAGTTTTCTAAATCCTTTAAAACGTTTGTCCTGTGTTAAATATTTGAGTGGGTTTTTAGTTCTGATAATTGAAAAGAAAAATATGTTCACATGATTTCAATTTATGTTTTTATTTTACGTCCAGACGATCAAAGTTCGGAAAATCGCGGTAAGGATAATGTAAAAAAAATAGTGTAATTCAGAAAACGATAAGATTTAAATTGGTTGTCCTTCATCGAATCCTGTAAGATAAATTAACCGCTTCGAAGTTGGCATCAGCAGAAGAGAAGACAACTGACGCCGTTTCGTCTGCACAACCCTCTTTTACAACCAGGAACAAATAAACGCCACTTCAAATACCGACGCCCTTATTAAAATTATTGACAATAAAAGAGAAATTGGATGACGTCATAGGGGTAAATATTTGTGTAGGAGTTGTTAATGACTTGTAGGTTTTCACTATCATTTTATGCTTTTCTGATTCACCGAAATAACTCGTTGTTTACCCATTGTCTATTATATGAAAAAGTGCATCTATCTATCTATCTATCTGTCTGTCTATCTATCTATCTATCTATCTATCTATCTTATTCTGTTCATATCTATCTATCTATCTTATTCTGTTCATATCTATCTATCTATCTATCTATCTATCTTATTCTGTTCATATCTATCTATCTTATGCTGTTCATATCTATCTATCTATCTATCTATCTATCTTATTCTGTTCATATCTATCTATCTATTTATCTATCTTATTCTGTTCATATCTATCTATCTATCTATCTATCTATCTATCTATCTATCTTATTCTGTTAATATCTATCTATCTATCTATCTATCTATCTTATTCTGTTCATATCTATCTATCTATCTATCTTATTCTGTTCATATCTATCTATCTATCTATCTATCTATCTTATTCTGTTCATATCTATCTATCTATCTATCTATCTATCTATCTGTCTTATTCTGTTCATATCTATCTATCTATCTATCTTATTCTGTTCATATCTATCTATCTATCTATCTATCTTATTCTGTTCATATCTATCTATCTATCTATCTATCTATCTATCTTATTCTGTTCATATCTATCTATCTATCTATCTATCTATCTTATTCTGTTCATATCTATCTATCTATCTATCTATCTATCTATCTATCTATCTATCTACCTACGTACCTACCTTATTCTGTTCATATCTATCTATCTATCTATCTATCTATCTATCTATCTGTCTATCTATCTATCTTATTCTGTTAATATCTATCTATCTATCTATATTATTTTTTCATTATCTATCTATCTATCTATCTATATTATTTTTCATTATCTATCTATCTATCTATCTATCTGTATTATTTTTTCATTTTCTATCTATCTATCTATCTATCTATCTATCTATATTATTTTTTTATTATCTATCTATCTATCTATCTATCTATCTATATCATTTTTTATTATCTATCTATCTATCTATCTATCTATCTATTAGCCACTCACCCCCCCCCCGTCACTGTTAATCGTGGGGAAGACTTACCAAGATCACTGGTAAATACCTAACAACGGGTATAGTACCGAACACTCAATATCCCCTGCATAACTTCATAAACTGTACTTCTCGTCTCCTCCTCATACACTCATACTACATCATTCAGTAACCCTCTACCTTGAGTGGCTTCCGGGACTTGCACTAGGTGAACTTTATAATTTACAATTTCTTTTACAATACATCATCATCATAATCATCATCGTTTCTTTCAGCTGCTCGTTTCCGGCATGCTCATCTCGTCACGCCCATTTGTCTTTTATATTATAACTACATTGAGTGGACCTCAGTTTCAGTGCCAAACAAAGGCCACGCATGATTTTATTTTTAGTGTTATACTTCTGCTATACTAGTTACCAGTCACGACTAAAGAGTCTTGTATGCTCTATTATTTAACCCATAGTTGGGGAAGGAAGTAATAGTGCTGTACAGACTGAAACAGTTTTTATTTTCATCAATAGAATGCTTGTGCTTTTCGTGTTACAGAAATAACATTACTTACCGATTCACTCTCAAACAGACAATCATTTTGTCAAGCATCTTGATCCCTTCTTTACAGAAATGAAATAATTGAATCAGGATTTAACTGAAGAAACTTTCTGTAAATTTATTAGTCATTTGATCGAAAGATAGAAAAATATTAACGTTTTACTGCCAAGGTAGAATAAATATATAAAGTTCAAGAGTGTAACATTTTAAGCGCATGGATTTTAATAAAATAATTGTTCAGATTTTTACTATTCACATTTCAGCCGGTCCATTCTACAGCCTTATTCAGGCGAAAGAAGAATCAGAAAAATCTATAAAGAAAAAAGAGAAGACCCTTTACTTAAAAATATTGACAAAAAACGAAAGAAGTGCAAATATATTGATCGGTTTAATTATTTCCCAGCAACCCGTGTAATACCGGCGAGTCCATGTTTTCTATGCTTTTCAGTTTTTTCCCTGCTGATGGAAAAAATCTAAATAACGGTGAAATACACACCAACTTGGTTATACGCATGTCCATAACGTCAATATATACCGCTTGTTTTAATTTGCCTCCTCAAATCGATATTCCCCATCTATTATTATTATTATTATTATTATTATTATTATTATTATATATTAGACCACTTCAAAATGTGCTACCCTTCTTTCTCGAGACATAGTGTATTATATCAGAATTGACGTGTCTCCCTTTGGCTATGATTTTCACATGTTTCCTGAATCTAAATTTCAGAGGACGAATTAGAGAAGTCGCGGAAATATAGCTCTCAGAAATACTTCCCAGATAATGTTTAGACATTAATGGCTATGATGTCTTCCTCTAGATAATGTTTTACCATTATGTCGGAGGTATTTTTGCCGCAACTTATATATTTACTACATTTTCAGGCCATGTGATAAATGCAATATTTTGTCAACCACTTCTCTAGGGTTATCAAGTGTGGCTGTTGTGCTGAAAAGCGCTTTGATGTAATATCCACAAATTATTTGTTTTCGTACATCGACTCATCGATGTTTTCGGTGTCTCCACCAAAGCCAGATTGCACACTAACATGAAATCATTCTCCTGGAAAGGATACGGTTTTGAGTAGTCTTATTTGCTTTTCGTTAGTCGTATGTAACACACCAGGCCCTGGTCACTGCTATCACAACTCAAGGAAGGGACAACTCAAGGAAGGGACAACTCAATACCGCCGACTCAACAACACCAACTCAACACCGCCGACTCAAAAACGTCAATTGAAGAACGCCAACTGAACACCGCCGACACAACAACGCCAACAGAACAACGCCAACTCAACACCGCCGACTCAACAACGCCAACTGAACAACGCCGACTCAACACCGCCGACTCAACAACGCCAACTGAACAACGCCAAATCAACGCCGCCGACTCAACAAACGCTAACTCAACACAGTTGACAGAGCGCCGAAGCAACTCAGGGCCAAGATAACTCAGTATCAGTAAAACAATTTTTTTTTATAACCGACTAAAAGTAATATAATGAGGATTAAAACGTTAATTAGGGAATATTTGTTAAATTATTTTAATAAAGTAAATCGTAAAGAAATTTATTTTTAATAAAGTAAAAATATTCGCTAATTAAGGTTTTAATTCTTAATAAATTACCTTTATTCGATTATAAAAAAGTAATGTTTTTCTGGTGCTGGAACTGAGTTTTCTTAGTCCTGAATTGTCCCGGTGCTGAATCGGCGGTGTTGAGTTGTCATGCACCCGTTACATCAATCTGGGGCTGCTGATTCACTTTTCTGGTTACATGGTGACAGTCCAAAGATACCCCCCTCTGATCTAGAAAATTTTGTTTGATATTTTCATATTAGTTTTATCAGCCTCTTCTTCCGTGCTGGCTTAGAACAACATGGAAGAGGGTGTTGTACCCTAATGCCAGGGTTGGGAAGTTTTTACAAAAATCATCTCTATAAGGTGGATTTACTCGTGCCACATAGCAATCTGGAATTTATATCTTCATGATATGGTTTCTATATCGGAGATTTCCTTTTCCTAAACATACTGTTTCCACCACAGCCTAGGAGATCCATCAAACCAGTATACCCACAAATTTTTATCAATTGTAGTATTTTTTTTTACAAAGTTTGCAGCAAGAAAGAATGATACATCATTCAATTTGCTTTGGGAATCCTTTTCTAAAACGAGTGAAGAACTTGACATCAGTGATGCGGAACTTCGAAGAAAACAGAAACATCCAAAACGTCTGAATGATTTCTTTGGTTATATGCAAGTAAATGAGCAGAACTTCCCCCACCCCCAGAAATGTACAGAACAAAGTTCTTTGAAGCATACGATTTTGTCACCCCATCTATTAATGACAGGTTTGGTTTGGTTTGGTTTATTTTGTTTTACGGCATATCACCCTCAATGGGTCATTTAATACCGACAATTTTTTTTTTATTGCTGGTAATATTTTGTTTTGTCAAAAATCTGTTTCTGGTAATATATTTCCCTTCAAAATTGTATTGCTGGTAATAGTTCTTTTCAAAAAGATATTGCTGGTAATAGTTAACTATTTGCCTATAGCTGGGACCCTAACAGGTGCTACCACCCTGGGTCAGGATGGACCTGGGAACACCAGCAATTAAGAGGTGCTTCCACGCTCCTCAAAACCTCTTGATCAGAGGCCTTGCTGCTGGGCGTAGTTTAACGTCTTACCCAGGATGCGGATGTAGTTTAAACGTCTTACCCAGGACGAACTGCCAGGTTTGACCAATCTGACTTTGTAGTATATGGAACAAGGCAAAATTTCCTTTTGAAGACTTTGCGTGGTGAAGAAGATCCAAACAAGGAGATGCATAAGAAATTAATTGAAAACAATTTTCTTGTTTCAATGTATGGGGATTATTGACCAGTTCCTGCTTAATATCCAGCTTAAACTTTTACCCAATTTATTGAAGATCGACAGAGCAAATGCAAATCTTCCAACAATATTTGAAAAGGTGCAAAATCCCTATGTGAAGCACAGAGAAGGATTATTAATGAAGTCTTAAATCTCATCCAAATCATTCTCTTAGCGCCCGCCACAAATGCGGAAAATGAAATAATTTTTCAGCGCTTAGAAGAGTTAAAACATTGGTGGTAATGCATCTCCCCAAAGGAAATTACTTCGAAGTCTCCTATTTGAGAAATTTTCCAGACACGATCTTCCCAAAAACATTAGAACACGCGGTATTGGAAAACAGACGAGACAATAGCTTAAAATATTCCTTTTTGAGTTTTTAAAAAATTATTTTCTAAAACCCAAACAAAGTTTTTCCCCTTCAATAATGAATCTATATTTTCCCTATAGATATTCAAAAAAAAAAAAAAGATGGAAAAGTTCTTTCATTTTTAACACAGACGGTTCTTTATTATTTCAAAGATGATTTTTACCAATCTAGAAGTACTGGAAATTTTAAATGTCCAGCCCAAACCCTGCTGGCGGTCTATAATAACTTAAGGCTAAATTCTAAATTTTTTACCCCTCACCCCCCCAAAAAAAAAATTGTCTCTTCTACGGGCCCGTGTTTGCTAACGTTTCATATTAAAGAAAGAGTTCAAGTGTTTGAACAACGTTTTGATTCATAATAACGACTCAGACCTACAGACGGTGTCTTTCATATGGATTGCCTACGTGTAGAAGGCACTAGAATGAATCAACCAAGGCGAAATAATGAATGAGTTTAACAGTTCAAACAAACATTGAAACGATAACCACGCCTAAGTGTTAGAGCAGGTGTCTTTTGTATCGATTGTATACACGAAGAAAGCCGGAGAATGAATCGGTTGAATTGTGGTAACAACCAAGGTAAAATAAATAGTTACTTTAAGATATATATTCTACGAGAGATGCATCTCTTTCCCTAAAACATCTATTACTAGACATCGGGTTGATAATGACGCATTACTTTCGCTAAAATATCTATTACTATCCATCGGGATGATAATAACGCATAACCTTTCCTTAAAACATCTATTACTAGCCCTCGAGTAGATAATGACGCATACCTTTCGCTAAAACATCTATTACTAGGCATCGGGTTTATACTGACGCATGCCTTTCGCTAAAACATTTATTACTAGCCCTCGGGATGATAATGACCCATCCCTTTCGCTAAAACATCTATTACTAGCCCTCGAGTAGATAATGACGCATACCTTTCGCTAAAACATCTATTACTAGGCATCGGGTTTATACTGACGCATGCCTTTCGCTAAAACATTTATTACTAGCCCTCGGGATGATAATGACCCATCCCTTTCGCTAAAACATCTATTACTAGCCCTCGGGTTTATACTGACTTATCCCTTTCGCTAAAACATCTATTACTAGGCATTGGGTTTATACTGACGCATCCTTTTCGCTAAAACATTTATTACTAGCCCTCGGGATAATAATGACCCATCCCTTTCGCTAAAACATCTGTTACTAACCATCAGGTTGATAATGACGTATCCCTTTCGCTAAAACAGTTATTACTAACCTTCGGGATGATAATAACGCATCTCTTTCGCTAAAACATCTATTACTAGGCATCGAGTGTATACTGACGCATCCCTTTCGCTAAAACTTCTTTTGCTAGCCATCGGGTTGATAATGACGCATCCCTTTCGCTAAAACTTCTTTTGCTAGCCATCGGGTTGATAATGACGCATCCCTTTCGCTAAAACTTCTTTTGCTAGCCATCGGGTTGATAATGACGCATCCCTTTCGCTAAAACATCTTTTACTAGCCATCGGGATAATAATGACGCATCCTTTTCACTAAAACATTTATTATTAGTTCTCGGGTTAATAATGACGTATCATTTCATTTTATATGAATTGAAAAATTGCAATAGAATGAATTAGCTTTAAGAACTTTTTGTAACAATCAAATTAAATTAAAAACATAGTTCAAGAGTTCGAACAACACTTGAAATGGGAATTTCTCAGAGTTATAAGAGGTTTCTTTCCTATGGGTTACACAAAGAAGGCTGTAGAATGAACCGGTTGAAATGTTGATTGAACATCGAACTCTCCTTGAAATGGTAATAACTTTTCTGAAAATTACAAATTATTTTTCTATCTAGTTTATTAATTCTATCCTTCAATAAATCGGAATTTTTTTGTTGAACAGTCGTGATATAAGAAAGTGTATATTTCGAAACAGATTTATTTCTACTTTTAAACAAATCACGAGTATATCAGTAGGGGCTAACTGACACACACAGATGGTACAAGAGATATTAATGTCTCCCCAGCGTCTGATATATTTAAAAATATTAACATTTTTACGAAGAAAATTTATACGAAACATTGCTGTCAAGAATCATGTTAAACAACTACTTAGTGTCAAAAATACATTGTAAACTAACTCCGTCGGCAGCGCGCTGGAAATAAATCTACCCAAGATCTTTACGAAGAATCAACGCATTATAAAATGCCTTACGTCTCTCCCTGAGTGTCTGTTTAATTTCAGTGCAGCAAGTGATGCAAAGTCCAAGTGAAAAGTTCTTTCTCTAATAAATAGTGTTACGGCTTTTTAAAATTTTATTCGGATCACTCCTAAGACGCAGTAAGTCTCTTTGCAATTCATTCACAAAAGGTAGACTTCATATTGAAAGCTATAACCAAGAACTGCATTTACAGAATCTCATACAGCTGCAACAAAAAAAAAAAATACAAAGATCTTCGTGTGCAACATAACATAGAGGATAGCTTGGAAAGAGACCTTAAAATCTGGCAAAGCAGATCACACACGAAAGAAAAAAGGATAATATTGATTTTTTAATGGGCTACATACTAACAGAAGTAATTCAGTCTGGAGCTCTTAATACTATTTTGTATCTCAGGGATCCTATGTTTTTTGTTGCTTTTTACAGTGAGGTTCCCCCCGTACAAGGCCCGGGGTCCACACGATGTAGAGAGTTACAGTAATAGGAGAAGGAGACGATAACGGTTAATCCTAGAACAACTTAAAATTGTAGTGATCGGGGAAACAGGCTCTTGTGAGTCGGTTCCACAGAGCAGTTGTTCGCAGGAAGAAACTGTACGAGTGGAACTTACTTCTCATCTATATATATATATATATACATATATATATATATATATATATATATATATATATATATTGTCATTCACAGACAGTACTGTTTCGCTGTATCACAGCTCAGTGCGACTAGACTTCCGAATGCCTCAAGCCAGGATTGAAACACAACTAATTTGGTGTCAGCCAGAGCTATCTTCACTCGGTAGAGTTACACAACTAAATGAAGCGTATTGTTTTTACAAATGTAAACAGATGCCAATCAGCCAAAGTGCTCCATTCATTTTACTGAAGAGCTTTGCATTAGTGCAGGTGGCTGTTCTTTATAGAATTAGCTTATCACTCAACAGTGCTCAACTGAAATGTATTTTCAAGAGCTAATTTATGTCATTCACAGACAGAACTGTTTCGCTGTATCACAGCTCCTCAGTGCGACTAGACTTCCGAATGCCTCAAGCCAGGATCTTCACTCGGTAGAGTTACACAACTAAATCTAGCGTATTGTTTTTACAAATGTAAACAGATGCCAATCAGCCAAAGTGCTCCATTCATTTTACTGAAGAGCTTTGCATTAGTGCAGGTGGCTGTTGTTAATAGAATTAGCTTATCGCTCAACAGTGCTCAACTGAAATGTATTTTCAAGAGCTAATTTATGTCATTCACAGACAGAACTGTTTCGCTGTATCACAGCTCCTCAGTGCGACTAGACTTCCGAATGCCTCAAGCCAGGATCTTCACTCGGTAGAGTTACACAACTAAATCTAGCGTATTGTTTTTACAAATGTAAACAAATGCCAATCAACCAAAGTGCTCATATATATATATATATATATATATATATATATATATATATATATATATATATATATATATAAAATTGAACATTGAAGTCAACACTCAGAGGCTACAGGGTGTTTCATGCTGGACGCAAGGGCATGAAACAGTCTGTCGTCTCTGAGTGTTTATTTCAATACTCATTTTTATATTTACATATGCCCTATCTCTGATATTGAGCAATTTATCTCATAAATATAGCATACCTTAAAACTCTCTCTCTCTCTCTATATATATATCTTCCTATATATATATATATCTTCATATATATATATATATATATATATATATATATCTTCATATATATATATATATCTTCATATATATATATATATTTTCATATATATATATATGTATCTTCATATATAATATATATCTTCATATATATATATATCTTTATATATATATATATCTTCATATATATATATATATATCTTCATATATATATATATATATATATATATATCTTCACACATATATACACATACACATTATATATATATATATATATATATATATATATATATATATATATATGAAAAGTTGCAAATTAAAAGAAAAAAAATTTGAATGTTTTTATGTGAAAGAATTTATTTATATTTTTTTATATGTATATATATTTGATATTTCAGATCTGCCCCGATCTTTCGTCAGAAATTAATTAAATAACTGTATTCAGAAGTTTGTTTTCAAGTAGCGTCCGTCGCGAGACGCGGTCGTCACGTGATGTGGAATGCAACTGTATTTTAATATTTCTAACGTAAATCTAACGATAATATTTTAGATTTTGTTTAAAAAGTTTTTTTAAACTATATCTAAAGAAATTTTTTTAACTATTGAAGTATTTATACAGATTTAAAATCCCCAAGTCTTTGTTTAACCCTAGTTTATATGTGTCTAATTTTAAAATACAGTATTTCCCTTTTTTTCTGCGTGTGTATGTGGAACTAAAATAGGAATTTATCAATAAACATTTACAGTTGTCTAACGAGGGTCTTGATTGATTAAAGTGTTCAGCTATGGGGGAATAATGATTGTTTTGACGTATGGATAGTTTATGATTGTTGAAACGAAATCTAAAACTAATTCCTGATTCGCCAATATATCCACTATTGGGATATATTGTGCAGAATAAATAGTAGATTATGTTATGGCTATCACAGGTGAGGCGAGGTGGATGTATCTTGATATTGGTGTTGGGTACAGAAAATACACTATCGGTTATAAAAGTGAACATAAAAGTCAACACTTAGAGGCGACAGTCTGTTTCATGTTAGGGCCACGAGTGCTGTTATTTTTCTAGTCTATTTATATATACGGGTCAGTGGTGCATTGTGGGCAGTCATTTTTGGCAGGTGTTTTACCGGTAGTCGTTTATTTGTTTATTTATTTATTTGCGTCAAATTATTTTGCTTGTTTTTATTTAATTTTATTTTTGTTTTTTATCCTTTATATTTATTTTATTTTTATTTATTTTTTATTTATTTTGATCGGTGTTTTTATTAACGTAGTAAAAATTTGTTTATATAGCTTATTGTGGGTGGTCTATTATGGCGGCTATTTTACTGAAAGTTTATTTATTTATTTGGGTCGAATTATTTTGCTTGTTTTTATTTATTTTTGTTTTTATTTTTTATCTAATATATTATTTATTTATTATTTTTATTTTGATCGGTGTTTATATATATATATATATATATATATATATATATTTGCGCGCGCGCGTGTGTGTGTGTGTGTGTACAGTATATATGTTGGGGAAAAATGTGTGACAAAATGGAAAAAGCTTTCTTGTAACGTGTTTCTCTTTCAGGACATCATCGGACTAAATTTGTTATGTTGGTATGACTGCACATGCGCACGAACGAGGGGTGCTGGGAATTTGAAAAGCTTGTTTTTTTTTATGTCTAGCCGATTTCGTTTAGATTATTTTTATTTTTATTTCCATCAGTTTTGTTCGTAGATATCCCACATTGTGATCTGCCAGGAATGGTGAAATGTTGTAAAAGTCAGGGCGCAAATTCACTGTTGCGATTAAGGCGCTCTCTGGATATTTAGCGCATTAGTGAATTATTTCCTCCTTTGATCAGAGTAGCATTTTTATGTCAAAATTGTGGTCAGGCTCGTTACGGTGGGAAACCAACGAATTTGACGTATTGTTTTGTAAAATGCCCCTTTTGTGTTCATATAATCTTTTACTTAATTTTTACATTGAGGTTAACAACCAGGGGAGATATGCTGTTTCATGCTTAAGCGCAATCTTCAGGCCACGTGTGCTGTGTTTTGGCTCGAATATTTCTATATGCTTGTCAATGGCGCATTATGGGTAGGTCTGTTGTATTATTCTAATAGTTATTGAATAGGTGGTAACTGTTATGTTTCAAATTATTCTAGAGGATATTGGGTGGAAATAATTGTGGATTTGAATGCAGTTATTTGTATCTATTTTATAGTGTTGTTTGTTGACATTTAACACATTATTTATTATTAATTACTTTATTGTTGAGTGTTATTATTTTTATTTTTTTTATGTGTGCATTTGTAGTTTGTTAATTTGTTCATTATTTACTTTATTTTTTTACTTTGTTATTGATTTAATTTTTTTGTTTATTTATTTTATTTTATTTTAATTTTTTTTTTCGTATTCGTTTTTATTTAAATAATTTGTTTTCGGTTTTGCATTTTGAGATGAGTTCTAATCGTTTAGTTAGTAATTTGTGTTGGTCTATGAATGATAGCTACTTTCTCTCCTCCAGACAAAGTTTACAATTTTGGGATTTATTCTTGTAGACTCATGCTGTTTTTCTTATTTTCAATGGTATTTTTGGTGGAATTTGGTTTTTGTTTTTAATTTCCCATATATGTTTAGATAGCATTGCGCTGTTAGCCTATTTACTATTTGTCGGGTCCTTCAGTTACTCCTATGTGTAGTTTCCTGCGGTATAAGCTGATTTTACAGTAGTCTGGTATATTACATTTTTTGTATGCAATTGCCGTTTGAAGGACATTCGTTTTTTAGTTTGATTTAATCGTGAGTTTGATTTCTGCAGGTGGCTTGCTGTTTATCTTTCTCCTGTGATTATTAATTATTTGTCACACTAAAAACGTGTCACAAATAGCATTTGACAACTAAGTCCTGTTTTAAGCAAGAAAAGCGATGAAGGCAGCCCACTGGTGCCCCATAAACAGCTGCTTCAGGTAAACTGAGCTCGTCAGAACGGGAAGGCAGTCTATCTAGGGGAAGGAAAACTCTGATTGAAATCTATGCTGTCTTGCGGTCATATTCTAACAAAGAAAAAACTATGGGAGTACATCCAGATAGAAAAACCGGAGTGGATCCCCGAAAGCAGTTGGCTATCAACACTGACAACCTTCCGGCAACTCCTGCAGCCAAGCCGGTCCAAAATGTAATACTCTGTATTCCTTTGAGAGGCTATGTTGTCTGGGCCTATATATGCCATCGCCTACGGCCTACATATGCCATCAGCTAAGACCTATATATATCGTCGCCTACGGCTTTCATATGCTATCGCGTACGGTCTACATATGTCATTGCCTATGGTCTACATATGCGTGGGCACCTCGGCGTGGTGTAATGGTTAGCAAGCTTGTCTCGCTAAAACAGTCACAACTGAGTAGAGAGTTGGATTCTCACTGGGTGCTCTATATTTTCGGCCTTGTGCCACATCTAAGCTACGCTTAAAAAAAAGAGGGCACCTCAAGGCGGTGTAATGGTTAGCAAGCTTGTCTTGCTAGAACTATTATGACTGAGTAGTGAGTTCGATCCTCACTGGGTGCACCATACATTCGGTCTTGTACCACATCTATGCTACGCTTGGAAAATCTCTATGCCCTACATATGCGATCGCTTACAGCTTACATATGTTATCGCCCAGGTGTGCAGCCTGTAGAGGTCACTCCTGTCTTATCACTAAAGGACTGATACAGACCCCTACCTCTCTCTCGCGAGGTAAAAGGATAGGCATCAACTTAATAGAGTATCATTTTAATAAAATTTACTTCGCAAAACATTATTTCCTCTTTAAAATTATTTTTACTAAAATAAGTGAATTAAAATGTTACATATATTTTATTAAGTAGTTTGTTTATTATTATACTAATGTATGTGTGCACACATACATATATATATTGCCCATGCACTCACAACCACGCCCACTATATATATATATATATATATATATATATATATATATAGGCATAAGATATCTTTGAATGTGTATAAAACTTGTGGTTCCCTGTTGGTCGCCAATGGAGAGTAAAGGCAAGTCATCTGGCGCAGTCCCGTCTCGAAGACAAATATTTATCCAAAACATTAACAATTTCGAGCAACACTACATCTGATTCTGAGCTGACATTTTCTCAGTGAATCACCTACGCATATCTCTTGTTGGAGTAATAAAGGCAAAGAAAGACGGAGTAAAAGAGAGAGGCTTGGTCATATTCAGTGTATGGGAAATGGATAACAAAAAGGTGTGACAAAGGAAAGGGTGAGAGGGCGATATCTCAGAAGCGATTGTATAGGTATTTGTTAAATATACCTCGCTCTGTCACAAGGTCATGAGAATAGATCTATGGGCACTTAATAAATTGTTCTATGAGATGAAGTAACCATCAAGCCATGATAAATATTACTTGTTGTGGGGCTCTCCCCTTTTTACACAAGATGGACTCGTCTAAAGTTGAGACGTTGAGACAAAGTTGAGTCCAGAGAGCGAGAGAGAGAGAGAGAGAGAGAGAAGAGAGAGAGAGAGAGAGAATTACGGCTTCACTTACAGAGACTTATACATATACTTTCTACTAACCCGTATTCCTGGACTACTAATCTTCATTTCAAGTTTGTATTCTTACGTTCAAAATACTTATTTTCCTATTTCAATAACTGGCGTTGTTTATTTATTTGTGCAGGATTCCCTCCCCGGAATCCACAGCATTACTATATCCAAAAAATAAAGAAAATAAAAATAAAAATAGAGACGTTAAATAGTAATAATAATTATTTCCTTTATGAAGTGGCTCTCCACATCTTTCTATCTTTTGTTGTGCTGAGTAATTTTTAACCTTTACCATCCTTCTTATTGCAAACATTCACACAAAGTAGTTTACTCGCTGTTTTACCTTGGGTCTGCTGTCTTCAATGTTTTATGTGTTAAATTCTCTAGACACTCTTTCTTGATTAGATATCAGAGAAATTTCAACTGCATCTTTCAATTTAAGTTTCCTTGGAAATCCTATTTTCCTTAATAATTTCACGTTTCTCACACATGCAATTCGTAGCATTTCATGTTAGGAACACATTTCTGACGCTTCATGCCTCTTCTTCATTGATTGTTCAGTATTCACGGTCAGATTAGATTATTACATAGCAGTTCAATACTCTTTTTTTTCTGAATGTCTAACGGAATTTTCCCATGTCTTTCTGGAATCCACATTTCACCATTTCTCTGCTGTTATCTGTTATTACCCTACTCAGAATGCCTAGTTTTGATGGTCCTAATCCATAGTTTCCATTTTGGGCATCCTCCTCCGCTGACGACCAAAGTATTCCGTCTTCTTCATTGTCATCATCCTTTGACGTCCTTGCAGTTGGTCAGAACTCTATTAACAACTCCTATCCACAATGCTCGGTATTTCAAGATGAGCAGATAATGTCCAAGTTTCTGATCCATACAGTAGGACTGATCCAATCAGTGCTCGTACGGTTTGGACATTTAAAAAGACTGGAAGATTCGATCGCCAAATTTAAGTTTGTTACACGCATCCCATGTTCAGGCCTGGCGGACATCGAAGTCGTTTGGGGAATCTATTATGTGAGATTCAAGATATTTGAAGTTCTCAGTTCTTTTGATTATATTTAGAGGTCCATTAAAAATGTGTTTTAATTGAAAATATATGGACATTTATTGAAAAATAATAACTTTTGGTAGGAGCCGATGTATATTCATTCAAATTTTTGATAAACACTTAAAGTATTTAGGTGTGTGGAACAATTATAATAAATTTCATACAGGAGATTAGGAAACCGATGAGTAAAATTATCTGTGTTAGAGTTAGTTTCGCCCAATACCGCAACTTTCTACATAACCAAAAACTTGACCTGAAAACTCACCATGCTCTTCATCATCATCATCATCATCATCCTTCTACCCCCACTTTGGTTGGTCGGAACAATTCCTTTCCCCACCTTCTTGTATTGCCGTCCCCAGATCCCCATTGTCCCGCCCTGAATCCCGATTCAGGGTGTCTGGGAAAGTCAGCTTTCGCGAGAAGACACCTCCAGATGAATGCCATAGAAGTAAGGACGAGACGACCTCCCCTGTCCGCTCGGTGGCAGTGGCCGGTAATCTGCAATAGCTTTTGTTTGAGCTTAAGTCTCAGTTCTCCGTAAATTGTGTTAAGCGTTGCGTGGGATCTCCAACTGATGTTCTGGATTTTTCTAAGCAGATTCGTATGTGTTCCATCTAGTCAATTTCTTACGATTAATAGCTAGTCCTTTATTTTGGGCTTTCTTTTACGAGAGGGATAAAACAATTGACTTTGAGAAATGTAAATTGCTAGTAATTAACAAGTGAAGAAAAAGTGAATCAACAGAAGGAATTGAACTATGCAACGGGAGCTAGATATACCTGAAGTTACTGGAGAGTAAAACTAACAAACAGGAGATAATGGAGAAAATCAGCAAATGGATTCTTTGAAATTTAAGAAAAAGACTACAGATAAAATTCTTCATAAAGAACAGTCTCGTTTGTAAAATTCATCAGACCGTTCTTGAATATATATTTATTTTAATTAAAACAGTTGAGGCACAAGGCCGAAGGGGAAATGGGGAAAGGCTGGTCGACACTTTATATCCCAGTCCTAGCTAATGTGATTCACGATCTATTTATTCATTCATTACAATTGGCTCACTCACCACAAAAACTCATCCCTCATCGTTTAATATTAAATATACCTCAAATTCACTCGGAACCTTAAATACGCCATAACATAAAATTTCAGTATGTACAAATATTTTTAATGTCACTTTTTTCAATTTTTTAAAAAGTAGATAAATATATATATATATATATATATATATATATATATATATATATGCTCATGAAATTGAAAGAACAGAGGCTGCAAAAAGACAAAATTTGCTAAATGCTACAAAGGACAGACAAATTGGGAACAACATCCTAAAGTGATACGGTACATAGAAGAGGATTGTACAGTTTACTGAGAATTGCGTAGTTAAGCAATGCAGAGCTCAGTCCTGCACCATTGAGTAACAGAAGCTTGGATATTTGGCGCTTTATGAGTTAAAGATTTTCGTTATTTTCTTCCTTGTTTTTTGTTTGTGGTTCTCAATAGAG
This sequence comes from Acanthosepion esculentum, assembly GCA_964036315.1. Classification (NCBI taxonomy): domain Eukaryota; kingdom Metazoa; phylum Mollusca; class Cephalopoda; order Sepiida; family Sepiidae; genus Acanthosepion; species Acanthosepion esculentum. The sequence goes on from OZ038483.1 coordinate 17,080,960, forward strand.
GTGAGGGCTGTAATTTTTTTTAAGCAAGGCGATAATGCCACTAAGACTCAAGGGGCTACTGGGTGTGAAAGAAAAATTAAAAGTTGTTTAGAAGGAACGGGAAACCCAATCCTAAACAGGAAACAAGGGATAAAACATCTACTCTTGTTTAAAAACCGGGGAGGAGTATGATATTGAAGAAACTGTCACTTTGGTTCTGTTTTAGGTCAACAGTTACGACTGATGAGAACATTTCTGGAGTAAATAATAATCATAATGAGAAAGGATCCTACGCTTAATTAAACAAATACGTTGAGATATATCTTTGGCCTTCTCTTTGAAACGATACGCAAACACTAGATGCCAACTGCTTAGAAAGCCTCGTTCGCGGGCTTCGACAAAGAAAAACGACGGTAGGTTTGCTTCTTTGAAAACTCCTTTGCTTTGCCGCCGTAAGCGGATACAGCATAAGCTGTGTGTAACTGCAGTTCACGTAACGAGAATCGCTGACGGTATACAGCAATTTCGAAGTTACCAAACTATCAGACATCTTCACTTTTTTTTTCTAAATAAAATACCCGATTTTCCTGTGTATACGACTAAACCTTCAAGAGCTGAGCGTTTTAGAAACATATTTGGATTTCGGTTACCTCCCTTTGGGACAATACAATAATTTACTGTGTCAGTTTGTATGTCTTTCAATTCGCTTTCTGTTACGTAAATAATAGCAATACTTATGATTCGGTGCAGACGAACTTCAGTTGTAGATGGCGCCACTGCTGCTCTCAGGATGCTCCACTGCTGGGTAGGGACTGTTGGAAGGTGTTGATGAGGGAAGGGGTTGATCTGCAGCGGGGACATGGAGGAAGGATTAGGAGAAAGACACAGATGAAGACAAATCCCGCATGTCGATTAGCACCATGGGAGAAGAGAGAGAGAAAGAGAGATAGAGAAAGTGACAGAAAAGAAGAGAGAGAGAGAGATAGATAGATAGATAGAGAGAGGACGATAGATTGATATAGAGAGAGACGTGGAGAGAGAGAGGGAGACAGATAGATAGATAGATAGATAGAGAGAGAGAGAGAGTGAGAGAGATGAATGAAATTACCACAAAGATAATGATTTGACGGTTGGCCATTTTCTTTTCTCCACCAAGACTTTTTCTTTCCTTTCCACCCTGTTGTTATTTTTAATATCGGCTATTGTACAGTTTTTTTTTTTTAATGAGATTCGCGTAGTTAAGCAATGCCGAGCTTAGTCATACACGAATGAATAATCACTACAGAATGGAAGCCTGGATATTTGAAACTTTATAAGTGGAATATTTTCTTTACATTTTTTTTCCTTTTTTTGCTGTTTTTTTTTTTTTAATCAAATCATGACTTGCCCATCAAACTATTATTGAGATATAAAAAGTGAAACATTTTTCGGCTGGAAAAATTGGTGTTTGAGGTTCGATAAAAACAGAAATTAAATGATAAAAGAGAATGGAGAAGAATTTAATAAATTGGTGCAATACAATCTTTCTACCAATTGTAATTCCCTTTGTCTGCGTACGATGCTAAGCTAAAAGAAAAATGAACCGTCTTGGATAAGAATGAAAACAGATAGACACGAAATAGTAAGAAAGACAGCAAAAAAGGAAAGAAGGAGGCAATATGGTTGGATAGATATGAACATGAACAAAATGAGATAGATAGATAGATAGATAGATAGATAGATAGATAGATATGAACATGAACAAAATGAGATAGATAGATAGATAGATAATGAACACTCTGTGATAGATAGATAGATAGATAGATAGGAATATAATTAGATAGATAGATAGATAGATAGATAGATGAATAGATAGATAGATCTGAAGAGGAACAAAATGAGATAGATAGATATGAACATGAACAAAATGAGATAGATAGGTTGATAGACAGATAGACAGATATGAACATGAACAAAATGCGATAGATAGATAGATAGATAATGAACACTGTGATAGATAGATAGATAGACAGATAGATATGAAGATGAACAAAATGAGATAGATAGATATGAAGATGAACAAAATGCGATAGATAGATAGATAGATAGATATGAACATGAACAAAAGGAGATAGATAGATAGGAATATAATTAGATAGATAGATAGATGAATAGATAGACAGATATGAAGATGAACAAAATGAGATAGATAGATATGAACATGAACAAAATGAGATAGATAGATTGATAGACAGATAGATAGATAGATATGAACATGAACAAAATGCGATAGATAGATAGATACGAATATAATTAGATAGATAGATAGATATGAACATGTACAAAAGGAGATAGATAGATAGGAATATAGATAGATAGATAGATATGAACATGTACAAAATGAGATAGATAGGTAGATAGATAGATAGGTATATAATTAGATAGATAGATAGATAGGTATGAACATGAACAAAATGAGACAGATAGATAGATATGAACATGAAAAAAATGAGATAGATAGATAGGAATATAGATAGATAGATAGATATGAACATGTACAAAATGAGATAGATAGATAGATAGATAGATAGGTATATAATTAGATAGATAGATATGAACATGAACAAAATGAGACAGATAGATATGAACATGAACAAAATGAGATAGATAGATAGGAATATAATTAGATAGATAGAGAGATCGATAGATAGATAGATAGATATGAACATAAACCGACTGTGATAAATAGATTGATAGATAGAAAGAAAGATTGAAAGAAAGAAAGAATGAAAGAAAGAAAGAAAGAAATTAACAGACTGAGAGTCGTGGGCTTGTGCCAAGTAGTTCATTTTAAGACTTTTTTCATCTGGAAATTAACGTCGGGGGAATAGTGTATATAATTAAGCACTGATTAACCGATACTGGAGCTGAGAATCTTGCAGTATCAAAAGAGCTTTTTCTTGAGTGGCCACGGCCTTTGTGACCTGCCAGATTTATCGATAGGCCAGTCCCTGTAATTTTTCAACTCGCATAAATTAAGAACGAAACGAGAAAAGATGCTTTCTCCGCCTACGCAAAATGCACAACTCACATGGCTGGAAAATGTCAGTCGCAATGCGTTTTCATAGGTTTACATGCCCACTGGTGACCGGGTGGTCCAGGCGTGCTGGGGGATTTTGTCGAGTCACCATCTCTAGGATGGTTGCAAGCAAAGTAATAGAAGCCACTCTGTCCTACTATTTAATCCATATCTGGGGATCGAGAAGAGATGGATTCATACCTTTCCTAAGGTTATTTGCGCGTAAGAGAATGTAACGAACTTGACTGGAATTCGAACTCGGGTTTTTGATTTATCATTCCAAACTGTAATCCATTACACCACTGGCACAATCGGAGAGCCGAGTTCGAATTCCAGTCGAGGTCGTTAAATCCACTTATGCGGAAATAAGTAGAATGAGGGAAATCTGTGTAGATTTCTCTGGATGCTCATTCCCTACAACTTACGCAATTGCAGTTAGCCAATAAAGGAGCTGCCTCCATGATCACATGACTAAAAAGAAAAAGAAAGACAAACAGTGTTCTTACTTGTAAGGATGCGCAGGTGGTGCAATGGCTATCAGCTAAGAATATGAAATCAGCGTACAGAGTTCGAAACTATTGCGTTGCTTTTCATTTTTCCCTGGCATAGGCATGACTCCAGATCTTTTTCTAACCAGCTTAGGATTGAATATCCTGGCAGCCATTTTAAGCGAAGAACAGTTCATAGTTCTTCATTCAGGCACCTGAACGATGGATAGACAGAAAATACCGATACGATGTCTGTAAAACAAAAAAAATAAAACTATTTTTTTTTTTTTACAGATATAGCAACTATGGTTAATCCTTGATTATCGAGGATGCTGTTCGCACCAAAATGCACCGGGCTTAAGGAAGGTGTCAATATTTGTGAACTTTACAATGTTCTTGGAAAAGAGGAGTAATTTCCACTGCCTTCTCAGAGCTTTTGAATTCAGAGTTTTCCTACTCCTAGACTGGATACGAATGAATGCTAACGACCACTCTCAATTCTGCTATTCAAGCCATGCTCTATGAGATGCAAAACATATGGATCCATGCCTTTTATAAGTGTATTAGTGCAAAGACAACATAAACTTGGTATTTCATTTTTGACTTGAGTAATTGTCAACAAACCTTAATTAATGATTATTACTTAATGTCAGTAATAAAAATATTTCGCTTCAGCCACAGTTTGAACATGGTTGACAGAAAAAGATTTCATTCAAATATCTTTTGCTGACAATTTTATGCAAACATAGTGTAGACGAGAAGATGGCTTACTTCGAGTGGCAAAGCGAGCACGTATATGCCTAGCGTGCAAAACAAGTGAAAGAAAAAAGAAAGAAAGAGACGAAGTCGAAGAGGAAAGCAGAAAAGAAAGAAGGAGAAAGATAAAGTAGGAAACGATAAAGAGGAGGAAATGAGCAGAAGGAATAGGATGAGGGGAGAGAACGTGTAATTATGCGAAAGAAAGAGAAGACAAGCAAGAATAAATAAGGAAAAAAGAGAAGAAATATCCAATTGGTAAGAAAAAAAAATGTAAATAAAGCCAAGGACATTGAGGAGATTAAATTTTGAAAGCACTTGAAATGACCGCAGTACTATTTGGAAATCACTTTTTGAGCTTTGATTCATAATGAAGGAACGTTGAGTAGATTCCCTCCCAAATTAATTCTCCAAAACATACGCAAAGGTAGTTAGCTAATAATGGCACCGATAAAAACAGACGATTAAAAAAAAACTACCCCCACCACCACTATCACCAAAAGCAGTTTCCTTTCTTTTTTAATATCTATAAGGTAGTGTCATGGTTAGCGGCTTGAGACGAGAAATCTGCACACCGAGTTCGAATCTCGCCTAAGTTAGGTACAGTCATCTTACCATAAATACCATTGGGAAAAATATGAATGCAGTTCTTCCAGCCAGCGGTAGATTAAGTATCAGGCTAACCAAATTGAAGAATAACTCTGAATTCATAACTCAGGTACCTGAAAGACGATTTTTTAATCAGTATCACCTCCTGCAAGGCAAACAAGAAAAAAAGGTGTTATAGGGTGTTATAGAATTTAGAACAGAAACTTTAATAATGAGTGAAAAGAGTAATCAGAAGGACAGTAGATAGTGATTGATATTGTATATACATTTTTGCAGATTAAAGTTGGTTGGAAAACATGGAGTCGGAAGGGTGTTCCACAAGCGAGAAGTGCGAGAAAAGAAATTGTCAGCATAGAACTTACAGCTACATCTAGGCAGTACAACTTTAAAATTGGTGAGACCTCGTCGCCAGTCTAGTGCTGCGCTGCCAGGACGATATATAAGTGGTCTGTAGAAAGGAAAACGTGAATGCAAAAGTGAAACATTCCCTCAGTCATGTCTCTCGCCGTTGTCGAAATGATGTGCTTCTTGAAAAGGTCGTTTCGTGCCGCTGTCTCTCAGGATGTCCAAGATCATTTCCTTATCGCATAAACTGAGAACAGGTTTAGGGACAAGAATTTATCTTCAAGCATACCCTTGCACTTCTCCACACAGGGAGAGGAAAGGAACAGTTCTTCATTGGCTTGCAAAGATGCAAAGTATAAATTTCGTAATACACGTCTTAAAAATCGTGCTGTGAAATAAATACATTGTCTTGATAAAAAAAAGAAACCACTATTTATATTTTTGTTACTAGTTATAATAATCTTAAAATTTCACATTTAAAAAAAAAACCTTGTTTTTCAGTAAAGACTATGTTTATATATCGAACTGATATACGAGTTTAATAGCAGACTATTCAAATTTAAAGGAATTCGTGCAAGAAACATAGAAGGTTACATATTTTCTATGAAATTTCCCGGCCTTTCAGGAAGGTAAATATTGTTAATACTGTTATTAACAGATCATTTATTTAAATATTTGTATCGATCTATCTATCCATATATATATATATATATATATATATATATATATATATATATATATATATATATTTGATAGTTGTATATTTAGGCAGCAATCCTTCTTTTATGCAAGTTTCATTAAAAACGACAGACAAGGTACTACGGTTAAGTTTTTTATTTAATTTTTCTTGTGTACGAACAAGAGCTTTCTTTTCTGGACAAAGGGTGTGTAAGAACTGTCCAAATGTTTTATTTTTCCAAGCGCTTTCGGCTATACCTTTAGCCATTATCATGGATGATTTGATTTTTCAGCTTAATTGAGTGTGTGCATTATGTGTATGTCTTAGTGTGTAGTAGGGGTGATTTAATTTCCAAATACGGTTAGCACGTTGTGGCTTTTACCTTGTAGGTCGTTTTTAATGAAACTTGCATATATATATATATATATATATATATATATATATATATATATAACAGTGAACATAGAAGTCAACATTTAGAGGCGAAAATCTGTTTAGTGCAAGATGGAATCGTCAGGACTGACGATTGCATCTAGCATGAAACAGCCTGTCGCCTCTAAGGAGTTGACTTCAATGTTCACTTTTAAATTTACACACGCTCTATCGCTAATATTGAGCACTTTATCCCATAAGTATAGCACGTCTTAAGACTATATTTCTTCATATAAAGTGCTCAATATCAGAGATAGAGCATGTGTAAATATAAAAGCATGAAACATCTATGTTCACTTATATATATATATATATATATATAAAAGCATGAAACATCTATGTTCACTTATATATATATATATATATATATATATATATATATATATATATATATATATATATATATATATATATAGTGTGTGTGTAATGGGTAAATTATTGTCATTATATATTTTTAATTTTGCGCAACCGCAGTATTTGATTTTGATTTTGCTGGCTGCACAGCTGTATGTTGGACAACATCTGTGAGAAAAGAGTCCCATGATGCAATTCACTCTGCCAGCTATTTGTAAACGGCATACTTCACTGCGTGGAATTCGCACCAGAAACTCTAATAGGAACATTTCAGAGTGTATGGGTGTCAACATGAAGACAGTGTAGTGCATTTGGAAAGAGCTGGAAGATATATACATTATTTATTTTATTCAGACTGTTATCCTGATCTTCATTGCCATAATAACAACAATAATAACGTCATTATCTACAGAGCAATGTGTCCTTGTGAATATGGCAATGAAGATGAGGATAACAGTCCGAATAATGTAAATAATGTAAGTAATCATAATACCTCATCTCTGAGATATAGACAGCCATTATATCACTAGAAGCTAGTCACTGGATCTAACCAACATCTTTATCCACTCGGCCATGTGTCCTTGTGAATATGTCAATGAAGATGAGTATATAACAGTCCGAATAATGTAAATAATATAAATAATCTAATACCTCATCTCAGAGATATAGACAGATATATCCAGTCAACATCATGGTGTTTGGAATGATCACTAGTGATAATGACGTTATGCATCCATTTTTACTTCCCACAGGTGGTCAGATTGAACGCGGAAACTTACATCAAGTGTCTTGAATAGGTAGTGCTACCCTGGGCCAAGAGGGCATCTACTGGAAGATCCAACGTCTGGCAACAGGATTCTGCACCATGCTGAACAATCAGGAGAACCCAGTTATGACTCTCAGACAATTTCTGCGACCATTTCATCTCTTATACCAAAGTCCCCAGACTGCAACCCCTTTGTTATTTGTGTGTAGCAGTTGACCGAGTGACCAACAAAATTCCTTGTAACACCAAAGATGAACTGGAGGCAAGGATTATGGCAGCATTCACCAACATAAACAAGGAGACCCTCCAGAAGAGTTGCAGGAGATTCAGAAGTTGTCTGGAGTTCTTGGTTGAAGTCAATGGCGATATTATTGAATAAATTTACTCTTTAGTATTTCAAGATATGTTTGTGTAATTTTGGCAAATATATAAGTTAAAATTATATATATATATATATATATATATATATATATATATATATATATATATATATAGAGAGAGAGAGAGAGAGAGAGAGAGAAAGAGAGAGATAATAAATTAACGACAATAATGCTACCTATTGATGTATATCAAATTATATAATTTAATGTGTCTCAAGATGAATAGTATTTCTACTAATTAATCGATAATTGTCAAGAGAAATAATTATTGAATTATAAATAATTTAAAAAAAATAATTTAATAAATAATTGAAATTATTGAATTTAGCAAATATTTAATAAACAATTATTGAATCAGAAACTGAGTATTTTAAATAATTTATAAAATTAATAAATAATATCTGTTTTATGATTTTCATATAATTAGACATTCAGTAATCAATGAAATTAAGCTTCTCAAAAGTCGTGCCGAGGGAGAAATCATTTAACTCGGAGTTGACATCCGATAAATATGGTGAACTTTATTACTTGTGAATCAATCCATTAATTATTTAGAAATTACTTTATTTACGTTTCGGCAGGAACTTATCTCGAGTATGGAGTCTGGTAGACAAAATACATACTGTTTAAAATAACGTTTAAAGACAATAAAAAATATGTCATTAGTTCTTTAAAAAATGCTACTGTATATATATATATATATATATATATATATATATATATTGCATAAACTACATGAAACTCTGAGAATAAACTCTGAAGATTGCATAAACTTCTTGAAACTTCGAGTAGTGTTATCGACGTTGGATATTTTATATATATATATATATATATATATATATATATATATGTATATGTATGTATATATATATATATATATATATATATATATATATACAGTGTAACCCGGATATAAGAGAAACCCGGATATAAGAGAGATTTTATCTGGTCCCAAATTAGAGCCTGTGTTAATGTATATATAATAGACCAAACACGGATATAAGAGAAAACCGGATATAAGAAACTTCTTCTCTGGTCCCGACAACTCTCTTATACCCGGGTTACACTGTATATATATATATATATATATATATATATATATATATATATATATATATATGTGTGTGTGTATGTAAACAAGAGGAAAAACTATTCTTCACCGATACGTTTTGTCCTCTGATGGACTTTATCAAGCCAAATGTAAGGATTTATTTTCTGGCACGTGTTTATATACAAGAGCAAGGGTGTCTTGTATATAAGCACCTGCAAAAAAAATCCTTATATATTGTTTATTTATTTTAATTATTCAAAAGTCTTGTATATTTACTCTTTCAGGTATTTTTCTTTGATTCCCTTTGTTGTTTGTTAAAATTTGTTGAGATAATTTTGATGTGGTTGTAGGTAGCGCAGAAGGAACTCTTTTTCATGTTTTCATTTCGAAATGACTTCTGATCTCTTTTGAATCTTTATATTGTTAAATAGGCAGGCAGATTTCTATGTATTAAATTACTGGTATATGGCAAGTGATGCACTATAAGCATTTGAAGCCCTGATTACACATAATAAAATCCCAAAAATAAGCTGGATAGAAACGTGACGATTATGACAGTACGTAAACTAATTAACAGGATATTCTGCTCAGCAGTAATTTACACTAAACTATATATTTGTGCCGGATATAGAATTTTGTGTGATTATTCTTCTTCTACGTGCCGTGTCTCTTCAAAACGTTATCGGTCATGTCTATCCACAATTTCCTGTCTTTTGTAGCTCTTAATAAATTTTGTATCTTTGTTAGCTCTCCTAAACCTTGTTCCGACATCCATTTATCTAAGCTCGCTATGAAGATCGTGCGTTGTTTTCAATCTGCCTTGTGAGTATCAAATTTTCCAAGCAGACTTTCCTTATTATGTATCATAGAAATTTCAGTTGTCTGTTCTTGGTGTTAGGTATTAGTATCCTTTTTGTTTTCATTTTCTCTAAAACTTCATCGTTTCTCCTATGTTTGATCCCTGATATTCTCAGCAGCCTTATGTAGAACTTCATTTCTGCTGCTTCAAGATTCTTCTTAATCTGTTATGAGATTGTCCAGCATTCACGGCCATCTATTCGTAGAAGGACATATATTACGCAACATTTCACTCTTTAGCTGAAGTGTGAAAAAAGATATTTTTATTATGAGAATTTTTCATGAAAATATGTTTCTGTAAATTTTATAGCCTTTTCCAGGATTTTCTTCCATTTCTTTTTCATTTTGCTAGAGAAATTATTATCTCATTCTTTTCTATTCAAGTTTTTTTTTTTTGTGTCTTACGAAATTTCACTTTTTTTAGATTTTGGAAGGCATCTTTCGCAACCCCAATTCACCTTCGGATTTCAGTGTCACAATTTACGTTCTACTTAGAGATTTATGTTTGAAATAATGGAAATACTCCATGCAAACTTCATATATATATATATATATATATATATATATATATATATATATATATATATATATATATATATGAAAGTGAACATTGAAGTCAACACTTAGAGGAGACATGCTGTTTCATGCTAGACGCAATCGTCAGGCCACAGGTGCCCTGACGATTGCATCTAGCATGAAACAGCCTGTCTCTTCTAAGTGTTGACTTCAGTATCCACTTTTATATTTACACACGCTCTATCTCTAATATTGAGTACTCTGATATTCCCATAAATATAGCACACCTTAAGAGTATATTTCTCTCTCTCTCTATCTCTCTCTCTCTCTCTCTCTCTCTCTCTCTCTCTCTATATATATATATATATATATATATATATATATATATATAAATGTATATCTATACGTGTGTAAAATGTTAGATATAAATAAAAGTATATGTTTTTGTCTTTATATATACTGCAAAAACCTCTTATGCAAAAAAGTTGCTCAGATTGGTATCTGTTTACAATGCAATCTGGTTGGTTGATTATCATGTGGCACAGTAATTTTTGTGCCAAAAATTGATGATCATAAAATTTTGTTGACCAAATTTGGGAGTGTCATGTTTAATTAGCTTAGCTAATGACAACAAATTATGAAGTAGTCCAGGTGTCAAGAATTCTATTTTATTGGACCTTAGTGGCAATACCCAGAAGTTCAATGGACAATAATTAAGTCTCTCTCTCTCTTTCTCTCTGTGGGTGTGTGTAGAAATAATTTCACTCTATCCTGTTATTTTGGAATATGGATGATAATGTGACAACACGTACAAACGACAATAGTAATAATAATGATGACGATGAATGGCAAAATAAACAAGAATCGTACACGATTGCCTATGTGTATATAAGTATGTTAGTAACAAGCTGCATAAGAACGTGAGTTCGTATAGGGATAGCGATTTATCGCTTTAATAATAATAATAGTAATAATAATAATGTTATGTGTGCGTGTATGTGTGAACGCGCGCGTGTGTGTCTATATATATATATATATATATATATATATATATTTTTTTTTCTTTTCAAACATATATTGTTAAATATAATAGACGACGAATGTCTATGATGTTTGATCAGGAGCCGTTCTAAACTCCGTATATTTGTTTTCATTTCGGGAGAAAATAAAGACAAAACTTGAATAATTTTTATAATGTTGTTCCTTGATTTAAGCTTTCGACTGAAATGAGACATCTTCAGATTGTTTATAAGGACATTTAAACAAAGATATTCACCATCAAAGATGATATTCTGGTATGTTGATAGAGAAGATTGCTATGCGACGATAACGGTCGTGGAATAGGAGACGCAGGTCGTAAAGTCATGATGCGGTTCTATAACGTCGTATATGATAAGCTCAAGATATGAATGGATATAGCTAATTATATATATATATGGATGGGTACAGCTAATTATATATATATATATATATATATAATTAGCTATATCCATATACATATATATTTCATGTTGGAAGCAATCGTTAGGCCTGACGATTGCTTCTAGCATGAAACAGCCTGTCGCTTCTGAGTGTTGACTTCAATGTTCACTTTTATATATATATATATATATATATATATATATATATATCCATCAATATATATATATATATATATATTGAGCATATAGATAATTATATATATATATATATATATATATGTATATATATATATATATATATATATATATATATATATATATATTTATATATATATATATATATATTTATATATATATATATATATATATATATATATATATATAATTATCTATATCCATCCATATCTTGAGCACCTCTTGGGACTTATGGTCAACTCTGACCTCAAGTGGAACGCGTACATACAATCCATTCCTGAAGATGCTGGAAACATGGTCGGTGCCGTGTAGTGATCCAGTAAAGACATGACTCTTCCTGCTACCCTTTCCATTTACAAGATCGAGATCACGCCAAAAATGGAGTACCGGTGTCATATACGGCCAGGAGCGTCCTAGTCTTCGCTTTCCAGTCTCCATAATGTCCAAAAGCGACATCACGTCCTTGTGAGCGATGAATTATTCTCTACTTTTCACAGACAAAACGTCACAAGTCTCTCGCTGTTCTATCGCTATGTGTTCAGACTAACTACATTCTTTATTACAAGCAGGTCTAATCTTCACGGCTAAAACCCGCCATGCTACGCACATTGTAGCGATCCAACCTCATTCCGTTCGCATTACAATTGTCAAATGTAAGTTTCACGCGAGCAGATTAATTCCACGAACCTCTGCTTTGTACAACCGACTCCCAAGAGGATACTTCCCCGATCATTTCAATGTTAACCTGTTCAAGTCTAGGGTTAACCGATATCTGCCCCACATGTCCGTATAAAATGTACCTCTTACTTTGTAACCCTCTACCTCAAGTGGCTCTTGGGACTTATACTTAATTCTAATATATATATATATATATATATATATATATATATATATATATATAAAAGTGGACATGGAATCAACACACAGAAGTGACAGTTTGTTTCATGCTAAACATAAATGTCAAGCCATGAAAAAAGACTGTGTCCTCTGGATGTTGACTTCAGTGTTCCCTTTTATATTTATATATTTACATATATTCTATCTCATGTATTGTGAACTTTAACCCATGGATATAGGATAAGTAAAACTATATTTTATCATATACAGGGTGCAATAGATAAAATGTCGTTTAAACTACGCAAAAAATGAAAATAACACTGACATCTCATTCTAACAGATATATTTACCAAATTTTTCACGAAAATATCTTGAAATACTAAAGAGTAAATTTATTCAATAAAATCGCCATTGACTTCAATCACTGCCCCATACGACTTCGGAATCTCCTGCAACTATTCTGGACGGTCTCCTTGTTTAAGTTGGTGAATGGTGCCATAATCTTTGCCTTCAGTTCATCTTTGTTGGTTTCTTGCTCAACTGCGCTACACACATAATGATTAAGGGGTTGCAGTCTGGGCAGTTAGGTGGCCAGATTTAAATTGTTATGTAGTCACAGAAATTGTCTGACAGCCATGACTGCGTTCTCCTGCTTGTGTGGCATGGTGCAGAGTCCTGTTGTCAGACATAGGATCTTCCTGCAGCCACCCACTTGACGAAGAGCAGCAATACCTCCTCAAGTGATTTAATATAGACCTCCTTCACCAACAAATCCGGGAGTTCTTTTCTTATCAGAACGATCAGAGTAAGTTTACCGAGCTACCATTAATCAGCATTAGACTCATCCAACTCTTTCCGAATCCTCTGCACTGTCCTCAGATTGACACCCAAACACTCTGAAATGGTCATAGTGGAGCAATACAGCATGCCGTTTTCAAATTTCTTGCGTCATTATGCTCGTTTTTTCACAGACGGTGCCCAACTGACCATAGTACAGTGTGCAGTCGACAAAAACAAACACGCATACGGAAAATTTAAAATTTAAAATGGCGATAATTTACCCATTTCACAATATATATATATATATATATATATATATATATATATATATATATATATATATATATATATATGCAAGTTTCATTAAAAACAACAGACAAGGTACTACGGTTAAGTTTTTTTTTTACACAGCCACATGCTTATCCAGACGTCTTACGTTACACATATCAGATCACAGCTCCATTAGAACCCATTTAAACACACACAAAAATTTACCAGACTCCATTAGAAATATACTAGTAGAAAACAGAAATATATTAATTGCTTCCACCTGTAAAAAAAGTTTAAAAATAATGGAGGCTTTAATAATAAAAAAAGAAAAAGCCTACCCTTAACAATATTAACTACGAACAAAGCCACAACGTGCTAACCGTATTTGGAAATTAAAACACCACTACTACACACTAAGACATATACATAATGCACACACTCAATTAAGCTGAAAAATCAAATCATCCTTGATAATGGCTAAAAGTATAGCCGAAAGCGCTCGGAAAAAAAACTTTTAGACAGTTCTTACACACCCTTTGTCCAGCAAAGAAAGCTCTTGTTCGTACACAAGAAAAATTAAATAAAAAACTTAACCGTAGTACCTTGTCTGTCGTTTTTAATGAAACTTGCATAAAAGAAGGATTGCTGCCTAAATATACAACTATATATATATATATATATATATATATATATATATATATATACCATTATAAACAATTCGAGATTAGGCGCAGATACACATCAATGCGTTCGATCATACCCACATACGCAAATGTAATCCTATTTAGGTGTTTGTATGAACTATAATGCGTACACCTGTATGCATGTATGTATGTATGCCTGTATGTCTGTGAGACTGTCATCCAACACGGAACACAGAGGAGACCTCCCCCACCCACCACCAAACATAATCAAACACAAACAAGCATAAATAGATTCAATTTTTAAAAAATAAACCAGTTTGTCTGATGATCGCAAAAGCGTGAAACCCAGGGTCACAAACTCATATGCATACAACTGAATTATATATACATATATATATATATATATATATATATATATGGATATATATATATGGAGATCAAGAAAAGAAGTGAGAAAGACAGGACTAAATGAGTGTAATAATAAATTATAGAACACTAAATAGGCAGGTGAAATAAATGCCGAAGTGGCAGATGCTAGTCACGAATTGGGTTAATTACTTTGGAGGTGGCGTAAATAGTTCAGTATGTTTTGGGCTCTTGTAAGTCTGTTATATCTCTTTTTGCGAATATGACTGGGTTACCGCACGTTGTTGGTGGAAAAAGAAGCCTAAGGAAGAAAGAGCATCCCCACCCAACTTACCACTCCTTCCAACATTATCGTTTCATTTTCTCAAAGCGAACGGCACGAACCTAAACCTCGTTAAACGCGACATCCTAAACGGGCAACGCAATTCTAAGGCTATGGCCTTTTTATTCGTTTCTGAGATCGACGACCAAAGCACTTAAAAGTTGTGAAAGCCTCTCCGCGTATAAAAATTAGTTCTTTTTACCGACATTCAATTAAAAAAAAAAAGAGAATCGTTTTAAGTGGCTGGTTGCACTCATTAACTTATACCAAATTTATGGACCCGCTATAACCTGTGTGCATTTGTTGTCAGACTATTATTTTAGAATTCTGAAATTAACTATTTTTCTTATTAATCACCGACGACATTTTCTTCATCTTGTTGCAGATTTTGACTATACGGTTAAACAGTATAAAAATGAATTAAAAACAATATCTTTCGACGACATTTTAGCTCATATTTCATGAGCTCGCCTTATAGGAACGACGCCTTAACTAATCTGTACACAAGATCTTTATAGTTAGATAGAGTACAAATCTAGAGACGTATGACAATATCTCTGATTGAGTTTTTTAGGATATATTTCTTTTATTGGTACGAGACCCGTGCAACTGATATCAAGTCGGAAAGTAGAGCTCGAAACCAGTTTATGCTTTTAGGAAAGGCATGAATTTATCTCTTCTCTTCCCAACTATGGGTTAAAT
>OZ038483.1:17101767-17139267 GCA_964036315.1 Acanthosepion esculentum
TCATGGCATTTGCTCTGACGAGCTATTTTCACTGGTGCCCAAACTACATGAAGTTAAACGTGCTACTCGGTTGGTATCTCCCACCCATTTGCTGTCGAAACAGTTAAATGCAACCGCCTATTCTACTCCAACAACTTCTTCTCCCGCACTTCCCGACAGTTGAACGCCCTTCCTCTTACTTGCTTCACTGATAGCTACAATCTTCAAATATTCAAATGTAAAGTCAATCGACATCTTCTGATGCCTTGACCTTGATACCCGTCCTTCCCTTTATCCTTTCCTCAAACACCCCTCTTTACTTTTACTTTTACTCTATGAAACCCCTTGCATGCTAGTGGCACTCCCACCTTGCTTGGGGTGAAATGCTTAAAAAAATCCAAAATTGTCTAAATCCTTTCTATCTATCTATCTATCTATCTATATATATATGTGAAGAAATATAGTCTTAAGATGTGCTATATTTATGGGATAAAGTGCTCAATATCAGAGATAGAGCGTGTGTAAATATAAAAGTTAACATAGAAGTCAACAGTTAGAGGCGACAGTCTTTTTCATGCTAGATGCAATCGTCAGGCCTGATGATTGCATCTGGCATGTATGTTCACTTATATATATAAATATATATATATATATATATATATATTGTTAAATATGGTTGCTGTAATTTCGGCTGGAAATAACGACAAAAATTGTACAACATTTGGATTTTTTTTTTATGAAGCTAGTCCTTGATCTAAGCTTTCCACCATCTTCAGAGTGGTTATACGAACATTTAAACAAAGATATATGTACCTCCACATAAAAACATATAAATATAATTTATGTTTAAATATAAATATACACATTGAGTATGTAGCTTTAATTATAATACAAATGTACACACAAATGTTATGATATATTCATATATGCAAATATAATATATACTAACACATTTACATAGATATACAAAGTGTATATAGAAATGGTTATTTATAATATCTATCTACATATCAACGTGTTCAATATTGTATTCATACAAAAATTTAAATACATGCATACCGATAAATTAAAATTCATACACATCTTACATTTGGTCACCTAACTCCCCAGACTGCAACCCCCTTGATTATTATGTGTGGGGCGCAGTTGAGTGAGAGGCCAACAAAACTCCTTATGACACCAAAGATGAACTGAAGGCAAGGATTATGGCAGCATTCACCAACTTAAACCAGACCGATAACGTCAAAAAAATCACCTTCCTTACAAATCGATTATGTTGAGATTCGAACCCGTGTCTCATGGTTGGAAAGCGAACGTACCACGTGCCCATATATTCGGTCACGTGCCCATATACTTGTTTGTCATTAAAACACCCCAAAGACAAACAGAAATTTACCGAGAAAGAAAACCGTTCCTAGTAATCAGTTATCAGCTACCGCCTCATAAAAATCGCCACTATGTCAAAGTGAAAAATAAAAAAGAAAGAATTAAAAAAATAAAAAAATAAATCAGTTGTCCCAGGACACATCTGGTAGGCAACCTCATTACGATAAATCCCTTAGCATCCAATACCGCCCAACCTACTCTGGATCCACATGTTACCCCAAAATTCCTCTGTGGGTGGCCGGATGCTGCCGCGGGGTTAGAGACAGACGACAGACGCATGCCTATCTCCATCAATACTAAACGGAACATGAGCCACCCAACACCCGCCAACCTTGAAGCTGACTTCTACCGTTTTCATGGCGTAAACGAGCGTAATTAAGTAATTGATTCTTGATTAATCATCTCTCGGGTAAGATGGAAGGGGTGTAACCTGTCCGATTTACGGGTTAGGGAACGAAGGCGGGTAGATGTTTCGCCAGTGGAAGGCATGTGATGGGGGGAGA
Organism: Acanthosepion esculentum; assembly: GCA_964036315.1. Lineage (NCBI taxonomy): Eukaryota > Metazoa > Mollusca > Cephalopoda > Sepiida > Sepiidae > Acanthosepion > Acanthosepion esculentum. Next base: position 17,103,636 of record OZ038483.1, read on the forward strand.
AGAGGGAATGTGGCGCTTTTTAAGATCCTACGTGAGTTTCATAATCGAAAACGCAGACGTGTTTGTTTTTGTTTCGGGTGCAGACGTTTACATCGAGCTTACTGTTCACGGCTCACGAGAAGAGAGAACTGATAATGATATTCTTGCTTGAAATCCTGACTTTCTCGGCAAGCAGGTGTTTAGCACTATTTACTTGCAACCCTAAAATAAGAATGCCAATTGAAGAAAACGTAGAAAATGATAATGGCAAGAATAGCCGTTTCCATAGAGAAAACAATCGTAATTCAGTGAGCGTTACTGTCTGTTGACATTTATATATATTTTTTAATTCAATCATTTCTCGCGAAATACTGTTATCGCTTATGCAGTTTTCTTGTAAGCCTTTTGTTTTTAGCTGTATGGAAAGTGTTGTGATTGATTACGGAATAACAAAACAAGAGGTTGCAGATAAATAGTGTGTTGAACAGTTAATACAATAGAAGTGTGTTACACGACTTGGGAGCGTGTGTCGGTTGGCCAGCGTTCAGTCTATATCACCGTTAATATTTAACAGCCCCCCCACGAGGGATATATGTGGCACAAGGCCGAGTTTAACGTGGGTCATCCGAGCCAGTAGGCTCGGCCAAAAAAATCCCCGTAGAACCCACAGAAACGGGTTCGGATCTGTCTACCTCCCCGGACGTTAGTCTGGCCTTCAGTACAGCCTCGTCCAGGTTCCGCCCTGCCCAAGGCAGAGAGTTCGACAGGAGCTGCGAACAGCCTCAGTAGAACAATCTATATCACCGTTAATATTTAACCCTCCCCTACTAGGGATATATGTGGCACAAGGCCGAGTTTAACGTGGGTCATCCACAGCCAGAAGGGTCGGCCAAAAATCCCCGTAGAACCCGCATAAACGGGTTCGGGTTTATCTACCTCCCCGGACAAAACTCTGGCCTTCGGCACAGCCTCGTCCAGGTTACTCTCTGCCTTGGGTAGAGAGTTCGACAGGAGCTGCGAACAGCCTCAGTTGAACAGTCTATATCACCGTTCCCCCGAGGTTTACTTTCCTACTAACTTTATATTTAAGTGGAAGAGTTCACAATAGCCTCATTAGGGGTAAGACAGCACAGAAAGTTAACATCTTGATATCATTTTTTTTCTTCTCGTTCCACAGAAATCAGAAAGAGCTTTGTAATATCAAATAGCTAATCAAAGTATTAGGCTGTTCTAAAAATAATCCCCGATTATAGAATAACCTTTCAAATTGTGTTTTAATATATTATTATAATAGTTGTAAATGCCAACTTTATTTATTTTATATCACTCTCCTTCAAAATTTAACTTTATATACCTCTCATCTTGATCATTTGAAAGATAATTGCAAATTGAATTATCGTATATCATATTACAAATTTCTAATGATTTAAGTGCCAACTTAATTTTAAATAATTTATACCAAGCTCCTTCAGAATTTTGTTCTCAAATTCGTGATGCACCCTAAAAATATAGTATTAAGTTGTTCGGAAATGTCCAATTTTACAATGAGCATTTTAACTGTGTTTTAATATATATATATATATATATATATATATATATATATATATATATATATATATATATATATATATATAATTTATTTATTATTATTATAGTTGCAATATATATATATATATATATATATATATATATATATATATATATATATATATATATATCATAAATTCCTAATGATTTAAGTGCCATCTTTATTAATTTTATACCAATCTCCTTCAGAATTTTGTTTTCCAATTCGTGATACACCCTAAAAATATAGTATTAAGTTGTTCAGAAATGAATATCAAATTTTAGAATGAACATTTGAATTGTTTTAATATATTTCATATATATTTTATATATTATTATAATAGTTGCAAATATTATTATAATACTTGCATATATATATATACATATATGGGGTAGCACAATGGTTATAGTCAAGTAAAATGGAATCGGCCAACCGTGTTCAAAATCTGATCGAGTTCGTTGTGTTCACTTCGCAATAATGCTTTTAGAAAAATCACGAACTTTTACTCACCAGCTATAATTAAAATAAGAGAACAAATTGGGTTTTCGTGTTAGAAAATCTTAGTTGGCAACCAATCTCGAAGGAAAACTTTGACTTCAAACAAGTAATGCAATTCAGTCCATCTCTCCCTTCGTACTAATTGTTTAAATAGTGTTTTCTGGCCTTGGTTGATAACCAGACAAGGAAAGGGAAAACACTGAATCCAAACTAGTAATGGTATTCGGAAAGGCACAAATTCAGCTCGTCTTTGCTAGCAATGGGTTAAATAGGGTATATTAAGTTCTCTGGTATTGGCTGGCAGCCAGTCTAGGCGAAGAATTACATTATTACAAATAATAAAGAAAAGGAATTTATACAGAGCCATGATTACTTGCGTCATGAAAGAGGGTCACATTAAAAACGTCTATCTATATATAACTACTTTATATATATATATATATATATATATATATATATATATATATATATATATATATATATATATATATATGTGAAGAAATATAGTTGTAAGGTGTGCTATATTTATGGGATAAAGAGTGTATGTAAATATAAATATATAAGAGAAAATTGAAGTCAACACTCAGAAGAGACAGTATTAAATAATCGTAAATAAGGATCGTTCGGTTGAAGTTTATAAGCAGTAAATTCGACCTTGCCAACCGAACGATCTTCATTGGCCGAATCGGTTAAGGCACGTCAGACTATATGACGGTTGCGTATAGGATACAGGTTCGAATCCTGTCGGAGGACGAATATTTTCTATGAAAATTTCTCGGACATTCAGGCCGGTAAATGTTATTTAATACTGTTTATTATAAACAGAGCATTTACTTAAATACTTGTATCTATAAAAAGAATGTTAAACATAGAAATGTCTTTAAATAATTGTCGGACTTTGTCCATTTCATAATGTGTGACGTCATTTGTTTACATTTGATACGCCATGAGCAGTTATGAATGTACGTGAGAGATTCATGGAAGATTGAAGTTTATAAGCAATAAATTCGAACTTGCCAACCGAACGATCCTCAGTGGCCGAATCGGTTAAGGCACGTCAGGCTAAATGACGGTTCCGTATAGGATACAGGTTCGTATCCTGTCGGAAGACGAATATTTTCTATGAAAATTTCTCGGACATTCAGGCCAGTAAATGTTATTTAATACTGTTTATTATAAACAGAGCATTTACTTAAATACTTGTATCTATAAAAAAGAATGTTAAACATAAAAATGTCTTTTTTTAAATTTTTTTTTATTTTTATATATATATATATATATATATATATATATATATATATATATATATATATATATATATATATATATATCAGCGTTTACCTCTGACCCTACCCTGCTGTGCAAAGGGGAGGTGCCGTCTAGGAAATAAATCCTTTGCCATGCAGCATGCTTATTTTTTTTTAGTTTAGAGATTTGGATACTATTTATTAGTTTTAAGAATAGACACAAACTGACAATATGTACGCTAACATAGATGGAGTAATTTCTATTCAGGGAAAAATGCTAAATTAAATTTCTTCTTTTCTTTTTTCTTTTCTTTTTTTTGTCTTTCGCTACTTAAACCTTTATAGCCCTGTACAAATCAGTGTGTGTTCGCACCCGGAAATATAGGTGGGGTAGTTGGTTTTGCAAAACTATCTCGTCTAAATGCGTATTGAACGTATTTGTTCCATTGCATAGATAAAGTTGGTAGGGTGGGGCCAAAAGTCCGTTATCTTCGGACTTTGGTATTAGAGTTTATCTCCTTGGCTACCTCACCTTTTCTCTCCTCACATCGCTGGTGTTGAGAACAAGAAGCACCCGTTAACATGACGTAATTAAGCCTCTTTTGTTATTTCTGTTTCTTTCTTTCCAGTCTCTCTTCCCCCCACCCAACTTCTCTCTATTCTTTGTTGATCTTCTTTCTTTCTTTTGGCTCTCTTCTTATTCCTTCATGTTTTTTTCTTATATTTTCGTTCACTTTCTTCTATTTTTTCGTTTTTGACTGCTTTCCAATATTTGACTTCGAAACGAGTGACGAGATATAGCAAGTGTAAACTCTTTGTTCCAGAAGCAATAATCTTTTAATTAGTCATTTTCTTCTGGTATTGAATCGGGCCCTGATTCTAGACAAATCGTGAATTGTAATGAATGCAATGCATTAAACCATTGCTGACAGGGAAAAGATTGATTCATGCCTTTCCGAATGGCATTACTGCTTTGAATTCAGTGTTTTCCTTCTGGGTTTAATCCATTTATAGGCAAGAAGAAACGGACTTAGGTCTTCCTGATGGGCATTACTGCTTTGAAGTGAAAGCTTTCCTTCTCTTAGATTGGATGCCAGCCAAGGCTTTCTAAATAATTCACTAATTATCGCGGAGCGGCTGACGAGATATCTCATGAAATATTGCTTCGTCTTGGTTGATAATATTTATCTGTTATCGTATATCCTGTGAATATTTGATTTTTACAATAGAGGCTTTGTATTATGTTATTGGCTGCTTAGGGAGGTTGCCGTTTTTATTCTGGTCAGATAACTCAATTATGGACGAAGGGTCTGACTCAATACTCACCCACACTCTTTTCTGTCGACCATCACGCGTGTTTTGGTAGAGAGCATAGGAAAGTAAATTCCCCAATAAGACTGGGTCTTCTTCTTCTTTTATGCGTTATATCCCTTCAGGACGTATGCAATCATGGCCTTCCATATCTCTTGTAGCTCTTAACAAGTTTTTTTTTCTTTTCTCCCAAACCCTGTTCTACCATCCATTTACTCAAGTCGATCAAATATGTTTTGCTCTTCTTTCCGCTGCCCACCTTTCCTTCAATCTGCCCTGTGAGTATCAGGTTTTCCAAGCCATCCTTCCTCATTATGTGCTCCAGAAATTTCAACTGCCTCTTCCTGATGTTTAATATGTTTCCTTTTTGTTTCCATTTTCTCCAAATACTCGCCGTTGATCACATATTCGCTCCATGGTATTCTCATCATATTTCTGTAGAGTCACATTTCTGTTGCTTCGTCTCTTCTTCATCTTTGAGGAGATTGTCCAGCATTCGATGCTATACTGGAAAACAGATATCACGTAACAGTCCAGTGTTCTTCTGTTTGTTTCTAACGAAATTTTCCTGTCTCTTAATACTCTGCTTAGCTTTTGGAATGCATCTTTGGCCATCGCAATACGTCTTCGGATCTCAGTGTCACAATTTCCGTCCTCTGTCAGAACACTTCCCAGATATTTAAATTTCTCTACTTGTTTGATTTCAGTATCCCCGATTTGTAATTTGAATTCTGGTCTCATCCTTTTGCTAATAACAATGCATCCTGTCTTCTTATAGTTTATACTTCGTCCTTTCTTCTCGCTTTCCTTCGCTACTTTCTGTAGGAGAAATTTTAAATATTTTTTTTTTATTCTTGTATTCACCCGTGGTGGTGTGAGATAGTTCTGGCCAATGAAGAATAATTGAAGAATTTCATTTTTACGATAGAGTCCCTAATCTTATCAAGTCAAAGATTATCATGATAGTTCTTGAAAATAGATAGCTGAGTAGTTTCCAAGTATTTGAAATTATAGTTGTCTTTCTTCTAGACTGGTTGTCAACCAAGGCTAGAAATTTAGTTCTAGGCAAAATAAATAATAAATATCAATTTAACTCTTTGCTCATGGTATAAGTGATAGATTCATATCTTTTCGTAAAGAGATTACTGATTATAATCCAATGATTTCCTTCTTTACCGCTTTCCAACCAAGGCTAGGAAGCCTAGTCTGCCTTACCATTTTACTTATGACTTGACAGTGGAAGAGACGGATTAGAAGTTATAATAAATGCAATGGAATTTGAATTAATCCTCAATCAAACCCGTAAATAAAACGATAATAAAAAGAGGCTAATTTTAAAAATCTGACTTAGTATTTGGGACAAATTTCGGACACGGGGTCACAACAGTTTTTTCCTGTTTGATTCGTCAAGCACGTTTTGTCACATTAACTTTCACTGATTCCTGTGGTCGGATTATGTCACTCATTAAAACAGCAGTCAACAGAAAATGTCCAGAATTTTTTTTTTTAGAAAAAAGAAAAGAATATCGCTAAGGATAATGTTTGATTTCAGTTTTTTTTATTTATATATATGTATGTATGTATGTATGTATGTATTGTGTTTTAATATATGTATCTATGTATTGGGGCGTTACCCCAATTACTTACCTATATATGCGATGGTTAATTGATCATCAAAACTGTTTTGGATTTGAGGTCATGAATTAACATGCTCTCTCATCTTCAGTGACATTGCAGACCGATTCGACAATATTTTGCCAGCCTTCTCTGTCCTCTGCGAGTTTGCGGATTCGTTGCAGATCTTCCTTGATTGTAAACTTCGCCAAAGGAAAAGTGGGATCTTTCTGCCTTGTTCTTTGAATGTCTCGGTTCAGCGTTGTGTCTATGGTGGTTTTTAGATAACATTTTGAAATCAGTCTTTCCAAAGTAAAACTCCATGTACAGATTTTATATGCAAATTAAATTTTATGTCATGGCGTGCGTTTTTGTAGTAGGTTCCCTGAGTGTATGCGGTATTATGGTATAAGGAGGATTGAATGATGATAGCTGACTTCTTGTGGTGGATGTGCAAATTGTAACCAGTGGATGGGCCGTGAATCTAATTAGCTCGGCATAAGATAGTAAGTGACGACCAACCTCAACCCATTTTCCCCTTTTAGGCCTTGTGCCTCACTTGTATTTTATATGCAATAAATCTTGACAACAAAAAAAATTCGCCTTCATTTTTGCCTTGATAAAGTCGGAAGACGAAAGGCGTCGGCAAAAAACTAAGAATTTTTCCAATTGTGATCCTTATACGACATTTATAAATGTTTCGAATTGTCATCAGTGGTGCATCTACTATGAAACTAATGAAGCTTAAACTTCAGAGCCCCAAATCCTAGAGGGACCCTAAATCAAATTTTTTAATGAGTGAAGTTTTCAACACAAGCGATGTTTTCTTAAAGTGTTTGTTATTAAAAGAAGGTCTTTTCAGTGATACAATCATACTCCAATGGGTTGAAGTAGCTAATGTTGACTTTAGAATATGCTCTAATACCCATTTTATATGATCTCAAAATCTCCCTGTAAATTTTCTTGGGGGCTTGCAGCATCCGAATCCCAATCGGTGTAGACTCTTTGGGCTTTTCAGAATTTAATCATAGCCTACCGTTTTTTTTTAGTTGGATCCTCCAATCTGTCGTTGCTGGTTGCGAAAGAGCCCTCCCCGATATCTGTTCACGCTATAGGACACCAAAGATTTAGGGTCGCCACTGATTGTCATCGTAACTAATAAGCGATGAAGAAAGATACAAAAGTAAGTGGAAAGAGAAAGAGTTTGCATAGAATCATGGGTCGCAGGTACTTTTTAAGTCAGAAAGGGAGAGGGGGCGGGAGAAAGTGTTAAGAAAATAATTTTTATATAACTTCATGGAAATAGCAGGTCGTCTTGTTTTAAACGTTAGGTGAAGAACAAGACGAAGAGAAAAGGAGAGAGCTTTAGAATGGAGGACAGGAGGAAAGGTCAAGGGAACACCATCAAGTTCTATTAATTCTTTAAAATCGTATTTTGCAAATCTTAGTTGCGCAAGTAAAACGAGTAAAAACGACAACTTCAAAGCCTGATTTCTGTCTGCGGCGACAATAAGTTCACTTCTGAGTTACTTGTGGCTTATTAAATAAAGCTTAATAAATTGACGTTTGTTTTGCACTGCGGAAGAGTTTAAACTCAGAAATAAATTTAGCCGAAATCCTGATTTTAAATCTTAACTTCAAAGATTTGAAAATTAACAAAATAAAATTTATATCAAAATGAATTAAACGAGAAGAGCATAAAATAAACTTTAAAATGATACAAAATCTTACTCAGCTTGCGTGGGTATCTTAATAATAAAACTTCCATTAATTTCTGAAAACCTAATCTAAGAACCAAACCAAGAAACACCAGAGATCTGAATCAAATTTAATGTAAAAAAAAAAAAAGTTTGTTCAAAGAGTTGGTCTCTAGTGACCCCGATATGTACTGACCACCCCCGAAGACATATCGAAATAATAGGCCTTATACTCGCTGTCACACAAGAGCATCAAAAGAACCAGTTGAATCAGAAGGTTGATCTAGAAGTTGTTATCCTATCCACTAGGTGCAGAATCGGGCCTCAAGCGATGTCAATGGCTGCTCCCGACATATAAGCATGAAGTCGACTCAGCTGAGCTTAGGATGTGCGCACGCAGGACAACCGGATGACAGGGAGTTATACAGACATTCCACCTGAGAGGGAAAAACCAGTCTCTCACATGCTCGTGAGAAGATCGAACGTTTCAAGAAAAACCCTGAAACCACATACCATCGTGATCAACGTTAAATTGATGGAGCTCTTATATAGGCACAATAGAATTTTTGCTTGTAAAATGATTTCAATTTGAAGTATTTATTACCTCTTTCGATCAAAAATTTTCAGAAATATTTTACTACTTTTATATTGAAGAGTTAAAGAGAATCTACATTTTGTGCGTTTTTTTCCAGACAAAATAATCTCGTCATTGGTGAGATAACAGTACCTCAAGATGCGCAAAGGATACAGTGTCGATGGCATACAGAGAAAGAAACCTGCAAGATCTCTTTGATAACGTAGGAAAGGGAAACGGGGAGGAAGGACAGAATATACGTTTGTAAGCAAGGAAAACAGTCCAAACGACTAGCTACAAATTGGAGATGTCAAAATCAAACGAGCACAGAAGAAAATGACGGAAAATATGACACCGAAATCCGAAGTACGCATTAGGATAGCGAAAGATGCCTTTCAAGAGCTAAGCAAAGTATTAAGAATCAGGAAAAGTTCGTTAGAAACAAAGAAAAGGGCGCTGAATTGCTATGTAATATTAATTCACCTATATATGACAGTGATTGCTGGACAATTTCCTCACAGACAATTAGGAGGAATGAGGCAAGAAGCATTTGGTTATATGGTACTGAGAGTACCATGGTCGGAACATTTAAGCAATGAGTAGGATTTAAAAAAATATAGGAAGGAAAATGACACTGATACTTGAATAAGAAGGAGACAGTTGAAATTTCTAGGCTGCATAATGGGGTGGGAAAATTTGGCAAATAAGACGTAAGACATAGAGAAGGTAAGTAACTCATAAGCATGAATGGTAGAACCGTGACTGGGAGAGAAAGCAAAAAACTAAATGGAATATTGAAGGTGATATTGTGTAGAACCATGTCCTGAAGGGACGTGAGAAATTCTTTTGATGTCTATATTCAATTCGGACAGGAAAGATGCAATTAGGTTCAGTAAATTCAGAATGGGTTAATTTTAGTTTCAACCTTGGAAACTTTTGGATGTTTACGTCGCCATCTTTATTATATTCGATTATTTGTTTGTTCTACGTTCTTTTCGAACAGCGTTTTTTCTTCTCTGTTTCTTAAATGTTGTTAGATGTTTCAGAGGTCGACATAATTGACGCAGGGTGATGGAAAATGAAAATGAAAGAAAACCTGGGGAAAAGAAGATACGAAGAAAGAGAGAGAGAGAGAGGATAGAAAGAATAGAGAGAAAAGAGAGAGAGCGAGGAGGAGATAGAAAGAATGAAACAGAGAGAAAAGTGAGAGCGAGAGGGTGATGGAAAGAATGAAATAAAGAGAAATGAGAGAGCTAGGGGGAGATAGATATAAAGAGAAAAGAGAGATCGAGAAGGAGATAGAAAGAATGAAATGGAGAGAAAGAAAGCAAGAACGAACAAAAGAAAGAACGAACAAAAGAAAGAACGAAAGAAAGAAAGAACAAAAAAAAAGAACGAAAGAAAGAACGAAAGAAAGAAAGAACGAAAGAACGAAAGAAAGAACGAAAGAACGAAAGAAAGAACGAAAGAAAGAAAGAACGAAAGAAAGAAAGAACGAAAGAAATAAAGAACGAAAGAAATAAAGAAAGAACGAAAGAAAGAACGAAAGAAAGAACGAACAAAAGAAAGAACGAAAGAAAGAACGAAAGAAAGAAAGAACGAAAGAAAGAACGAAAGAAAGAACGAAAGAAAGAACGAACGAACAAAAGAAAGAACGAAAGAAAGAACGAAAGAAAGAACGAAAGAAAGAAAGAAAGAACGAAAAAAGAAAGAACGAAAGAAAGAAAGAATGAAATAACGAAAGAAAGAAAGAACAAAAGAACGAAAGAAAGAAAGAAAGAACGAAAGAAAGAAAGAACGAAATAAAGAAGGAAAGAAAAAATGAAAGAATGTTAGCAATAAATAAAGATGGTGAATAGAAAAAAAGGACAAGACTAAAGCAAAGAGTAAAAGTGCAGTGAGTGTGAAATAATAATAGCTCTTTTCATTCACTTCATTCAAATTCGGGGAAAGAAGGAAAGGAATTCACGAGTCTATGTGAAATTTTTGCCTTGGTCAATGTCTTCACAAAAATTGACCGGTGAATTGAGAAGGAGGAGGAAAGGAATTCGTGAGCCTATGTGGAATTGTTTTGTGACTAGTGAAAACATTTACTTCACATAAATTAGACAAGAAGAAGAAGGAAATAAATCTGTGTGCCTACGCGAAATTCATTTTGATATAATATGAGGAAAAAAATAAATAAATAAAAAATCGTGTCTGACGTCAAGTGAAAGGTTCCATTTCAGCTCCTCGTGATCAGCGTTAAATTTCTCGCCAGTCTAAAATTACTCGACAATTATATTATCGACCTCAAACCAGCACGCGGCACTTCAAAGAAATTTATCTTAACAATTAAAGAAAGTTAAATATTTCAAACTATCATCTCTTCGTCTACTTTTGAACGTGTGCAAACCGTACATGTCTTTGGTGAATAACGAACTCTCTTACGTTTGTCTTAAACATTTTTGAATATTATTTGGTGTCAGATCATTTAATCTGTTGTATGACATTTCCTTTTCATGATAATACGTTAAGACTAAGGACTTTAAGATTTCTGATTTATTTTCCTGAAACAAGCTACTGATACTATTTCAAGCAGGTAAATTCATGAATAAATTCCTTATCTTATTTTGTTAAATTTGCCAGTGTGTTTCCACGTCATTATCATCCTTCATTAATCTTCTTGGAGTGGATAAATCAACTGTTCATTCTAACTCCTAATCACTTCGCCAATATAGGAGCTTGTGAAAGAAAGAAAGAAAGAAAGAAAGGGAGAAAGTAAAAATGAAAGAATGGCAGAAACAAATAAAGAGGGTGAACAGAAAGAAAGCAAAGAAGACTAAAGCAAAGAGTCGGAGCTTGCAAGAGAAACAAAGGGGGAAAGAAAGAAAAAATGGCGGAAAGACAGAAAAATGACAAAAGCTGTAGAAGAGAGAAATTAACCCATTGAAGCCTACGTTCCTGAACAATTTTAACCCGTCTACCAGAGCTCCTGTGTCAAAATTCGCAAATAATTGGTATGTAATGTTTCACGGTAGATATAAAAATAGTTACAATTGTTTACCCACCGTTCAACCGGTAGCTGAGCATTAAGTCATTTTTCTCTACCATTGTTCAACTGGTGGCTGGGCATTACGTCATTTTTCTCTACCACCGGTAAAGCGGTGATCAGGGCTCAAAGGGGTAAGCACTGCAAATCACGAAAAGCTTTCGCTTTTTATTAATTTTTATAAAAGTTAATCAAGTATCCAGTTTTCTATCAAAATTCATTGTAAATTCACCCCCTTACGGAAGACAAAATATGCTCATACCACGTGATTTCTTAAAATTTAAAAATAAAAAATATTTTGCAAGTTTTATTTTCATATTAATAACCCTTTGAGCCCTGAGTTCTTGGACAATTTTAACCCGTCTACCAGAGCTTCTGAGTCAACATTCTCAACTAATTGGAATGCAATGTTTCATGGTAGATATATCAGGTCATCCCATAAGTTCTGTCCGAATTTTGAATAAAGAAAACAAGTGACCAAATGTTACATTTAATTACAGATTCAATCAACAATGTATTTTTCCTGATTATCTATGATTCCTTCCATCTATTAATAAGCTTACTAATTCCATTACTGTAAAATTCTTTTGGCTTTGATTCGAAGAACTCACAAATTTCAGTTTTAACCTCTTCCTGTGTTACAAAAGCTGTTTCTTCCAAATTAATCTGTAAGCTACGAAACAAATGGTAGTCTGAAGGAGCAAGATTGGGAGAATAAGGTGGACGAGGAATTTTCTCCCAAACAAGTTTTTCGATCTTTTGTGTCGTGATTCTTGTTGTGTGTGGTCGCGCATTGTCCTGATGAAACATCACTCGTTTTCGATTCACTAGAGCAGGTCTTTGTTGCTCAAAGTTTGGTTCAAACCCTCTAATTGCTGACAGTATATTTGAGGATTAATTGTTGCATTAGGTGGTAAGAATTCAAAGTAGATTATTCTTTGGCAATCCCACCAGATTGAAAGAAGAAACTTTTGCCCATGAAGTTCCCTTCTCGGCTGTGGCTGGGGTCCTTCCCTTTTACCAAGCCACTGTCTCCGACGCTTTTCATTTCGATAAAAGATCCATTTTTCGTCACCAGTCACAAGTCTATCCAAAAAAGGTGAAACAAGTTGGCGAGAATGGAGAGAAGAGCAGATGTCAACTCGGGATTTGAGGTTGTTTTCAGACAATTCATGAGGCACCCATTTTCCAAGTTTAAGAACTTTTCCAAGTTGTTGAAGATGACGATGAACAGTTGTATGGTTTGAACTGAGAACCACTGCCAATTCCTCAACTGATAAAGCAGGGTTTTCTTCAAGGGCTGCTTCAAGAAGCTTTTCATCAAACTCAACTGAACGTCCGGTTCAATCTTCATCTTCAAGGGTGAATTCTCCACCTCTGAATTTTGCAAACCATCTTCTGCAAGTTCTTTCATTCACACATTCCTCTCCATAAACTGAGTGAATGTTTCTAGCCGCTTCGGCTGCTGAGTTTCCTTTCTTGAACACATAAAGCATTATGTGCCTGAAATGATTCTTGGGTACTTCCATGTTAGCAGGGTTTTAATCAAACAAAATTTAATTTTATTGTTCTCTGAAATAAAGTTTGATCAGTTTAAATGCATCTAAACATAAAAATAATGTCCAGCTCCATTAGACATTATAAAATACTCTTTAAATTTCGTTCATTTTAACAAAAAGTTAAAATTCGGACAGAACTTATGGGATGACCTAATAAAAATAGTTACAAGTGTTTACCCACCGTTCAACCGGTAGCTGGGCATTTATGGTAAAGCAGTGGTCAGGGTTCAAAGGGTTAAGAAAGGAAAACAAAGAATAATTAAATAAATAAAAAGAAACAAACGTATATTTGAAAAAGACAAGGTCAAGTAAGAATCAATCAGAGGAAACTCTTTGTGAAAAGAAAGAAAGAAAGAACGAAAGAAAGAAAGAAAGAAAGAAAGAAAGAACGAAAGAAAGAAAGAAAGAACGAAAGAAAGAACGAAAGAAAGAACGAAAGAAAGAACGAAAGAAAGAAAAAAAGAAAGAACGAAAGAAAGAAAGAACGAAAGAACAAAATAAATAAAGAAAGAACGAAAGAAAGAAAGAACGAAAGAACGAAATAAATAAAGAAAGAACGAAAGAAAGAAAGAACGAAAGAAAGAACGAAAGAACGAAAGAAAGAACGAAAGAACGAAAGAAAGAAAGAAAGAACGAAAGAAAGAAAGAAAGAAAGATAGAACGAAAGACAGAAAGAAAGAACAAAAGAAAAAAGAACGAAAGAAAGAACCAAAGAAAGAAAAAAGAACGAAATAAATAAAGAAAGAACGAAAGAACGAAGAAAGAGAGAACGAAAGAAAGAGAGAACGAAAGAAAGAACGAAAGGAAGAAAGAATGAATGAAAGAAAGAAAGAAAGAACGAAAGAAAGAAAGAACGAAAGAAAGAAAGAACGAAAGAAAGAAATTAAAATTGAATATAGGGAGATAATTAAACAAGCAAAAAGAGAGTAAGAAGAAAGGAAATAAACTTCAGGAAAAAAATATAAAAAATTCTCTCTGTAACAATAACAGTTTTCTTTAAAACTACTTGACCCAGGGTGGTAGAACATATTAGCCTCCCTCCCCACACACAAAAAATAGCTTTTAATACCAGCAATACTTTTTTTGAAAAATTATTCCCAGCAGTATATATTTGAAAAAGAACGGATTATCAGCAATACATTGTTTTTGAAAAATATTACCAGCAATAATATTTTAGTCATTAAATAACCTATTAAGGTTGATATACTGTAAAACAAAACAAAGCAGACCAATCTAACAGGTCGGAAGTTAATATTGAATCTAAAGCCTCATCATTTTTAGTCCTCTCCTTTATCGCTTGAACCAAACTTGCAATTCCTATGTGAATATATGTACGTTTGTTATGCTTTTGTTGATAGAATTTTATTTTTTTCTATTCACTTTGTAATTTTTCCTCTTTTGAGTGTTTTTATTACGCTTCAGTTTCTTTCATGCCATCTGCATCTCTCGTCTGGATTCCATGTCCGATATGACGCTTAAACAATTTACGATTCAGTCGGTCACAAAACGCAAAGTAAAGGGAATGGCGGAGCTGAAGTTTTGCTTTGGGGACGGAGATTGAATAAAAAGAACCAAGTAAAAAAGAAAACCCTTCTCTCTTGCTGTTATTTTTCCCAGTGACTTGTGACGCTCATATCTAATTTCGCTACCTTTCCTTTTAAGTCTTTTAAGGGGCGTGTAATGTTCCGCCGCCATCTTGGCCTGGGATAATGTCGGCTGCGGAAGACTAATGCTAATTTATAGAAATTTTATTTAATTTCCTGGTTTTTATTAATAATACAAATAATAATAATAATGATAATACTAATGATAATGGAGACGAAAAGACGAAAAAAAGAACAAGAAGATAGAGTACAAAAAAGTAAAAAATAAAACGAGAATGAAAGAGAAAAATGGTTATGGGAAGACAGACAAGAAGAAGAAAAAGAAGGAAATAACAGGAGGAGAAGAAAGAGGAAAAACGAAAGATGTTAGTTTAGAGGCAGAAAAGAAAAAAGGAAAAGAAAGGCAAACTATCGAAAAGAAGACGAAGAAGAAAAAGATAATTATCACTTTACCGCAGTGGCTTATTCCATTAGTGTCACTTGTATTAATTTCGTCATTTCTTTTCCATCCATTGTGCATTTCTATAGTAAATTTATTTAAAAGCATTTCTAGAGTACAGTTATTTACAATGCATTTCTATAATAAGCGTATTAATTTACAATTGATGTATAATAGCCACCTATCACAATGCATATCCGTCTCTGGATTTTAAAATAAAATTATGACAACACATTTATATTATTCATAAAACAGCTCTAACCAGTTTAGTAACGCTTGCATTAATTGCTACAACTGACAATTGGTTTCTTCACGATTTTCAATGCATTTACCTGTCAATGACATTGATCGGAGTCGGGATCATAGTGTCCGTGTAAACTCCATGATTCTTTCGCTAGTTGTTTAGTAAGTGCTTCGCCAGACCAACATAAATGTTTTTTAATTCTGTGATTTTCTTTCTCCTAGACTGGTTGTCAACATGTCAAATTTCTACAAAACCAAAATATTAACCTAAAATCTCGTCAGGTTTTTAAATCGCGTTGTTTAACCGAGACATTCATATTGATGTCATGCAAAGAACCAAAGTCGAAAAGAAATATTCTAAAATGTCATCTGTATACAACAGTTTTCGCAGATCAATGGATAAAAAATGTCTGCGAGTGAATGAAACCTCTAGACTTTAGCGAGGACCATCCTTCTTCGAGCCATGTGAGCTATCGCTGCACAATCATAATCACAAAGAACGGTACCAAAGAGCAGAAACCCCATCACTTGAGTACTTTGGAACGCAGGTGTAACTTGAAGGGAAAATAATGACATATTCAAGATGTTGAAGTTACCCACTACTTCAAACAAAACGTTAGGAAGAAAACCTCCATTAATACTGGAAAGAGTGATAACAGCTACTGGGATTGAGAATAGAAAATAATGACATAATCAAGATGTTGAAGTTCCACACTACTTCAAACAAAAGGTTAGGAAGGAAACCTCCATCAATACTGGAAACATTTATTGGAACTGAGGAATGCATTTTTTTATAAAATTTAAGCGAACGCAGAGTTCGCCGTTCGGTTAATGAATGCTGAATGTTTCCTTATAAGGAAACGGTTAATATTACCAATATTACCATTACCATTCTGTCGGCAATGCCTATCAATTAATCCTGATATTAATGGTTCAACCTTTCTATTGCGATAATATTAGGATTTTGTCTCTCCCCTCGTAGGTAGGACGTTTATATAACTTCCTGCTAGCTAGTTGTTTGTTTTGCGTCCGTATTATGCTATCTTTCGATGGGTTCACTTTATTGTTTTATGTTGGTGCGCACATTAACAATGATCATCCTTTTAAGCACTTGGTGCTTTTAGCCGCACCTTCTGGAGACCCCTAGGTCTTTTGACATTCCGAGGTGACACCGAATACAAAACTTACTTTGATATCTTGTATGGTGAACCCAATACATATTGTAGTTTCCACAGATCAATTCTTCTTAGATCAAGTTTTCCGATGGGCATTAAATCGATTGGTATTTCTCTCTACTACTTACACTAACCACTCGTATTCGAGGATACCCGTCTACTAGGGCGGCTAGCTAATACCTATTGTAGACACTTGCCCAGGCGTATTTGTGTTTATTCAACACCCACAGAGCCCACCTGTAGTTTATACTGCAACTCCGCTGAGCAGACCTTAGTTACAGTTTCTGGGAAAGAGCGTCTTATCTAGAGTGATCAACAATTTGAACAAGGCAGCATGCTCAAGCCCTCGGCCACGATTACTTGTGACTTCGTGTTAGCACAATTATCGGCGGACCCAAGAGTTTCGTCTACCCAATTTCACTCACAACCCGTGGGGTATGGTTTTCAGGCATTTTCCAAAGGAGCCACACCCATCCAGTCCGATAACTTCAGGAAGTCCCCTTCCTGACAAATCGATTATGTTGAGATTCGAACCCGGGTCTCATGGTCAGAATGCGAACGTTCTAACCACTCGGTCAACTACATACAATATATACAAAATAATGGAGCGTTCTAGCTGCAGCGTTGAGTCTTTCCTCATTGCTAAGTGCCCGGATATACTAGCCCTGTGTGAGACCAATCTTGACTCCTCTATCCCTTCCTCTGATCTCTCGATCCCTGGATACCTCCCTCTCCTCAGAAAAGACTCTCTAACCCACATGCATGGCCTGGGTGTCTACGTCAAGGACCATCTCCCTCTGGCTAGAGAGACCTCTCTCGAATCGCCGGATCATTCCTACTTGTGTCTCCGGCTATCTCTTCTCAATGCTGTAAGCTATCTTTTCTTCCTCTACCGCTCTCCATCCTCTCAGGACTGTGGGATACTCGATGTCATTTCTGACAGCATAGATAGGGCCCTCTCTGTCCATCCGTACGCTCACATATTTGTGTTTGGTGATTTTAACGCCCATCACAACCAGTGGCTAAAGAACGCTACCACTGACCTCGCTGGCATACATACTCTCAACTTTTCAATCTCTCAATCCCTCACCCAGATAATCGATTTCTCCACGCGTTTTTCCTACAATCGTGACTGTAAGGCCTCACTCCTCGACCTGTGTTTTACCTCCATCCCTGAGTCTTGTAGTGCCACGCAACTCTGTCCTATCGGTAACTCCGATCATGCTGTCGTGTCTGTTAGTATCTCCTTCAGCCCCACCCCCTGCAAAGAGCCTCCTACCACCAGAACCACATTCTGCTACCAACGGGCTGACTGGGACTCGTTTCGGGACTTCCTCCGCGATGTCCCCTGGGATGCTGTATTTAAGCTCCCCACTTATGATTGTGCTTCTGAGTTCTCTTCCTGGATTAAAGCCGGTATCGAAGCTTTCATCCCCTCCAGGAAATTCAAGGTCAAACCGCGCTCCTCCCCCTGGTTCACAGCTGCTTGCTCAGCCGCCATTGCCCATAGGAACCACTTCTTCCACCGTTTTCGTAGTGATATGTCCGACTCCAACAGACGTCTATTTACCTCTGCACGCAATGAGTGTAAGCGTACCCTCGACGATGCCAAGTCACTATTTGCAGCTCGGATGAAGGAATGTATTTCATCCCGCAAATTTGGCTCCAAGGACTATTGGCGCCTCTGCAAGAGCGTTCTGAATAGTAACAAACCCTCCATTCCTCCCCTGTTCAATCAGTTTGAGGTTCTGACCACCTCTGCCGACAAGGCCGAATGCTTCGCTCGGAAGTTTTCTTCCAATTCTACGCTTGACTCTTCTGGGGTACCATTGCCCGATTTCCCTCCCAGAACTGAGGCCCTCCTGGACGGCTTGCACATAACCCCGTCGTCGGTACTGGGCATTATTTCTAACTTAGATCACCACAAGGCTACCGGTGGCGACGGAATACCAGCCATTGTCCTGAAGAAATGCGCACCTGAACTGGCACCTGCCCTCTCTAAATTGTACAACCGCTGCCTCAAGGAGTTCTGTTTGCCTGACTGCTGGAAGTCCTCTACCATTGTTCCTGTCTTTAAGAACTCTGACGACCCCTCCAACCCTTCTAATTACCGTCCTATCAGTTTCCTTCTCCTCTTCGGCAAAGTCTTCGAGGCCATTATCAACGCCGAAGTGATTACTCACCTGATATCCCACGATCTGCTCTCAGACAAGCAGTATGGTTTCCGCTTTGCCCGATCTACTGCCGATGTGATTACGGCCATCACTGAATTTGTCTACCAAGCTATCCATAATAACGGCGAAGCCCGTGCCGTGGCCCTTGACATCTCCAAAGCATTCGATAGGGTTTGGCATGCCGGCCTCCTTCGCAAGCTCCAGGGTTATGGTATCACAGGTCGATTGTTTGACCTAATTCAATCGTTTCTGTCAAACCGGGATTTGAAGGTTGTTCTCAGTGGATTCATCTCCAACTCCTATCCCACTAACGCTGGTGTTCCTCAAAGCTCCATCCTTGGCCCTACTCTGTTCCTCATATTTATAAACGACCTTCCTGACGCCATAGACTCCCAAGTCTGTATCTACGCTGACGACACTACTATTTACTCTTGCCTCAAACACAAATCTAGTGAGGCGGACAAAATTAACCTGGCAGCTCAAATTGAAAAGGACCTCCAATCGGTTGTGGACTGGGGAGAGAAATGGATGGTCAACTTTAACGCCTCTAAAACAAAACTGCTCTCCATTAACCACCACAAGGACCCATCCCTGCATCCCATTAGAATGTCTGAGGACCAACTTCTCGAGACCTCCTCTCTGCGGCTGCTCGGTCTCACGCTGTCCGCTGATCTGAGATGGAACAAATACATCGAGTCAGTTGCATCATCCACCGCAAGAAAAGTTGGTTCCCTGTGCCGATCCAGGAAATTCTTCTCCCCGGAATCGATCCTCCAAGTCTATAAATCTACCATTCGCCCTTGCATGGAGTATTGCTGCCATTTATGGTCTGGGGCCCCTGCGTGTTGCCTCAGGGTTCTTGATAAGATCCAGAGACGGATATGCAATGTGATTGGCCCTGATCTGTCATCTCGTCTGCAGTCGCTCTCTCACAGACGCGATGTTGCATCGCTCTGCCTTTTCTACAAGTACTTTCACGGTAATTGCTCTGAGGAGCTGCTTTCGCTTGTCCCTAGGCCTCGTGAATTTAAACGTCCTACGAGGCTGGCATCCCGTTCCCACCCCTTCATCGTTGAAACTGTTAGATGTAGACGTCTCTTCTACTCTAATAGCTTCATGTCTCGCACATCTCGCCTATGGAACTCCCTTCCCTATTACTGTTTCCCTGACAAATACAATCTCCAACGGTTTAAGTGTAGCGTCAATCGTCATCTCCAGTTGCCTTGATCTATCCACTTCCCTTCTCCACTTCCTTTCATCTTTCATTCCTATCTGCTCTCGCTCTAAATCTTCTGTAACCCCCTTGCCTTGATCGACCCTCCGTCCTTCTTTTTTCCACATCCTCTCCTTTACCACTCCTATCTGCTCTTCCTCCAACCCTTCTGTAACCCCATGCGTGATAGTGGCCACCAGCCTTGCTTGGGGTGATACGCTTAAAAAAAAATTAAAAAAAAAAAAAAAAAAAAAAGGTAAGACGATAAACTACATCCGGCAGCAAGGCCTCTGCTCAGGAGGTTTTGAGGAGCATAGAACCACCTCTTAATTGCTGATGTTCCCAGATCCACTCTGACCCGGGGTAGTAGCACTTGTCAGGGTCCCAGATATAGGTAAATAGTTAACTTTCAAACTGGGGTCAAAACACTGTGAAAGTGTAAAAATAGGTTTTAATACCAGCAATAAATGTTTTGAAGGAAACATTTTTACCCAGTAATACAATTTTGAAAAAAAATATTACCAGCAATAAAAATCTTGTCGGCATTAAATAACCCATTGAGGTGTTGATATGCCATAAAACAAACCAAACCAAACCAAAATAATGTACCAACTAAATGCAAAGCCGAGTCAGTTTATCTTACAAACCCCTGACAGTGTGTTCTCTTTGTAAGGGTTTACGACGAAGATTGTCTGAATCCCACAAGTAAATAAGCGATTCTCAAAGTAACGTAATGGATTCCGTTATTTGAATATCAATAACAATGAACTGACATTAACATCCATGTTGGAAATCTGAGAATCACCTTAGTTTTTACTGCTAGTAGACATCTTTGCCAAAAAACTGTCTTGATCATCCAACTCCACATTTACAAATTCCGTTCTTGGAATAACGTGAGTGCAATCATGGCGTAGATTTATTTTCAGACTGGGAAAACAAAACCGCTTCGACTCTTCCCAACCTCTTAAATAGTTCAACTTGCGAGGAACCAACGCTGTACGAAACCTTCCACTTTGCATTCAAGAGAGTCAGCGTGTCGTTTGAAGTTACAAAATGGCAGATAAAATTAGCAGAAACATCTCAGCAACGAGTTATAAATTAATGTGAAATTCGAGGCTTGCTCGATTCTTTCTCCCGTGCCAGCAATCCGCAGCGAATTGTTCGGACATGTTGCACATCTCAAGCGTATCAGAACAAACGTGAGCGCACGAAGGCAAAGTAAACGCTCAGAAGGTTCTTTTGCATCGAATAGTCACACGTCTGATCCATCTTACTTGATACGGTAAATTTAGCCTACTTAAGTAGTATTACTTGTGATTTGTAGATGCTCAAATCCCAGGTATTCGTGATAAATCTTCGATAAAGGCATTCCTCGAGTTACTTGCATTCTTGAAGTTTGGGATAAGAATGACTAATTCCCTCTTTATAGAATTCTTTAAGTTGTATGTCTTGCAAAGCGACCTGTGATAAAAGTTGAATTTATCAAATTTCAACGCTTGTCATTCATTTAGAGGATCTTAGAAAAAAGAAAACCAAGTCGCGTTCGCGAGTGTGGTAATCCCGTATTTGTACGTGAGGTCGGCTAAAAGGCATAATTTGCTGATTTTGAAAGCAAATGCGTCGTCTCCATTTGACGCAACAATATTTGCTTATTCATATTTTTTCATGTTCACTTGTTTCGAGATTCTTCCCAATCATTTTTTTTATTTTTAAATTAAAAACTAAATCGTAAGTCTAATGATAAAAATTAAACTCGTCATTAAAGGACATATTCAACATTTATTGATCAAACAGTTTGACTATCGGTTGGAGTTTGAAAAATATATTTTTCTTCAACCAGTTTTTCAGAAGAATAGAATTTTCAAGTCCATTAACTTTTATAGATCTTTCTAATATTCATAGGATTTCTTCGCCACTCTTCGTCATTGGGACGATCGAATGGTGTCAAGATCATTTATCATTTTTGGATTCTCATGTATCCTAAAAATTTGGATTCGTCGCCGTTGAAAGCATAGTGAATTTACTGGCCCGTATCCTGTAATGTAATTGGCCATAGTTAAATGTAATTGGCGAGAATGCCCAACAAACAGAATTGACAAACAATATATGCAAAAAAAGCAACATCAATAAGACAATGCAACATAAAGTTCACAAAGTAAGAAGTCAGTTAACACGCAAAAGGGGATACAGACAAGCGATAGCAGCATTCTGACTTCAAGACAAGTAAGAACAGAGCTATGGCGGATGAGACCAACAAGTGGTATAATCTTATTGGCTAGGAAAAAATCCCAGCACATGTTTTGTCTATAAATTTGGTGAGATGGGAGTTTTTGTAGTCAGTTAGAACCACCACCTATTTTTAATGTTTTTAGTATTATGGAAGCTTATATCACTTGGTTATATCATTATCTTCTTTCTAGCTACACGTGCTATCCATTTTTGTTGTTGTTGCTGTTGGAAGTCTTTAAATAAATATGCGTTTTGTTATTTGGTAAAGCTTTTCGTTTGTGATTGTGTAGCGCCAGTCTACAGGATCTGATGAAGGATCGTTTTATTTAAGATTTATAGGTTTAATTCGTTTGAAAACAATAATCTGGGAAAAGGGTTGTAAGTAATCAGATGATATTTTAAACATTTGAATGAGTTGGACGTTATACATGACTTGAAACCCTCTTGCACTATCCGAATATATCGTTTCAGGATTTACAGAACAAGTTCCAAAAGCTGGATGAGAAGCAAGAAATGTCCATATTCAAATTTGATTTAATAGGTATTGATTTAATATGTATTTGATTTAATATGTATTGATTTAATGTATTGATTTAATAGGTATTCATCTGATATGTATTTGATTTTAGTAGGTATTGATTTAATATGTATCGATTTAATATGTATTTGATTTAATAGGTATTGATTTAATATTTATTTGATTTAACATATATTGATTTAATAGGTATCGATTTAATAGGTATTCACCTGATATGTATTTGATTTTAGTGGGTATTGATTTAATATGTATTTGATTTAATAGGTATTGATTTAATATGTATTAGATTTAATAGGTATTTGATTTTAATATGTATTAGATTTAATAGGTATCGATTTAATATGTATTTGATTTAATAGGTATTTGATTTTAATATGTATTAGATTTAATAGGTATCGATTTAATATGTATCTGATTTAATAGGTATTAATTTAATATGTATTTGATTTAATAGGTATTTGATTTAATAGGTATTTGATTTAATAGGTATTGGTTTAATAGGTATCGATTTAAAAGGTATTCATCTGATATGTATTTTATTTTAGTAGGTATTGATTTTCATATGTATTTGATTTAATATGTAATATATTTAATAGGTATTGATTTAATAGGTATTGATTTAATATGTATTGATTTAATATGTATTTGATTTAATATGTATTTGATTTAATAGGTATTCATCTGATATGTATTTGATTTTAGTAGGTATTGATTTAATATGTACTTGATTTAATATGTATTTGTTTTAATAGGTATTGATTTAATAGGTATTTCATTTAATATTTATTGATTTAATAGTTACCAACAGAATAAAATCTATAAATTTTCCATATACGAATATTTTTTACGAACAGAAATATATCACTGACTTAACAATAAAACAAAAACAAGATGAACCCTTCAATTTAGATGTCAACTTTTCCCCTGAATTTATATAGACCCCCCCACCTCACCTGCTAATATTGAGAATAAACGCAAGATCTTTTCATATTTATGGCGCTCGGATCCAGGAGAAACATTTTTCCCCCAGAATCTCATTTTCTCATGTTTGGCTCCGTTAAACACCATAGCATGACAACCAAAACCTCTTTTGCAAAGGTGACGGGACATAGTGCAGGGAGAAGTGCTTTCATGCTTTTCTAAATAGCATAGGTACCAGGGGAAACCAAGCGGTTTCAGCCACTATTTGAATGCGGTTTGGAGACTTCCAGTTCGGTGCCAATAATCCTGATGCGAGCACGACTCTATCATGTTTTAACAATTAATATTGAAATGGTGGAACATTTTTGCACATTGTGGTTTCGTTCTTATAATAAATACCAGGGACACAAACAAGTGCATAGACCGACAGTAACATACGCAGGCACGAAGACACATATTTAAACACACACACACACACATATATATATATATATATATATATATATATATATATATATATATATATATATATATATACAAGGTAACCAAAACAGTTCTGTCCGTTTTTTTGATTAGTCATTGAATGAAGTTGAAATATATACGAAATGCGTGTAGCAATTGTTTTCAAATTCGGACAGCCGGAAGTAGGAACATCAGACGTTATAAAAAACACGCGCACCGTTCCCGGTCATCAGTTATAAGCCGGACAGCTGTGAGAAGGATGGAAGTGTCTAAAGATCTCGTTCGGGGCTGTTTGCTTTCCGACTTCAAAGTGGGCTTATCAGCAACTGCATCAAGTCGCCGCATATGTCAAGCGTTTGGGGATAGTGCTGTGGATGAACGTACTGCAAGGCGTTGGTTTGGAAAATTCAAGTCGGGAGATTTGTCTCTCCATGATGAGCCTCGCAATGGACGACCACGGGTCTTGAATGACGGATTCCTGAAGGCGGCCATTGAAGAGGACAGTAGTCTAACGTGTGGTGAACTTGCAAGACAGTTCAACGTTTCCGCTGAAACAGTTAGACTTCACCTGCACCGCCTAGTTAAGACGTACAAATATATATATATATATATATATATATATATATATATATATATATATATATATATATATATAATATAATATAATATAATAATATTTTTAGTTTTTAAAAAATATGATTCCTCCGCTACATAAGAGTTCTCATGTTTCAAAAGCGAGAGCCGAGACCCCTAACATAATTTTTTAAGTTATGTAGAGTTAAGGTGTCTGGACCCGCTTCCTTGTCAAGCGAGAATTTGGGAATAAGCTATCTTTTGGTTAGCTAGTGTTTATAAATACGGTATCATTGGAACATTAGTTGCTATGGAAACGGCTAGTTTCGGCCGTTGAAGTTAGGTGGTTTAAGGGCCTAAGAATTAAGAATTAATTTTTATCTACAGGCCAGTCCCTTTCCAAAAATGCGTATCAAGTTACAATGGTGATTCTATGTCCAGAGTGGTTTTGGCTTATGCTAGTCAGACGTTTTGGCTTATGCTAGTCATATATATATATATTTACAATACAAAATTTACGCATATCTACACACACATACACATAATAGGAAGAAGTCAAGAATTTTCGTGTTTTACTTTCGTACGCTGACAGCACACACACATATCATTATGTATTTAAGATATTTATATGACGATTTTGAAACATTATTATTTTCAAAAATAAGTAAACAAACGCACAACGTTATGTGTAAGAGAAAATGAGAAGTTGAAGAAGAAAACGAGAAGAAGAAGAAGAAGAAGAAGAAGAAGAAGAAGAAGATTCAAGGATTTCTGGTTGAAAAGGTTCTTTGGACCCGGTAATGTCATAATTGCTAATTTTTCCTGTTGGCAGAGGTTGCAGATATTGTTTTAGGGCTTTACTTTAAAAAAAAAATTTTTAAAGCTATATATATATATATATATATATATATATATATATTTGAATTGGACATAGTCCGACAATTTATTTAAAGACATTTATAATATGTTTAACGTTCTTTTAACGTCTTGCAAGTTCACCACACGTTAGACTACTGTCCTCTTCATTTGCTTAAATACTTGTATCCATAAAAAGAACGTTAAACATATTATAAATGTCTTTATATATATATATATATATATATATATATATATATATATATATATATATATATATATATATATATAGGTTTTTCCAGGTTTTCAGATAAGACATTTAGCCATCTTTGCACCATTGGTCGTAAGAATCACTGAAAAGCTCTTTGAGTTATTCTGCTAGACAGAGGACAGGTTAAAATTGTTTTGTGTCAGCTCCACTATGTCTTTCCAGCGGTGAAAGGAAAAAGATCGTTTAGGCTTTCAATAATGATAGCAACATTCATACTCTAGCTTCCATCGTGAGAGTCCGTTCAGGATTCATCAAGATATATATAGCCAAAAATTTAGCCTTTTTTGACAACTTTTAGGCGTGATCCTCTTAAAATGTTGTTAAATTTTCAGAAAAAAATGTTCCTAATTATTAAATTAAGATAACGATTAACCCTAGACTTTTGAAACCAGTCGGACTCAATTGTTACTCATCATCGGAAGAGTTGCCGGAATAGTCGCTAAGAAGAGTCGCCAAAGACAGTTGTTAAAAAAGTCATCAGGAGCGAGCGTTCCTCTGCAATAATGACCTTGTCATACAGAAGTACAGAGAACTTATTTAAACCAGTGGGTTCCATATTGTTTAGCTAATGTTTACACCCGCAGTACCAACAGTATGAATATTGCTGACATTAAACCAACATTTTATTGTTTATAAGAAGAGCGTTGGCTTTTATTCATTGGCAAAAGTTATTTACAATACTGCTGTAATCCGACTAGTGTGGCCGATTTCATCTTGTTTTAGAGATCTGGCAGACTTGGTCGGATATAACTTTTCAGGATCTTAAAAGAAAAAAAATGGAAATATTTATTAGTGCGCTAAAAAATAAAATAGCGATTTTTTACTTGCTACCATACCTACAAACGGGAGCAATTCAGTCTAGACTTCTTAAAAAGAATTTGCATCGCAGACAGTCAGCCGGTAATACAAATATAACCGTACCTAAATTGACTCATACTGACTGATGCTGATACGCCATGTTTTTTTTTTTTTACAGTAAGGGACATCCTGTACAAAGACCGGGGGGCCACTCGAGGTAGAGGATTACATTAAGAGGCAATTTATGCAGATTGGAGAGGAAGATAACGGTTAAATCTATACTGGAACAGTTTAAGATTTTAGTGACTGGGGAAACATCCTCTTGGGAGTCGGAGAAGTGGTTCGCGGGAAGAAAGCTGTTTGAGTGGAATGTGGAATTCCACCCGCATTCTTGAAGACTGGGCATATGCTCCACACTTTTCATAGATTTGAGAATGATTTCTCCTTCAAGTAACGATTGAATAATTTCGCTAGGTTCATGGATAATTTCGGGTTGACATTCTTAAGGACAACCACGGGAACTTTGTCGAGACCAGTGGCTTTCTTATGGTTAAGGCTTTTAGATGTTCACAAATGATCTGAATATATTCTTAGGTAGATCATTTCTTTTTTTTCAAACTATCACAATTTTTATTTTATTTACATTACGATTAACGGCCTTCGATCTGTTTTTCAAAATCTCGAACTAGCAATTAAATTATTGTAAATATTTCTTTGAAAAATAAATATACGTTGAAAACATGAATTTATTATGTAAGTAAAGAAAATCATGATACTTTTTACTAACATCAGTTGTGTAATACCAGTGTAGAATGCGATGGACTCTTTGGTTAAGACGAGGGTCACATTACGGACGGTAAGTGATGTGAGTTCGTGGGGTAACAAAACCTCAGTTGCTATTTAGCACGCGTAGAGACAAGACATGTCTACCCATGCCAGTTGTTGATGATAGACCGCTAGACGTTATCTGAAGCCCACAGAGAACAGGAGAGCCCACATAGTATCTCAAAGTTCGTAGAACATACCACTAGTCTGGCCATTCCCCCATCGGGAAATATTACAAGCCCCCTCTCGCTTCTAACCTTTCCACTTATTTTATTCATATGT
This sequence comes from Acanthosepion esculentum, assembly GCA_964036315.1. NCBI lineage: Eukaryota > Metazoa > Mollusca > Cephalopoda > Sepiida > Sepiidae > Acanthosepion > Acanthosepion esculentum. The sequence goes on from OZ038483.1 coordinate 17,131,315, forward strand.
TACAATTTCTCTGTGTGGGACAAATTAGTGACAAGTGTTTGTATATTTGAATATAACATAGCGGTATCTCAGAAACACTTTCAGAATAATGCACGTTTGCCATTCATTTCTTACAGCTATTTTGTTCCGTCAGGGTATTGAGATGTTACTTAATAATATGGAAATTTGAATTTATTAATATAATATAGCATAACATAACATAATATATGTTTATCTTAATTAGCTACTATATTTTCATAATATTCACTTCCCACTAACTCTTCAAATGTCGACAGTATAACTAATTCTAATTTCTATATTCCCCCTTATATACCACTTTAGACTATATTTATAATTTATAAACTGTCCCCTACTCTAAGATCTCTCCTTTTTCCATTAATCCTTTTATCTATATATTTAAAGACATTTTTAAACCCCTTTTTATTCCTCTTTTAATTTCAAATTAATATTTCATTCTTCATATAAACCCAAATTAATATCATGAGGTTAATATTCGGGTTTAATTTTATAAAACTTCTCTTTAAGACAAACACTTTCCACCCTCCCCTAACCCCTGTCTCGTGCCTTTCGTCTGACTGAAACATTGAAAAGGATAAATTCTGTATAAGTTTTTCCACAGTTTTTTTTTTACACTTAATTTTCTATTTCTGACACGAACTCAGTCCACGCCGGAGTTGATGAGAAAGACGACAGCGTTATCGTCTGCCGAAATAGACTATTCCCCATATCATGTGATTTTGCATTTTATTGTTTATTATATGTCCAGTGCTTTCTGCTTTCTGTTGAGGATTCTAAGCTCGATGAATTACTATAAAATTAGCCTAAATCCTCAAATCAATTACTTGTATATCTTGCTAGATCCAGCTATGCTCTGTGATAGAGCGGCTAAGGGTCAAAATAGCAGTCGTGGCTCTTGGGGCACAGGTTCCGAGGTTATACGGTGACTCTGGATAACTCTGTATACTTGGATGGGTATCGGTGAACGGAACTGAGTGAGTAGCGGCGCTATATCGAGTCTAGTTTATGTCTCCGTCGTCACCGAGTCCCGTGGTACAGTTGGTATGACGTTCGCGTTGTATCGAAGCGATTCGGATTCGATTCTCTGTAGTGGAGCAGTAGTTGACTTCTATGCTCACTTATATATATATATATATATATATATATATATATATATATATATATATATATATATATATATATAATTCTCAAAATGTGTATGTATGTGTGTGTGATCGAACGTTGTTTATGCATTTCCACAGTTTTCATCCGATTTCGATGAAATTTTGTTTGTTTGATAGATAATTCTTCAATGCCGGTTTTGAGTCCAAATTGTTGGCGACAATGGCTCTCTACTACTTCCTGTCTATTATAACTCTCAGCAACGTTTTACTATTTACTATCTGTTCTTGGATATATATCTTTTCTATGTCAATTAATTACATAAATTATACATCATTATTATTAATATCATAATTAATATAATTATAAATTATAATTAATTATAATTATAATTAATTAACATCTAATGTATATCTATATTTCTCAAAATGTTTGTGTGTCCGTCTGGGTGTGTGTGTGATCGAATGTTGTTTATGCGTTTCCACAGTTTTCATCCGATGTCGATGAAATCGTTTTTGTTTGATAGATAATTCTTCAGCGCCGGTTTTGTGTCCAAATTGGCTGGAAATAATTACAACCTTGAAGGTGAAAAATCGAAAAAAACTGATTTTTTTTTTACACTTTGCACAAAAATCAAAGGTCAAATTTAACGGCGTACAATCAATTTAGAGAGTTGAGATCTAACGCAAAAGATTCACAATGAAAAGACGGTCATGTAGTATTTGCAGGGGCGTATTTGCAGGGGCATATTTGCAGGGGCATATTGGCAAGGATGTATTTGCAGGGGCATATTTACAGGGGCGTATTTGCAGGGATGTATTTGCAGGGGCATATTTGCAGGGGCGTATTTGCAGGGGCATAATTGTAGGGGCGTATTTGCAGAGGCGTATTTGCAGGGGCATATTTGCAGGGGCGTATTTGTAGGGGCGTATTTGCAGGGGCATATTTGCAGGGGCGTATTTGCAGGGGCGTATTTACAGGGGCGTATTTACAGGGGCATAATTGTAGGGGCGTATTTGCAGAGGCGTATTTGCAGGGGCATATTTGCAGGGGCGTATTGGCAGGGGTGTATTTGCAGGGGCGTATTTGCAGGGGCGTATTTGCAGGGGCATATTTACAGGGGCGTATTTGCAGGGATGTATTTGCAGGGGCGTATTTGCAGGGATGTATTTGCAGGGGCATATTTGCAGGGGCGTATTTGCAGGGGCATAATTGTAGGGGCGTATTTGCAGAGGCGTATTTGCAGGGGCATATTTGCAGGGGCATATTTGCAGGGGCGTATTTGTAGGGGCGTTCAATGAGCGGCTGTACGAGGCTACAGGCATGCAAAATAACGTTCTTTTGGAAGTGAGGGTTGATGATGCCTCAGACAAGATAACTTTTGTCAGGGACATCCTATTTTCGTCATTTTTCCCGTGAAACAACCGCTCAATTGTAGCGAGCCAAATAAGATTTACAGGTGCAAGATATCAGTGATATGCCCCGTTACCTCAACTCTTAGGCATTGCTTTCATTGTCGCTTATAGCCGTTCCCAATTTAATTTGTTTTTAATGTCCTGTCAGTTTTTGCATTGTATTCACCGTAGTAATAAGTAAGCTTGCTTTTTTTTATTACTCAACATTTATTTTTCCAATGTTTCCTAAAGTTATTTGAGCTTATTGATTCCTGTAGCTTTACAGCGTTCTCTTCTGGTATTTTCCCACAAATTCCATTTGACAATTCATGCTTGCCTAAGACATGCCACCAAAGAAAAGAACTTGCCTACGTCGCAAAACCTCTGCCGCCAGGTCCGCCATGTGAATAAGAGATAACGTATCGTCTTTAGAACGTTCAGTTCGCCTGTGTCAAAATGACTGTCGGAATGCTTCAATCAGAGCCACTGAGTCCGAAGATCAACGTAGCCATCGGCTTTCCAGAAGAGCGTACCTGAACGCTTCTGCGCGCGAGGCTGAAAATGATGATCAAAGGAGTCAGCAGCTGAGGAGAAACGCCTCTTCAACTGCTGCTGCACGTGAGGATGAAACACGACTGAGAACGCAAAAACGGCCCTTTTCGGAAGCCACCCCCCATTCAAATTGTTAACCCCCCAATTTGGGGATGTGCCTCAGTGGCACCCAATTCTTGTTATCAATATTGATTTTCAGGTGGGCTGACTTTAAACTGCTTCAACTGAACGGCAAAAATTCCCAGTAATGAAACACTCAGTCAAAGACTGGTTATACTGCTCGTACATACAGTGCTGTTCGATAAAAGTGACTCACCTTATCCTTTGAATTTAGCTCAACTTTCGTTTCATCGGAGAAGAGAACATTCTTCCAGTCTTCTACGGTGAAACGTTTGTAATAGTGAGCCCATTCAAGTCTCTTGGCTTTGTTGGCTTTGCTTATTAGCGGCTTAAACCTTCGTGTACAAGATTTGTAGCCTTGTTCTAACAGCCACCGACGGACTGTTGAAGAGGCAAGACTAACACCTTGCTCTTTGCTTAGACTGGCTGCAATTTCTTGACTAGTTATAGTCCTATTCTTCGCAACTTCTCTCTTAATTGCCCTGCCCTTCCTTGGAGCGGGAGTGGCATCATTATGTGCCCTAAGCACTCGAGAGACAGTTGATTGTGAGGTTATAGCAATTTCTCTCGTAGACTTAGATGCCTTAACTGGTTCTGATGCGTCTTTGTACCCTTTCATCTGGTTAGTGACTTGAGTGGCTATTTCAAGCTGTTTTTATACTGTATGAGGATTTCTGGAATAATTCTGGAATACTCTAGATTTAATTTAAGCTGTTCTAGAATTCTCTAGAATATTGTTCTGAGTGTATTGTAAAATAGTTTTCAATATTTTGTCAAAAGCTCTTTAAATTTACCATCAGAATTTAATCATTAGTCACTTTTTTTGCAGAGTTTTTTTTTCCTAAATCTCATTTATATCCAAATTTATAATTATCAATAGAATACCTTAGGGTGAATAAACTTTTTTCCTAGGTGGTCCGGAAGGGGTCTTTATATTCGTAAGATTAAAAATTAATTTAACCCCAGAAATAAGAAACAAAAATATTTTTAGTAAAAAAAATCAGGTGAGTCAATTTTATCGAACAGCACTGTATATAAAAGTGAACATTGAAGTCAACACTCAGAGGCAACATACTGTTTCATGCAAAGCGCAATCATCAGGCTACATGCGTTGTGTTTTTTCTCGACTATTTGTAAATACAGTGAAGTGGTGCATTGTGGGTAGTTTATTGCATATTGGGTAGTCTATTCTAGAGGTTATTTTGGCGGGAGTGGTTTATTAATTTGTTCATTATATACTTTATTCATTTGGCTTAATTTAATTTAATTTTTTAGTTTTTAGTTTTATTTATTCTTTTCAGTTTTCGGGTTTTAAGAACGTAGTAAAAATTTGTTTTCATGTCTGCATTTTGAGATGAGTTCTGATCGTTTATTTAGTAGTTTATTTTGGTCTGGGAAGGTAATTATTGTTATTTTTTCCTCTAAGCAGAGTTTTCTGTTTTTGGATTGATAGTTGAAGGCTGATGTTCTTTTTCCTTATTTCCAGAATTATATATATATATATATATATATATATATATATATATATATATGTATATATAAAGGAGCCCTATATATATATATATATATATAGATATATATATATATATAAAGGAGCCCTATATATATATATATATATATATATATAAATAAAGGAGCCCTATATATATATATATATATATATATATATATATATATATATATATAGGAGCCCTAAACATTGCATGCTCACTTTAACCTTGGCAGCAAACTGCAGTTGTCTGGATATCCAATCACGCAGTCAAAACAATTCGAAATACAACAAATTTTTCTTTGGATCTTGGAACGTGAGAACGCTTCAGGATAATGACTCTTCACCAGAGCGAAAAACAGTTCTTGTATGTCTTGAACTGAAAAAGTATAATATCGACATAGCGACACTTAATGAAACTCGACTTGCGGGCATATCACACTTGGCTGAGGTGAAAGGTGGATATGATTTTTATTGGAGTGGGAAGAGCGAAACTGAGCCACGTCATTCAGGTGTTGGCTTTGCCATAAGATCTGACTTAGCTCGTACTCTTCCATTGCTTCCTGAGGGTTTTTCTGACCGCATTATGACACTGAATCTAGAGCTGGAGCACGATACTCGTGCAGTTCTTGTTAGTTGTTATGCACCGACTTTGGCTAGCGCGGAGCAAGAAAAGGATAACTTCTACAACCAACTTCGGAGTGTTATCTCTGGGATTCGATATAAGGATAAAATTATCCTTATGGGTGATTTCAATGCTCGGGTTGGAAGTGATTTTCAGTCGTGGGAAGGAGTTCTGGGTCACCATGGTATTGGACATATGAATTCGAACGGACTTAGTCTTCTTTCTTTCTGCAAAGATTTTGACATGTGCATCACAAACACATGTTTTCAGTAGAAAATTGCTTTAAGACCACATGGATGCACCCGCGCTCCAAAGACTGGCACATGATTGACTATGTGATAACAAAAAGACGGGATCGTAACGACTTCAAATTGACAAGATCTTTTCACACCACTTGCTATCTTTCAGATCACGCTCTGCTTCGTAGTAAAGAATCACTCCGTCTAGATCGCAGAAAAGTGAAAAAGTTTTCTGTTCCAAAGCGTATAAACACCTTGCCTTTAAAATCTGTTGGTCAGCAAACTATACTTGCGGAAAAGCTTGATGCAGCGCTGGACTCTGTGGAAATCAGTAATGACATTGAATCATCCTGGAAGGCTTTGCGTGAAGCTACTCACTCAACATCTCTTGAGGTGCTCGGGTTGCCCATCTGCAGGCACCAAGAAGTACAAGCTCTAATCCAGAAAATGCATAGTTCACATAAATTTTGGATCGAGGATAAAAACTCTCCAGGCAAAAATAAAGCCTACACAACCTGTAAAGCCCAGGTTCAAAGAGCCCTGCGTACAATGAAAGAGGCATAGTGGTCTGCACAGGCTACCTATCTTCAGGGAACATTCGATAGGAAGGACTCAAAAGGTATATATATATATGATGGACTCTCTCGTTGGTTTCAACGTATGAGGTTCCGACAACTGTGCTTATTCAACCCTGTGTGTAAGTCGCAAGTGACATTTCAGTCCCGCTAGTGATTTGCAAAGAAGTCTACAGATTGTGCAAGAGTGTGGATTGTTGGAGTGTATGGCCGGTACAGCAGCAGATATTTTAATCCTTTCCCTTGTGTGACGAAGCTTGGTGATGTTTGATGCTGCATTGTACTTGATGCAATTGTAGCAAGTAGTCCTCCACTCATTGCGATCAATTGCTCTGTCCTCAAACGTAGCATGATCCATATTCGCAGATGAGGTTACTTTTCAGTTTGTCCCTGTATCTAATATCAGACAATAACAAATATTATCGTATTTATTGTCTGTAAAAATTATAGTATATAAAACAACTTTGATAAAAACTTATACCTACTTTTCTGACGAAAACAATGCCGTTCTGAACATTTTGGCCGCAACTGTATATATATATATATATAATTCTGGAAACATTCTGGTAGAATATAGTTATGAAGTTTCTTATCTAAAATAATCAGAAATTACAGATGTGTTGAAATTTAAAGACAAGATATATATACATGCGTGTGTGTGTGCGCGTGGGCGCGCGCAATATATGCAAATCCATGTGTGCCTGTACGTTTGTCTGTGTGTCTCTGAATGTTGCTAAAAAGGGGACGACGAAAAAAGAAAAGGGAGTGTGCAAACACGCAGTGATAAGTATTGTGTTATCAACACATGCATTCGAACAGATATATATATGGCCATTTTGTTAGATAAGGAATTGTATCAAATCATGAATTAAGTAAATAAATCTCCATGAGACACTAAACAAACATTGACTAAATATTAAAACAGAATTTGATGGTAAGATCGTGAAGATTTCACATAATATATCTGAACAAATAGAAAAAAAGCTATATATATATATATATATATATATATATATATATATATATATATGACCACAGATTCTCGATTGGATTTAAATCAGGAGAGTTTTCAGGCCAGTCTATAGTAATTTGATTTGCTCACTGGTAAGGCTTGCCAGTGTCATCGTGCAGCGTTACAATTTTCGTAAGCTTCCTTGGATTAACGTCCATCACAGAAAATGGCCACAGGACAACTAATAGACTGTCGAGACAATAGTGTCTGGGCGTGATAAAAATCTGATGCAATCACGGATGACGCAATATTTTTCAAGGTCAAACAAATTTCATCTTTTACCTAGAAAGTAGATTCATATTACTGCATACCACTGCAAATGACCTAATCTAAGGAAAAAATAGAAATCGATTACACCCTGTCATTCCAGTCGGTCTAAAACTATCCGTATGTTGAAAGAAAGGAAACTAAAGCGTATGTTTCAAGTAATTTGCACAAGGGTATATATATATATATATATATATATAGTGACCCCAAAAAACGGGAATTTTTGAAGTGCGTATTGCCAGACATGAGCAAGTGGCAACACTGCGAGACAGTGACCTTGAGCAAGTAAACATTTCGCCATTTTAGTAACGAGAATGAAATTCACAGTATCCCAGCTGAGATGTTGCAGCAGTCAATGAGGAATCTCAACAGCAGATTTCAAGAATGCATTCGTACAGGAGGACGCCATCTACAGGACGTAATATTTAAAAAATGAAAATTCCATGATTGTTTCTTAAATGGCATGTTTTAAGGTTTCAATTACTATGAATTAAATATTTTTCTTCCATCACTCTTGGTTTTATTGGGTTGTTAAAAAGTTCCCGTTTTTTGGGGTCACCC
>OZ038483.1:17146767-17174267 GCA_964036315.1 Acanthosepion esculentum
ATCTATCTCATTCTCCTAATATCTATCTATCTATCTATCTCAGTCTCCTAATATCTATCTATCTATCTATCTATCTATCTATCTATCTATCTATCTCAGTCTCCTAATATCTATCTATCTATCTATCTATCTATCTATCTATCTCAGTCTCCTAATATCTATCTATCTATCTATCTATCTATCTATCTATCTATCTCAGTCTCCTAATATCTATCTATCTATCTCAGTCTCCTAATATCTATCTATCTATCTATCTATCTATCTATCTCAGTCTCCTAATATCTATCTATCTATCTATCTATCTATCTCAGTCTCCTAATATCTATCTATCTATCTATCTATCTCAGTCTCCTAATATCTATCTATCTATCTATCTATCTCAGTCTCCTAATATCTATCTATCTATCTATCTATCTCAGTCTCCTAATATCTATCTATCTATCTATCTATCTCAGTCTCCTAATATCTATCTATCTATCTATCTATCTCAGTCTCCTAATATCTATCTATCTATCTATCTATCTCAGTCTCCTAATATCTATCTATCTATCTATCTCAGTCTCCTAATATCTATCTATCTATCTATCTATCTATCTCAGTCTCCTAATATCTATCTATCTATCTATCTATCTATCTCAGTCTCCTAATATCTATCTATCTATCTATCTATCTCAGTCTCCTAATATCTATCTATCTATCTATCTATCTCAGTCTCCTAATATCTATCTATCTATCTATCTATCTCAGTCTCCTAATATCTATCTATCTATCTATCTATCTCAGTCTCCTAATATCTATCTATCTATCTATCTATCTCAGTCTCCTAATATCTATCTATCTATCTATCTATCTCAGTCTCCTAATATCTATCTATCTATCTATCTATCTATCTATCTATCTATCTCAGTCTCCTAATATCTATCTATCTATCTATCTATCTCAGTCTCCTAATATCTATCTATCTATCTATCTATCTATCTATCTATGTATCTCAGTCTCCTAATATCTATCTATCTATCTATCTATCTATCTATCTATCTATCTCAGTCTCCTAATATCTATCTATCTATCTCAGTCTCCTAATATCTATCTATCTATCTCTGTCTCCTAATATCTATCTATCTATCTCAGTCTCCTAATATCTATCTATCTATCTATCTATCTATCTATCTAAGTCTCCTAATATCTATCTATCTATCTATCTAAATCTCCTAATATCTATCTATCTATCTATCTATCTATCTAAATCTCCTAATATCTATCTATCTATCTATCTAAATCTCCTAATATCTATCTATCTATCTATCTAAGTCTCCTAATATCTATCTATCTAAGTCTCCTAATATCTATCTATCTATCTCTGTCTCCTAATATCTATCTATCTATCTATCTATCTATCTCTCTCAGTCTCCTAATATCTATCTATCTATCTTGCTAGCTAGCTAGCTAGCTAGCTTAGTCTCCTAATATCTATCTATCTATCTATATATCTATATATCTATCTATCTCAGTACCCTAATATATATCTCTCTTTCTATCTATCTATCTGTTTGCGTATGTGTGTGTGTGTTTGCGCAAGTGCATTTTATTAAAATACAGCAAACCCAGAATTTTTCCAAATTCTTTTTAGTCAACTTAGTTTTTTGTGTACTAGAGGACATGTCATTGGCTCCAGTGAATGTAGATATTTTCCACATGCTAGCGATCGAGTGCTTTCAACCCTACTTCTTTTCATGCGCTGCGATTATATAGACGTAGACGTGTCTTCAGGTCACTCGGCGGACCTGGAAACAGTAATAAACTCAGGCTTATCAGTTCTGGAGAAGCCTATAAGAATATGTTTCAGTCAGGTTGAACTCGTTCCACCCACAGTGTTATTCCTCATTCATAGAAATCAATTCGCTTACAAAATCGGGTCGCCGAGAAAGCTTTCAAAAAGAGGAAGAGACTATAATCACAAAAGGGAAGTTTTAGTTAATCAAACGAAAAGGACGTCTAAATATATCTGCAGAATGTCTCAAAAATTCCTAGTCCGTTAACTCGGTTTATTTTCTGTAAATAATTTGATGGTAATTGTTCAAATGATCTCTTCGCTTGGCGACGAGATCGCATCAATTGACAGTTGAGCTGGCCAGATGTAGCCGTAAATTCTATGCTAACAATTCTTTTCTCGCACTTCTCCCTTGTGGAACTCTCTTCCAGCTTCTTGCTTTCCAGCCAACTTTAAATGCAATGTCAATCACTGTCTACTATCCTCCTGATTACTCTTGTGAGTCTCAACGGCTGTTGTGGTGCGTCTAGTGTGGTAGTCTGTGGTGGTAGTGCTTGTCGCTTCTCGCTTTCAGCTACCGCTGCTGGCTAGCAGCAATGCGAAAAGGGGAGCCAAGTGCGTAAGTTTTCCCCTGCCAGTATATAGCCTCACCATCTGCAAGCCCTATGCAGTGCCTTCTCGTGACGACACATGGCAACCGAGCACCTTGCGGACTCGGGCTAAACTACAGCGGACGGGGGAGGAGTTTGTCCCTCTGAACATGCGGCATGCAGGCCCACCAGTGTGTGGACATGTCCTGGTGACCATGAACCAAACCACAGCTATGGGTTAAATAGCTCCACTGTCTTGTGGAAATCTTCGGGAGAAGAAAAGGTTAAGGAGTAAACCCTACACAAATCCGGAGTGGAGCCCCTAAGGCGGAAGGACGGCACTCTGTGCTACCTTCCGGCAACACCTGCAGCCGCGCTGGTACCAAACTGTATTGGTTCATCCTCTCCTTTGGACTCTGCTAGCAAGGCCGAGAGGGGGAACTAGACGTCCTGGCAGCCCAAGTTCTCCATACATCCCGCCCAGGCTCGTGGCGCACAGCGCTACTCCATCGTGTCCCGAGACGGACGGCTGCCGAACGAACGACTCTTACCTCTTCCCGCTCATTATTAATGCATTTTTAAAGCAATTCACCCCCACGCAAGGCGGGAGTGCGACTAGCACGCAAATGGGGTTTACAGAGGATTGAGAACAAGTGTAAAGAGGCGTGTTTGTGGGAAAGGATGCTGAGAAGGACGGGGAACAAAATCAAGATATCAGATGTCGATTGACATTACACTTGAATATTTGAAGATTATAGTCATCGGAAAAAGCGAGTAAGGGGAAGGGAGTTCCACAGACGGGAAGTGCGAGAGAATAAGCTGTTTGAATAGAAGAGACGGTTACATTTAACTGTTTTGACAGTGAAACGGTGGGACCGAGATGCCAGCCTGGTAGCTCGCTTAAATTCATGCAGTCTGGGAACCAGCGAAAGTAGCCCGTCGGAACAGATGCCGTGAAAATACTTGTAGCAGAGACAGAGGGAAGTCGCGGCACGTCTGTGACAGTGCGACTGCATACTAGATGCCAGATCAAGGCCTCTGTTCCTAATTCTTCTATACCCTGTAACTCATTGTGTCTTAGTGGGTTTACTGCCTAATTCCGATTAAAAAAAAGAAAAGAAGAGCCCCCTCCCAAGAAAACAACATTATAAATGACGCATGAGGACCCAATGAAACACAATTCATACCTGTAAACACAACTGGATTAACCCACAAATTATTTCATAATATCCTATGAATAATGGAAGAGCTCAGAATTAATTAAGAGATTTATGTTTGCATTTTCACTGGAAAGCAAAATACTAAAAGAAAAGATTATTAATTAACTTTAGTTAGCATTCAAACAAATCTATTTATATTGTCGAATCGTCCATGTTATTTTAACACCCCTGCTGTGGGAACAATCTATTCTTTACACCCACGTAAAATTAAGCTTATCCAATGAAAACTTCATATTTCCGATCAGAGAATTCTATTGGCTTACAGCTCGAAAATTCGAAAGCTCACGTGAAAAGAAGTAAATTGCGCCAAAATTCTCTGAGCCGATTTTGATACCCGAGAACTTATAAAAGGAAGATTTTTGACTGACCAACTCGGTCAGCGGATCGAACACAGAGAGATGCCAGACAAAACTACGCTACTCGAAACAATAACTTTCCCGCGCAAAAAGAACATCACTGGCTCAACGACATCTGGCTCGAATAATCCTCTGTGATCAAGAAATAGTTCCGAACTTTAAACAAACTTTGCTTACGTAAAGTGAACAAGAAAATATTCACTACTAAATAAGTAAAAAAAAACTACGATCGAACTAAAGTTTGAACTACAGTTAAGGGTACGCAACTTCAGTTGACTTAACCAAAAGAACAGTACGCAAATAATTGCATACACATTCATGTTGAACCTTATATGAACAATTAATTTACCGAAAACTCAATCTAACATAACTTTGTAATATTACACGAATATATTGAACACTAGAACAATCCGGATATTTTAATACAAACAACATTAAACACACCAACTTTCCGACAACATAAAACATCGTTGTAAATATTGTTTAATTGTATATAAATGTGCGTATTATTTGAATTGAATTATTGCCTTGTTTTGTTTCATATTTTTAAACATTTTTATTCTTGAGGATGAATGTCAAGAACACACTAGCCTAAAAACTAAATCCTTCTGATAATTTACATCGCTATAGATAAAGAAACTTAATACATTCTACTCGTCCCCACCAATATTTTCAGGAATATCTTACGATAAAAGCATATCTATTGTTACATTTGATTATTATTTAATAGCAACGAATAAGTATCAGTATAAACTCGAGAACGACGTTTCATGAGCACGAAAATAACTTGAGACATAGCGCATGCGCAGCCTGAGCACTTCGTCTGTTTTGCTCTCTTTTACGCGCACAGGCGCACACGTAGTACAAACGAACAAAAAATAATATTTATGAAAAAAATGAAAGCTGCGACCGTATCATAAACCGACCGCCATTAACACACGGTGTGTCCAATTTTCTTTACTCGTATCTCGGTAAAAAGATAGGCAAATGTTTATTTTCGCAGATTAAACGTCCAAAAGAGAGGAATCAAATTCATTTCGCCGCGCAAAAGATATTGCTGCCGTAACATCGCAGACTGAAATTGTCGACAGGCATTCTATTATCAGGAATCTAATATCCGAAGTGATATGGACCAGAAAGGACTTATTCAAATTAATTGAGTCGATGGGCACCCACGATCAACGCTTTTTCTTTTTCTTTTTTGATTCCTTTCCATTTTTATCATTCACGCTAAAGGAATTCCTTTCTTTTTTTCATTTTGTCTTTCTTTTTATTTTTTTCATTCACTCTAATGGAATTTCCCTTTCTTTCTTTATATTTTATCATTCACGCTAAAATAATTTATTTCTTTTTATTTTATCATCCACTCTAAAGGAATTTATTTATTTTTTTCATTTTGTCTTTCTTTCTTTTTATTTTATCATTCACTCTAAAGGAATTTCTTTCTTTCTATTTTTTTCATTCATTCTAATGGAATTTCTCTTTCTTTCTTTCTATTTTATCATTCACTCTAAAAGAATTCATTTCTTTTCATTTTATCATCCACTCTAAAAGAATTCATTTCTTTTTATTTTATCATCCACTCTAAAAGAATTCATTTCTTTTCATTTTATCATTCACTCTAAAAGAATTCATTTCTTTTTATTTTATCATTCACTCTAAAAGAATTCATTTCTTTTTATTTTATCATTCACTCTAAAAGAATTCATTTCTTTTTATTTTATCATCCACTCTAAAAGAATTCATTTCTTTTTATTTTATCATCCACTCTAATGGAATTTCTTTCTTTCATTGGGCTAATGTAAAATCCAGCAGACATCAACGGCTATCCTATATATATATATATATATATATATATATATATAGTATTTCAAGATAATTTCGTTTGTGTCATTTCGAGAAATATATCTGTTAAAATGAGATGTCAGTGTTATTTTCATTTTTGCGTAATTTAGACGATAGTTTATCCTTCGCACAATATATATATATATATATATATATATAAACATTTGTCACTTAGCTGATTGTGTTTACTTTCAGCATCTCGACTCGTAGGCGCACGTGTCCATCCATTCTTTAGGGGTATCAGCATTTTATTGCTGATATTTTTCGATTTTTTCATTTTTATGCACTAATCATTGACCTCATTGGTTTTTCTTTCCATATCGTTTGTGTTCATACGCGCGTGGTCCGTCTTGCGACAGCCTCTGCGGATGTGTTTAGGTGTAGTGCGCCCTGATCATAAGGCTTTTTGTACAAGTTTTTTTTTCTCAATTTACACTCGCCATTTAGCTTTCTCGCTTTTTCCCCCTCTTTTCTTTCTATGGTTGCCATTTGTGGCGAATAATTACATTCTCGAGACATGTCACCATTTACAATTTTGAGCGTTGTAAGTTTTTGAGTATTTCGTAACTTACATAAATAATTGATATTAATGCATAAATGATAATATATATATATACGTGTGTGTGAAAATATATATATATTACTGTTTATTATAAACAGGGCATTTACTTAAATATTTGTATCTATAAAAAGAATGTATAAACATAAAAATGTCTTAAAATAATTGTCGGACTTTGTCCATTTCATAATATATATATATATATATATATATATATATATATGTATGTGTGTGTGTGTGTGTGTCAAGTATGTGGTGCAGTTCAATTTACATTACATGAATCATTCATACAAAAAACAGATATTGAAGTTAATGATATAAATGGCAAGAATACATCTTCGCAAACAAATTTAATAAATGACATTAACCCCGAACCTGTAAATGAATGTTATGATCCCTGTTTATAAATTCCTTTTGCATAAGGTCTTTTTTTTAATTTTTTTTACAAGCTTTCATCTGTGCATACAGACATCATCATGTATGAAATTATATTTGTTTTGTACATCCAGGTAATAACAGGACAATGAAAGAATAGATGTAATCCGAAAGATGTTTTAAGAAATGTGCTATTGTTAATTGTAAGAAATTTTGGAGCGTGCAGTCACAATGCTGAGGTTGAATTTTTAAATTTTAAGATTGTGCGTTTTTGTACTAATATGGTAATAGGAGAGTTCTTTTGTACTGGTAGGTTTTTCAGTCAATATGGCATGAACTAAATTGTTCAATAAATAGAGGAATGTCACAGTTATCCGAAAGTTGCACGTCGGATCAGTTATTTTAATATCAAGTATGTGGTGCAGTTCAATTTACATTACATGAATCATTCATACAAAAACTCATATTGAAGTTAATGATATAAATGGCGAGAATACATCTTCGCAAACAAATTTAATAAATGACATTAACCCCGAACCTGTAGATGAATGTTATGATCCCTGTTTATAAATTCCAGTTTCATATTACCATATTAGTACAATATTAGAGATATCTCTGAAAAAAGGGGGTTGCTTATATGCCATTAAAAGTTTATATCGGGTGTTTGTGTATTTTGTGTGCATCATCCACCGCAAGGAAAGTTGGCTCCCTGTACCGAGCCAAGAAATTTTTCTCCCCGAAATCGATCCTCCAAATCTATAAATCGACCATTCGCCCTTGCATGGAGTATTGCTGCCATATATGGTCTAGAGCCCCTACTGTTTGCCCCAGGGTTCTTGATAAGATCCAGAGACGGATATTCAATGTAATTGGCCCTGATCTGTCATCTCGTCTGCAGTCGCTCTCTCACAGTCGCGACGTTGCCTCGCTCTGTATTTTTTACAAATACTTTCACGGTAATTGCTCCGATGAGCTGCTTTCGCTGGTTCCTAGGCCTCATGAATTTAAACGTCCTACGAGGCTGGCATCCCGTTCCCACCCCTTCACCGTTGAAACTGTTAGATGTAGACGTCTCTTCTACTCCAATAGCTTCATGTCTCGCACATCTCGCCTGTGGAACTCCCTTCCTTATTCCTGTTTCCCTGACAAATACAATCTCCAACTATTTAAGTGTAACGTCAATCGACATCTCCAGTTGCCTTGATCTATCCACTTCCCTTCTCCACATCCTTTCACCCTTTCATTCCTATCTGCTCTCGCTCCAAATCCTCTGTAACCCCCTTGCCTTGATCGATCCACTATCTTTCTCCATATCCTCTCCTTTACCACTCCTATCTGCTCTTCCTCCAAACCTTCTGTAACCCCTTGCGTGCTAGTGGCTTCCAGCCTTGCTTGGGGTGATAAGCTTAAAAAAAAAAAAGAAGAATTCTGACCGCTTAGAAGATTGTACATCTGGTCAGCGTGGGAAACAGTATGTTTAATGGTGTTCGCGGCGGCAAATGATCAAAGTTAGTCGCATAAGACCTTTGTTATTAACCTTGCTGAAGGCGTTTGCTCTCTTGTGCAGAAAAAAAAGCCAGATAGATTTTCTCTCTTTCTTTTCGAACAAAGGTATATATTACGTTGTAAAAGAGAGAAATCTTCACAAATCGTCTGTAAAGCCCCATTCCATTGTACGAAAATATGCATTCGTTGAAGCAAACAACGTATCAGTGACTGTTTACCAAGGCGTATGGGAAATTAATATTTCTATGACCTGGCCTGTCTGTAGACTTCCAAGCCTAGTTATTATGATTTGGTATTAATAGGAATTTATTAAACTTAAATATGTTTGGCACAAAGATAAGATGAGGGAACTTAATGAAGATTGTGATGACTCGATTCTCTAAGTGAGGAAAGCCTGACTGATTTGAAAAGAAGATATGATTTTATATATTTAGTTGTGTAGATTAGCAGACATGTTAAATTGACGTTAGAGAGAAATAGGGTTTATAAATCTTGTATTGCTCTGACATGCTGAATAGTAACGACATTCAGGCCTGGAAAATGCATTTTCTTCGCCGCGAAATTGCATTTATCTATCTATCCCGGTCTTTTTTGTATTTCATTCTTTCTTTCGTATATTTATATCTATCTCGTTTTTTTTTCTTTCTTTCTTTTTTCATTCATTCTTTCATATATTTATGTCTATTTGAGATTGTTTACATTTCTTTCTTTCCTTCGTATCTATCTATCTATCTATCGCTGTGTTTTTGCATTTCTTTTTCTTTCTTTCATTTATTTATATCTGCCTATTTCAGTCTGTTTATATTTATTTCTTTCGTATCTATCTATCTATCTATCTATCTTTTCGGATTTATCTATCTATCTATTTCGGTTTATTTATATATCTTTTTTCTTTCTTTATTTCCTTTTTAGTATGTTCATATCTATCTATCTATCTTTTCGGATCTATCTATTCATATATCTTTCTTTTTTCTTTCTTTTTTAGTATGTTCATATCTATCTATCTATCTATCTATCTATCTTTTCGGATCTATCTATTTATTTCGGTCTATTCATATATCTTTCTTTTTTCTTTCTTTATTTCTTTTTTAGTATGTTCATATCTATCTATCTATATTCATATATCTTTTTTTCTTTTTAGTATGTTCATATCTATCTATCTTTTCGGATCTATCTATCTATCTATTCATATATCTGTTTTCTTTATTTCTTTTTTAGTATGTTCATATCTATCTATCTATCTTTTTGGATCTATCTATTTATCTTTTTTCTTTCTTTATTTCTTTTTTAGTATGTTCATATCTATCTATCTATCTATCTATCTATCTATCTATCTATTTCGGTCTATTCATATATCTTTCTGTTTTCTTCCTTTATTTCTTTTTTAGTATGTTCATATCTATCTATCTATGTCTTTTTTGTATTTCTTTCTTATATTTATATCTATCTATTTTCAGTCTGTTTATATTTCTTTCTTTCTTTCGTATCTTTATGCATCTCACATGAGACATTATTTAAAACAAATCCATAATAAAAATCGATAAAAAAAAACGTATACAACAATCCTTCTATGCCTCTATTTCAAATTAGTCCTAATATATTACGAAAACTACTAGTAACCTGCACCACCGAATTCCCATTCTATGAGCACAAAAATAACATATATATATATATACACAACGCGATAGCGTCTCCATAGGTTCAGTTCTGGGCCCGACCGTTAGCAATTTCTTCATCTCTAATCTTGAGAATAACATCTTTAACAATTTAAAAAAAAAAAAAACTATCTACCTAAGACAGTGGTTCCCAATCACTGTGCCGCGGAATGATTGCTGGTGTGAGGCGAAGAGATAATACCTAGAAGCCATTTAATTTCATTTTGTTTAAAATTGAAGAATATTTTCCCTCAATCTGCATTGAAGAATTTGATTGGATTCGCAATCCGTTCCTAGATTTATCAGTCATCAACCTTTTCAATTTTGAGTTATGTGAAGAGGAAGAATAAGCAGGCCTTTCCAGTGATCGTGGTCTCAAATTGAAGTACGCACAACTGCCATTGGACGCCTTTTGGATTTCTGTTATGGAAGAGTATTTGACTAAGTAAAAAAGCCATTAAAATCTTACTGCAATTCTCAACTTCGTACCTATGTGAACTGGGTTTTCTTACATAAACAACATTAAAAATAAATAACGTGAAAGACTTAAAAATATTGAAGAAGAGTTAAGAGTGTGTCTCACATTCGCCCAAATATTGCAGCAGTAGTCAAGAAGCACCAGGCACAACTGTTACACTGACATTCACCAATATTATTTTATATCCGATGTTGAATACAGGATATGTTGATTTATGTGAATAAAAATTCTTCTTACATAATATTCTTTGTTTTTTATTATTTTATTGCAAAAAGGCTTTACGAGTGGAAAATATTTATTTTTTGTGATAGGTGTGCTGCGAAAATTTAAAGAACTCAATAGTGTGCCGCCATGTAAAAAAGCTTGGGAACCACTGACCTAAGATATGTTGACGATATCCTTTTATTAGTCAAGAATAAAGAAGAAATACATCAACTCCAAAAACAATTCCGTCCTTAAGTTTACATACGAACTTAATAGCAACAAAATTCCCTTCCTCGATAAACTGATAAACACCAATAACAATAATTTTAAAATCTCTCCATATTAAAAACCTACCAGCAGAAATTACTGTACCTTTAGCTATAACAGCGAATGTCCAAATAACTACAAAATAGCAATTATAAAAAAACTGATAAACCATGTAAAAATTAATTTATCAACAAGACAGAGATTCTACAGCGTACTAAAAAAATATAAAACAAACACTAATCAGTGATAATATCCCCAATTATATCGTTGATAAACAAATGGGATTCTCCATCAGAGACCTCTATACAAAACATATAGACCATAATGCCCTCCAATTAACCCCAAACATATCAACCTTTTATATCGTAACCAAATTCATGCTAACGATAAGCAAGACGAAAATATCCTAAAGAAATTAACAAAAACTAATACATCCACCACAGATCCCAGTAAAAACAAATAAAATTAATTATATTCTACACTAAATCCAGTATATCTAATAAAATCATCCTTAACGACTCTTCCACAGCCACGAGCATGTTGCAAATAACAATATCGTCTATAAATTTAAATTTCCCTTGGAAGATTGTATCTGCAAAGGTAAAAATAATATTTATGTTGGACATACAACAATGCTCACACGACGGTTAAGTCACCACTTGAATAACACATCCAATATTCCTAAACAATTACAACAACATATCAATTCAGGAAAATCCTCGTTGAAAACACCTCCATACTTTTCCACGAAAAGAATAGACACAAGCTAAAAATACCTGAAGCTATTTATATAAAAAGAATTGAAGCAAAACCTTAATACAATCAACTATGAATACTCCACAAACATTTTAAGATGTGTAATTATATACGTCTAGGTTTTGTACTAATAGTTTCTTTCCTTTATTTTTTCCACTATTCATTTTGCAAAAATCTTACCATAACATGTCTTGTTACCTCCCCTTAAACAGTGTCCGCTAAAGATGCCATGACACACCATTCTTGCCTTCACATTTAAGAAATTTAATTTTAAGTTGTTCATATCAATCTTCGTCCTTCACAACCATGAACACTACAACGTTTACACTAAAATTAATAATACCCTGATAATGACATTATGCTATGTCGAAAGTACTCGGATAACAAATTATAATACGAATCAACACGGCGTTTCCTATCGCTTTTTATTTAACTTTATTTAAATTATTTGACGAAACCTGTCTTATATATATATATATATATATATATATATAATTATTTAAAAAAATATGATTCCTTCGCTACATAAGAGTTCTCATATTTCAAAAACGAGAGCCAAAACCCTCAATATAATTATTAAAATTACATTGAATTAAGGTATCAAGCCCTGTTTCATCCTCAAGAGAAAATTTAGGAATAAACAAACTTGGAAGTTTACGCATCTTTATAACCATGTTCGTTCGCAAAATTAATTACTATGGAAACGGCTGGGGCGGCCATTTTGGTTAGGGGGTCTAACAGTTAATTGTTATCCACATATTAGTCACCTTTTGAAAAGAGGTCGAGCCGAGGTACTGTGCTTCAGAATAGAAAATAATGACATAGTTAAGATGTTGAAGTTCCACATTACTTCAAGCAAAAGGTTAGGAAGGAAACCTCCATTAATAATGGAAAGAATGATAACACCTACTGGGCTTGAGAATAGGAAATAATGACATATTTAAGATGTTGAGGTTCCACACTACTTCAAAAAAAATGTTAGGAAGGAAACCTCCGTGTATACTGGAAAGAATGATAACAGCTACTGGGGTTGAGAATAGAAAATAATGACAATCAAGAAGTTGAGGTTCCACACTAATTCAAGCGAAACGTTAGTATGGAATTATCAATTAGCCCTGGAAAGTGCGATAAAAGTGGACCGGAGAAAGCTATTTTCTTGAAATATTTTATAAATTTCAAATAAATATATGTCTGGCTGTTCGGTCAGTGAATGCCAAATGTTTCCTTATAAGGAAACTTAATATTACCATTTGCTCTTTTTTGTTACCCGTATCATTGGAAGAAGTTTGTAGACTTACAATAAATTACGTTTTATTAAATTTATCTTTACACTCTCTTCATTATGTTTGAAAGGACTGATGATTAATTGTCCATAAAACTATCCGAACGAGCGTAACAGTTCTCTATTCGAATTCGTGCTGTCTGACTATTTTCAGGAATTACCAAATCCCGTACTGGGCATGACGACAAACTACATCCACAACCTGGGTAAGACGATAAACTACATCCGTGTCCTGGGTAAGACGATAAACAACATCCAACAGCAAGGCCTCGGATATGGAGGTTTTGAGGAACGTGGAACCAAGTCTTAATTGCTGGTGTTCCCACGTCCAACCTGATTCGTTTTGGCAGCAAGTGGGTCCCAGCTATGGGCAAATTGTTAACACCCCCGAAAGGGCTTAAAACACTGTAAAAGTATAAATATTATTTTCTATACCATCAATGCTTTTTTTTTGAAAAATCATTACCTGCAATATATTTTTAAAGAAAAAATTATTCCCTGCAATGCATTTCCGAAAAAGAAAGAAAAAAAAAAGAAAAAAGTAATTACCATCAATAAGAATCTTGTCGGCGATAAATAACACATTGAAGCTGATATACCGTAAACCAAAGCAAACCAATCTAGGCCATCAATCTGGTCCAGCCAATGTAGCTCTGTATTCATCACTAAAGTTTGTTGTTGATAAATCAGTTTTTAAGTTTTCGTTCAAAATTGCACGCAACTTAAAGGTAACTTTCAGGCACTAGGTTAATGTTCTTAATAGTTTGTATCGTTTCTTTTGGCTTATATTTGCACCTCCAGGTTTGTTTGTTTGTTTTTTTTTTATTGAGGTCCAATTCTCTTTTTACGTTTATTAAATTTTAATTTTGTCGAAAATCTTTTCGTTTTGTTTTGTTTGTTCTTATTTCGACTATGATTTCAGTTCTTCCCGGTCCTTTCAACTTTTTCCCCAACCTTGTGTTCCCATCTAGAGTTTTCCAGTATCTCGATTGTATTTTGAAGGTATTCCGTTTCGATTTTTATTTGAGAAGTGTTATATTCCGTGCTAATAGGAATATGTAATAGACAAACACAGTGGATAAATAGTAACAGGTTTATTGTAGACACCAGTACAACAAGCAAAGAAGTATTAGTAGGCGAACGGCCGTCGCAAGTCAGTATCGTTGTGTGCATGCATCGGAAGGCTGCTAGTTCTCGCAGCTATTTAGCAACTACGCAGTCACATGCGGCACAAGGCCAAATTTAATGGGGCGTTCCCGAGCCCTTAGGCTCGGCCAAAAAATCCCCGTAGTCCCCGCTTAAACGGGATCGGGTCTGTCTACCTCCCCGAACAAGACTGCCCAAAGGTATAGCGGCGTCCGGGTTTCCTCTTTGCCCGAAGGCAGAGAGTTCGACCAGTTCAGCTGGAAAGGTTCTCAGCTCGACAGTATTTACTGTCCCCCCCACGAAGGATAGATGTGGCACAAGGCCGGGTTTAAAGTGTGGTATTCCCGAGCCCGTAGGCTCGGCCAAACAAATGCGCGTAGATCCCGTATAAACGGGATCGGGTTGGTCAACCTACCCGAACGAGACTGCCCTCCGGCGGAGTCTCGTACGGGTTTCTCTCTGCCCGAAGGCAGAGAGTTCGACCAGTTCAGCTGGAAAAGATTCTAGCTCGACAATATTTATTGTTGAAAAATACAACAAATGTGGCACAAGGCCAAAAGAGGGGGTGGGGGAAAAGGACGGTCATCATTTGTCTTAAATTTAAACTTAGCTAGCCACAACCACTGACCCAGTCAAACCAAAACAATATTCCTACCACCAAAACATTCGTACTTACCTTTCTTACTACACCCACCAAAATACCTCACGGTCTCAATGAAAATCCTAATTAATCCCATATATACAAATAATGTCTGTGGGGGGAGGGGAATTAAAATAACAGGTTTAAAAGAACCCCAATGATTATATACAACATGACATAAAATTATTTACAAGAAACTAAACAAAATCATGTTAGTAATAAAAAAAACCACAAACCTTAAATGTGGCAGAAAAATCAGGTAACTAGACAAAATCGAACGTTCATCCATCCCAAATACTCACACAGACATGCACTCATTCAGACACAACAACAAATACGAAAACACGCACGCGAAACGAAAGGCGCCCCGCATCCACCAGAGAACTGAAATCACTGACCACCTAACGAGGGAGGGGGACGCGGAGTTAAACTAAAGGAAAAGAACGGGGGGGGCAGAAATAAAAGGGGCCAATGAGCAAACACACCCTAGCTAAGTTTACTGGAAAAGAAAAGAAAAACTAAACAAAAAAACCCTTATCTAGCCTAAATCCAGGGATGGGTTGCCCAAGTTTAACCCAGAAAAACAATATCCTGAGGCTTAACCGGCATCAAAATGCCACTCTAGGTCAGTCCCTTTTACTCAACACATACGCGCAAGATTCACCAACCTTTTGCCAAATTCCAATGAGGTGAGCCGCCGCCTTTCCGTCCTAATCTTGACTAAGCTTAAGATCAGTTGGGAAGAAGTGAACTTCTCGCCCTCATAGAACTCCTTCTGACGCGTCGTCCAAATCACGACTCTCATAACACCTAGTAAGCAACAGAACACAATGTTCAGCCTTCGTCATCTGCGGCACCACATTGCTACAAACAGAACTGGCCTCAAGGACAAAGAACTTTCCCCGCAGCATGTGAACCATGAGGCCTTCAACAAACTTGCACAACGGCACTACCACCCTGCAATGAAAGAAGGCGTGACCAATGGTCTCGACCTCCCCAGTACAGCGACGGCAGTTTGGATATTTCTCCAAGCCTGCTGAACAAAGTCTCTTGCCGACCCAGAGATCCCCACGAATCACCAGCCAGGTGAGTGATGCCTCATCATTGAGGCATTTCAACCCAGGCGCCCAATGCCATATCGAACGAGCCTCTGCTTCGTAAGACCGAGCTCGTCAATCAGATCATCCTGAACGCCCCCCCCCCTGACTAACACGATACAATGCCCTACGAGACAACGCCTGGACGTTGGAGAGGCCATCCGACGCCCGTGAGAGGCGTTTCAGAGCAAGACGACATTCACGACAGAAGGAGCATTCGGCACGGGGTGTACGGCCGGCCTCATCCCGACACGAGTGCACACTTCTCAAGGATGAGAAATGTTTACGGACGTCTTCCTTCCAGAAGGCGCCCTCCTCATCCGATCCGCGACACATTCGGTCTAGAAAATTGATGCGAAGCATATATTGACGAATCTCAATGCTAGGCATACCCAGACCGCCCTCAGAGGGATGAAGGCAACAGATATCGCGACATACCATAGCGGCTTTGTCCCGCCACAAGAAAGAGAACAAGAGCCTTACTAATAAAATTAGTTTGGCAGACGGGAGTGGAAGTACAGAGAGTCGGTAAAGGAGAATCGGGTAGATGTGTGAAACACATACTTCCGCCCTCACCTTCAAGGAAAGGTTCCTCAGAGACCACAGATTAACCGCGATCTCGGCCTTCGCTTGTACCCCCCGACCAATTCATTTCCAACTGGAGATCAGGACCGAACCAGACGCCGAGTATCTTGATCGGCCCATCCGTCCAGAGGAAAGGTCCGGGAAGAGAAACTCCCTTCCACGCACCCAACCGCAAGCCAACAGACTTATCGCGGTTGATCTTGGCCCCTGTCACCATCTCATACCCACTGATTTCTTTGCTGACTTCATCAATCTCGGCTCTCAACACAAGAACCGAAACGTCGTCAGCATAGGCAGAATACCTGGCTGAGGTGGTAGCCCCAGGCAAGGAAATTCCGCGCAGGACCGGATTCGCCTTTAACTTGCGAAGGAGAGGTTCCAACGCAAGATCGTAAAGCAGAGGCGAAAGCGGACAACCTTGACGAATGGAGCGAGACAATACAAAAGGCTTCGATCTTACCCCATTCACCTCCACCAGCGCACCAGGGGTCGCATACAAAACAACTTTTAGAACTTTGGCCATTATTGGCCTCAGTAGATTGGGGGGGGGGTATTTTTTACGTCTATAGAAGTGGCTGGCAAGACAGGATATTCATCCATATCGTCTTTGTCGGGGGGGGGGGCGGGGGTTCTTGCAAGCAAATGAATGCTTTTTAACTGACCGTTTTAGGTCAGGGATAACAGGTTTTTTCTTTTTAATAAGAAAAAACGAGGAACTTTTCTTTTCCATTTTTTAAAAAGAAAAACAAAGGGAATTGGAGGGGAGGGGGAGGGAATGGGAGGCAAGGAGGAAGGGGAGGAGTGGTAAAAAAACAAAAACAAATTCCGCCTATAGACGGTGTGTGCGAGGAGGGAACTAAACAAATATGGTTCGCTAAGTAGCGAAAAATAAAACTAGTTAAAGAAATAGGGAAAAAAAATTCGCCCGAAAGCGAGGCAGGAAATAAATTCAAAGAACAAATTAAAAGGTTTTACAATTGAATACAAATGACAAAGGACAAACAATTAAAACAAGGTTTACGTAAAAGACAAGAAATTACAGACTAATGAATAAAGGACAAATTTCGCCTAAAGGCGAAAAATAAATGTATTTAAAACACTAAAAACGAAATAGACAATAAAACGCTAGACAAAGAAAAAAAGGTAAACAAAAAAAAAACAAAAAAAACGAAACTTTTTAGCCGGAGTTATTTACAAAACCAAAATGGCTGACGTTAAGAATTTAACGAGTTACACAAATAAACAAAGGAAATTAAATGCACAATTTAGACAATAACAAGGGATAATACAAAGATTAGAACAATATTTGACACGGGAAAAAAATTTAAAAACAGTACACAAGAAAAACAAACGGCTATTAACAGAAAGAATTTTTAAAAATACGAGAGATTAATCGTTAGTCACAAACGAAAAACACAGACAGTAGTTACAACAATAAAGAGAACGAAGATAAATTAAAATAGAAAGAGAAAATAAGGAGAAAGAAAACTCAAAAAAGGAAAAACTAGAATAAAAGGGAAAGAGCAAAAAATAATTAAGGAGGCAAAAACAAAATTAAAAGTCAGGGGGGTAAAAAAAAAATGAAAAAAATCAAAACTTTCTTTTTTCAAAACAGTCGTAAAAGGCAGTAAATAATAAAAACGAACTCAACCAAAGTTAATGTTCAGTAAACAGTTCCAGAAACAGACAGGCAGCAAAGTAGCAATCAAAACTGAGGTTCAAAAACACAAGGGTAAATATCCAAAACACTGTCAAGCGACAGTCTGAAAAGGTAAAAAAGAATGTCAAAACGGAAGATCGCAGCTCGACTCTTCTGTCCTCACGGATACTTATAGGTGGTTACCGTCTATAGTGCCGCCACTCATGGGGGTGTCAGGTTATTCCATTACATCAAGAAGAAAAGTTTAACAAATATATTTCTAACTCTATGGTAAAAAGAAACAAAGTTGAGAGCAATAGACTGCATGTAAATAATAAAGAGACTGATGGTATAAAAAGGAATGTCGCAGACAATATTAGTTAACATTTTAAATACACATATAAGTTAAATTAACACCATTATTAGCTTCTTATTGAGATATGATATTAATAAGACGCGTCTTTTAATAAAACATGAATATCAATAATTAGAGAACTGCACTCATTTATCACATTGTTCAGATGTGATTTTGTCCTATTCCGCCCCCACTTTCTGAGACAATTTTATCGCCGTCATCAGCTTCCTTTCTTTATAGTCCAAAGATGCCCACTTGGACTCTGAACTGGACTTTAGGCACGTGATGCTATAAACTTATTATTTTCAACTTTTTACGAATTACCTTACCGTTTCTGCTGGCCTTGAAGAAAGACTGGCCCAGAAACACGAGATACTCTCAGAGAACGACCATGATGTCAATAATGGATTTAGACACTAATAAATTTACTTTGCTATGTAACCTAATGAGTGGAACAGTCACAAGCACCAGTGAAACCCCGTCATATTAATATTTATCCAGCTCCCAAATGTAACTGATTTATTCCCAAACTTGAGAGGCAATCCTTCACCTGAACGATGTCTGTTATACTGTTTGCCATCAGAGCCATGATTCCGAATAAATCTGTTAAATGATATCTAAGAACATTGAACAAATGAATGCAATTTCCCATGCATTCTTGATGTCAGTCATATTAAATATTAGTCTTATTAATTATATGTCATGAGAGCAGAGATAGAACGTGTGTCAGGGCAATCCATTTGCTTAGTAATTACCTTAACCACTTAGGCAAGGGCCGTGAAATGCTTGCTATAGCGGCTGGTAGTATTAAAAGGATGATGCCAGTAGGTTTCTGGGACAAGTGTATTTACTTGGTAGGGTCTAGATCCTCAAACGTTACTTGCATTATTTACATTATTCGGACTGTTATCTTCGTCTTCATTGCCATATGCATAAGGACACATGGTTCAGTGGATAAAGACGTTGGTCAGATCCAGGGATTAGCTTCTAGTGATATAATGGCTGTCTATATCTCTGAGATGAGGTAATATGATTACTTGCATTATTTACATTATTCGGACTGTTATCCTCATCTTCATTGCCATATTCATAACGTTTCGGCCGTTCTGCGCATCGGCCTTCTAAAGAAAATTAATATTCATAATACCTCATCTCAGAGATATAGACAGCTATTCTATCAGTAGAAGCTAGTCAATGGATCTAACTAACCTCTTTATCCACTGGCCCATGTGTCCTTGTGAATAATGGCAATGAAGATGAGGATAACAGTCCGAATAATGTAAATAATGCAAGTAATCATAATACCTCATCTCAGAGATACAGACAGCCATTATATCACTAGAAGCTAGTCATTGGATCTAACCAAAGTCTTTATCCACTGGGGCATGTGTCCTTGTGGATATGGCAATGAGGATGATGCTAACAGTCTGAACAATGTAGATGATGCAAGTAACCATAATACCTCATCTCAGAGATATTGACAGATATCCTCAAATTTTTTCGAAATTTTCGGAAAGATATGTTTTTTTATCATCGAAATATTGAACGAATGGGCGTCGTGTTTCGCATTCAGAAAAATTTGGTATATAAAATTCATAAAATCAATTTGATGCGCTACTAAATTCAATAAATATTGGGAAGTGACTGTTTGGCAAGTGAATGGTTTTGGTTGGTTGCTAAAAGGTTAATGTTTTATTAACTTGCGCGACTGTTTCTCATTAATTGGTTGGAGTTGTTAACTTTGACTTGTCTGTGTAGCAGGATTTAGCAGTTAAGAGCGAAGCGCAGATAACGAATCGGGGAAATTGTTTTATTGCATCCAGATGTGAAGTTACGTTGAAATGGAAACTTCAAATAGACAACTAAATTGAAAATTTTAATTCTGGATTAAACATGTTTGATATCAATTTTAAACATCTATCTATCTATCTATCTATCTATCTATCTATCTATCTATCTATCTATCTATCTATCTATCTATCTATCTACCTACCTACCTATCTATCTAACTATCTATCTATCTATCTATCTATCTATCTCCGTGTATCCATATCTATCTATCTATCTATCTATCTATCTATCTATCTATCTATCTATCTATCTATCTATCTATCTCAGTGTATCCATATCTATCTATCTATCTATCTATCTATCTATCTATCTATCTATCTATCTATCTATCTATCTCAGTCTGTTCATTATCTATCTATCTATCTATCTATCTATCTATCTATCTATCTATCTATCTATCTATCTCAGTGTATCCATATCTATCTATCTATCTATCTATCTATCTATCTATCTATCTATCTATCTATCTATCTATCTATCTCAGTCTGTTCATTATCTATCTATCTATCTACCTATCTATCTATTTTTTTAGCCTGTTCATATCTATTTACCAAATTGTTCATATCTATATCAGCATATTTCGCTCTATCACTTAATGTTTTCTTCAGTAACATCGTATGGTCCTATCTCTTTATATATCTCTATCTTTCTGCCTTTCTCTTTCTTACACTTCATATATATATATATATATATATATATATATATATATATATATATATATATATATATATATATGTATGTATGTATGTATGTATGTATGTATCTTCGTTACTTAAACGGTGCACCCAGGCGCAATAATGAGCCCTGAAAGGTAACCAGGTGCATCCCAAGTTAACAGAAGAGTCATTTATGAATTATTTTTATATGTAAAAAAATATTTTCAAAAACCTAGAGATATCAAGCATATGAGTTCCATTGCTAAGTTAAGTCTTTGTCATTTAATATTTTAAACCGGATGATAAATTCCTTAATCTTTCTCTAAGAAGGTATGGTTAATCCTTTCCCTTCTGACCTCTTCAAGGGATTTAAATCAGTCATTTTCGTCCTCTTTATCATTAAATTGCGCTCTGGAGTTTTAGTTAATCTGGAAGTGCGCCCTGAAGTAAAAAAGGTTGAGAAAGATTGATTAATTGATCAATCTATCTATCTATCTATCTATCTATCTATCTATCTATCTATCTATCTATCTATCTATCTATCTCTGTTCATATCTATCTATCTATATATCTATCGTTCTCTGATCATATCTATCTATCTATCTATCTATCTATCTATCTATCTATCTATCTATCTATCTATCTATCGTTCTCTGTTCATATCTATCTATCTATCTATCTATCTATCTATCTATCTATCTATCGTTCTCTGTTCATATCTATCTATCTATCTATCTATCTATCTATCTATCTATGGTTCTCTGTTCATATCTATCTATCTATCTATCTATCTATCTATCTATCTATCTATCTATCTATCGTTCTCTGTTCATATCTATCTATCTATCTATCTATCTATCTATCTATCTATCTATCTATCATTCTCTGTTCATATCTATCTATCGTTCTCTGTTCATATCTATCTATCTATCTATCTATCTATCTATCTATCTATCTATCTATCTATCTATCTATCTATCTATCTATCGTTCTCTGTTCATATATATCTATCCTTCTCTGTTCATATCTATCTATCTATCTATCTATCTATCTATCTATCTATCTATCTATCTATCTATCTATCTATGTTTCCCTTTTATAAACGAAACAAACCAACCAAAACCAAAATAAGAACTAAAACGAAACGAAATGATTTTAATTAGACTTCCACTGAAAATATTTTCTTCAGTCGTGCTACCAGAATTCTCTCTAATTCTCAATCAACGAGAACGGTAAAAAAAATCTAAGTACACCTCGAATAATTCAGAGGAGCCACTCTCATTTGTCATCCAATTTGATAATTATGAGTAGAAATCTATATTTGGAATCGAAAGCATTTAAAGAATAATATTGATTTCAGATCTACAGGAAGTCAGCAGTTAATGAAGTCTTTTCTTTTCTTCTACAACATGAAACTTTTCAACTGATACAGCGAGGCGATTCTAAGAGAACTAAAAGTCCTACCAGGATTTATTGGCGGCCAATATCTTAGCAACATAAGATATGCATATGGCCCAGTGGTGATAACAGACATAGAATGAAAACCTCAAAAAATCCTGCAGAAGGTAGTGAAGGAAAACGAGAAGAAAGGACTAATCATTAATTGTAAGATGACAGAATTCATGGCTGTTAGCAAAACGATGAGCCCAAACTGAGAAATGCAAATCAGGAAAGTGTTCTAACAGAGGAGGGAAAGTGTGGCACTGGAATCCGAAGGCGTATTGGGATAGCGAAAGATGCCTTCCAAAAGCTAAGCCGGGTATTAAGAAATAAAAAAAAACTTTATAAGAAACAAAGAAAATTGTTAAGTGATATCTGTCCTCCAGAGGGTGCTTGACAATCTCCTCAAAGATGAAGAAGAGAATTGAAGCAACAGAAATGTTGTTCTACAGAAAGATGCTGAGTATACCATGGACCGAACATGTGATAATTTGACATTAATCCGCCCTCTCCTGAAATCATTCTACGGTGGTTGAAACAATTTCAAGGGAGTGGTTAAAAAGTCCAGGGCGACCATGAGTTTTGGAGGAACAATTGGCGAGAATGCGTGTTGCGTTTGAGAGGAGTCCACGGAAGTCCACAAATCGAGCTAGCCGTGAGCTTGCGATCTCTCAATCCAATATCTGGCGTGTCCTAAGAAGACATCTATATTTGAAACCTTACTACGCCTACGCCTCATTCAAGCACTTACCTTAGACTTTGTGCTTGGCCTGCGAGATCCCCAGACCTCACCGCGTGGGATTTTTTCTTGTGGGGATACGTAAAAGATCGCGTTTATATACCCACTAACCTCGATAACCTTCAACATTGAATAACTACAGCGATCAACTCAGTGGATTGTGATATGTTGATACGCGTCTGGGAGGAATTCTCTTATCGCATTGATGTTGCCCGTGCTGCAGGTGGTGGCCACATTGAACACTTGTAAGAGAGGAAATAAAAGTTGATCGTCAGTAGAATACTTGTGATTTGGCTGGAGTTTTCTATTGTTTCCCTTATTAAAATATTGCGTAATGAAATCGGTTCATTCTTTTTTAATAACCCTGTACATCTAAAATATATGTTTATCCTGAAAGTATAAAATTATGTACGAATTATCTGTAGTTGAAAGCATCAAATTGCGTACAAAATATTTAGATTTCGCCAGTAAATAACCCATACAGTTGTTGATATGCCGCTAAACAAAAATAACCAAAGCAAACTTATATCGAACACGACCACTTTTACTTGTCAACGGTAAGCCCTCCGACCCCACGCTGCAGCACTAAATAAACAAAATAAATCATTATTCAATAGTAGTAAATCATATATTATCTTAATAAAAGATATGTCCGAATCATGGAAAAGATGAAAAGATTTAAAAATTGAATATTTATTTATGCAACAAAATCAGCATAATATATAAGCATCTTATAAATTGCCGTATTTTCTAGCTTACAATACCCACATTTTTCCGAAAAAATACCCTGAAAAATACGTGTGCGTCTTCTGAGACGAATGTAAGGCAATGACCAGGCTCAAGTCAGCTTGGACGGTCACCTGATTGGCTTCACTGATAGGGACATGGATTTGTATGTTGAGTCATTACATTATAATGTTAGCTATCTATCTAATTCAGCCTTGTATATGATGCAACCTCAGTACTTAGCTGTTACAAGTATTTCCAAGTCTATAAACCTTCCTGGAGCCGAGCCACAAACTTAAACTTTCTCAGTTTACTAGCAGAGGCAGGATCCTTTCTGCTCTTGACTAGTATGTCATTGCCATACAAACAAAATAGGACGAGTGATTAATGTAAACAATTGGTTGCGCCAGTATGTGAGGGACACACGGTGAATGTGTTGTTCTATGAGAATTACCTTTTTTTCTTAGAAAAATCTTTCCAATATTAGGGTGCATCTTCCAAACCGCAGCGTCTTGTAAGCTAGAAAAGACGGTATAAGTGATACCATTTAGGATAACTTTTGGCTTTCAACCATTGTTAAAATATTAAAGGTGGCATTTTGCATTTATTTGACTGGGAAATGACAACAGGGAAATAATATATGTAAAGCCAGCTCTCTTCATAGCTAGCTAAAAAAATCTAGTAGATAAAGATATCGTTGGGCTCAAACTTACGTCAAGTGAGACCAGGCTGATTAACGTCGCCTTCTTTCTTTCTTTCTTTCTTTCTTTCTTTCTTTCTTTCTTTCTTTCTTTCTTTCTTTCTGTGTATGGACAATTAACACCTATTTCCACATATGAGAAACATGATAAATAAACTTTATATATCAGACTAATGTCAATTAATTGAATGAAAAAATGTCTAAAAAATCTATTTTAACGCGTTTCGACCTTTACTTCATCAGACTAAAATAATGTTCTTACATGATTCCATCAATGAGAACATTAGTCCGGTGAAGTCCTTTTGAAGGACGAAAAATGTTACATACATTTCTTTTCATTTTCCCATTCAATTAACCCCCATATATATATATATATATATATATATATATATATATATATATATATATATATATATATATATATATATATATATATATATATATGGAGGATAATTGATATATATGGCCGAAACTAGTCGAGGAACCTAACTGAAATAATAATAAAAACGGGAGAATATTAATATGTAAACCAGTGTGTCTGAAGATTTTAATTTTTGAATATTTTTATTGTTCAAAACATATATATATATATATATATATATATATATATATATATATATATATGTTTGCAATGAAAGTATAAAATTTTATTTATTATATAGAAAATTTATATTTATATATATTTATATATAATTTATATATTATATTTCTTATATATAAAAGTATAAATTTATATATATATATATATATATATATATATATATATATATATATATATATTAACATTTTTATACTTAAAAGTGGTCTGAGAAAAGGTTATTAATGTTTCAAAACCTATTTCAACTCGGAGAAATCCTAAAACTTTAATAATTAATCCCATATTTGATTAATGCAAATATGTGATGTAGTATTCAGAAAGAAAGACTTTTGCAGTTTTATAATAATACATACGCCGAGGTCAACTGATCGTAATGTGGTTATTATCAGAGGGAATTACCATGTCTGGGATCTCGTTTGCATCTGTGGGAAATTGGACTCTTTCTGCACCCCAGGCAGAAAACAAGACCACATAACTCACTTGTCACATTGTAACTCTAACCTTGAAGCATTTGATACAAACTCTCAGGTTTCTAAACTCATTACATTTTGCCAACTCATTCATTAGCAAATAACTGAAGAGGAGACCAAGCAATATGAAAAGCTTGGTCGACGGTCGATTAGAGATATTTGATTACGAGGGATTTCTTGCGCAAAGACCCTAAGTCTAAGGTTGCTGAAACACACACACACACACACACACACACACACACACATATATATATATATATATATATATATATATATATATCAATCATCGACTCTCCCGTCGAATTCGACGTATTAGGGTCAAGCAGATCAGTTCCTAGAAACTGAGAGCCCGACGCCGACACATGAGATTTGATTATAGTGGTGAAGGTTTCGTGCAGGACCATCCACACTTTTTGAAGGGACGAATACAGAGACCTGCTGCATTAAGTGCCACAAGGTCCCCAAACGACCCTCCGCAGGTTTTGAATTCAGAGTTGTCCTTCTCCTAGTCCAGTTGCCATCCAAGGCTATAGAACCCAGTCTGTCCTGCTATTTATCCATAGTTGGAGGGGAGAAGAAGTGGATTCACACCTTTCCCAAGGGTATTAGCACGTAAGTGAATGTAATGGATTCGACTGTAATTCGAACTCGGCTCAATCCAAACCGTTATCCATTACTCCACCGTGACACACATACATACATACATACATACATACATACATACATCTATTTATCTATCTATTATATAAAATATATATAATATAATATATTATATAAAATATATATATATATACATTTTATATAATATATTATATAATATAATATTATATATTATATTATATATAATATATATATATATATATATATATATATATATATATATATATTTTATATAATATAATATTATTTAAAAATATGTATTCATCGTGACACAGAAATTACAAGGTTTATTACATGATAATTTCTGTATCGCGTTGAATACATATTTTTAAATAATAATAATAATATTTTATATATATAGGCCCGTTGGAACATTTGGGATGACGTTTGCTTGATGACCTAACTGTCAGGGTTTCAATTCTCGGTAGTGGATGCGCATTGCTGATGAGTCCCAAATATAGGACGAAACGGCCGTCCAGTGCTTTCTGCATTCTGTTGAGGTTTCTTTCAGACTCAATGAATTACTTAATCATATATATATATATGTATATATGTATGCATGTAAATTTATATATACGAGAACAATGTTAGGAAAGTTAATGATGAAGTATAAAAACATTATTTAAAAAAGTTGCTTATTCAAATTTATTTATTATTAAATAAACTAAATAAACGATCAGAATGCAAATACGAAAAAAATTTTTAATACGCTACTTAAAATTTTAAAAAGTAAATAAGAACGAAAATAAAATAAAAAATAAATAATTAAAATAGAATAATCCAAATCAATAAATAAGTAAAAAAATCGAGTAAATATTAAACATACTATGAATACGTGCATGAACAAAAGTAAACATAACAACTAATGACATATAATAAAGTAAGCAATAATAAATAATCAGTACAAAATGTTCACAAAATAGTCCCAAAAACTGCATTCAGATCCACAATTATTTCCATTCAATATCCCCTAGAATAATTGAAAACATGACCGTTACCGCCCACCCAATAACCGTTAGGATAATAGAATAGACATAAACATAATGAACCATTGACAAGCATATGTAAATATGACCTGAAGATTGCGTTTAAGCATGCCGCTGGGTATTAACCTCAATGTCTACTTATACATCAGTCAGCTATTTCAGATATTTCCCGCAGTAGGTGGACATTTTTTTCTTCAGTAGACCAGTTTCCATCCAGGGCTATAGAACGTGGTCTGTCCTGCAATTTACCCATAGATGGAGGGGAGAAAAGAAAGAGGATTCATATCTTTCCCAAGGGTATTAGCACGAAAATGAATGTAATGGATTCGACTAGAATTCGAACTCGTC
>OZ038483.1:17179267-17196767 GCA_964036315.1 Acanthosepion esculentum
ATCTATAAGAACAGATTATATATCTTACTGTTCTTTCTTTATATATATATATATATATATATATATATATATATATATATATATATATATATATATATATATATATATATATGTATATATATATGTGTGTGTGCAGGTATGCAGAAAAATAGGAAAGAACACGTTAGGTAAATAATCCGGAGTTCTTTAGTATTTTTGTTTTTATTTTTAAAAAGACAGTGCTCCATACAGAAGTAGAGATTATATTATAATATTTTTAAAAAAATGATTCCTTCGCTACATAAGAGTTCTCATGTTTCAAAAACGAGAGCCGAGACCCTCAATATAATTTTTGAAATTAAGTTGAATTAAGGTATCGAGTCCCGTTTCATCCTCAAGCGAAAATTTAGGAATAAGCTATCTTGTGGTTTGCGCGTGTTTATAAGTATGGTCTCTTGCAACATTTCTTACTATGGATATATATATATATATATATATATATATATATATATATATATATATATATATATATATATATATATATATACATATATATATATATATACCCAAGTATAGGATTGGTGTATACGCAATAAATTCCAATACCCCAAAAATACTATTCTTAAAAGAGTGCTCGAAAATTATAGCTTAAACATGTTATAAAAACACTACAAAAATAGCCATTTTGACACCATCACTTGATAAGACACCAGAAGTGTTGAAACAAAAATGGTTATTTTTGTAGTGATTTTATAACATATATATGTTCTAATTTTCGAATAAATTATATATATATATATATATATATATATATATATATATATATATATATATTCGGATATATTGTCATCCACAGACAGACTGTTTCGCTGTATCACAGCTCATCAGTGTGGCTAGAGGTCCGTTTCGAAAACCGACTGAATTGGCGTCAGTTGGGGATTCTACCACTAAGCCGTTGGCGTACGGCAGGGATGAAGGTGAATTTAAGCATATTTATCTTTAGATAAACACACAGTGACTGAGAGAACTCGATTCGATTTACCGCAGGGTCTTGCATTATTAGTCGTAATAGTCACACTGACTTAGAGCCGGATTTCTGTTTTAGGCTCAGAAATTTTCAGATAGAATCAATGTCGATTGATAGATTTATTTCATCTTTTGTCGGGGCTCAACAGATGACAACCATTTGTCTGCCAGTTGTCAAAATGTCTATAGATATGTGTGATTGTTATGGCAGTTCTGACATTGTCGGAATGTGCACAAAGCAGATATAAATCGAAACGTCTGTCTATCTGCCTCAGCCATGACACATTGCAGACTAAATTGCATTTCCTTAACGCTTTCTTTCTTTACCATTTTTTATATATTTTTTTCTTCTTTCTCTCTCTCTTTCTTTCTCAAAGTTCGTCATTTTTTTTTTTTTAAATATAATTGTTTTCGTTTTTTACTGGTTTTCCATGGAATGTTTACTGTCATTTAGTTTATTTTGAATTTATGTACCACAGCCTGTTCAAATCTATCTATCTATCTATCTATCTATCTATCTATCTATCTATCTATCTATCTATCTATCTATCTATCTATCTATCTTACTATGTATCTATTTCGGTCTGTTCATTATCTATCTATCTATCTATCTATCTATCTATCTATCTATCTATCTATCTATCTATCTACCACAGGCTGTTCTCATCTATCTATCTATCTATCTATCTATCTATCTATCTATCTATCTATCTATCTATCTATCTATGTATATATCTATCTATCTATCTATCACAGTCTGTTCAAATTTTTATCTATCTATCTATCTATCTATCTATCTATCTATCTATCTATTACAGTATGCTCAATCTATCTATCTATCTATCTATCTATCTATCTATCTATCTATCTATCTATCACAGCCTGTTCAAATCTATCTATCTATCTATCTATCTATCTATCTATCTATCTATCTATCTATTACAGTATGTTCAATCTATCTATCTATCTATCTATCTATCTATCTATCTATCTATCTATCTATCTATCTATCTATCTATCTATGTACCACAGCCTGTTCAAATCTATCTATCTATATATATATCTATCTACCACAGGCTGTTCACATCTATCTATCTATCTATCTATCTATCTATCTATCTATCTATCTATCTATCTATCTATCACAGCCTGTTCAAATTTATCTATCTATCTATCTATCTATCTATCTATCTATCTATCTATCTATCTATCTATTACAGTATGTCCAATATATCTATCTATCTATCTATCTATCTATCTATCTATCTATGTACCACAGCTTGTTCAAATCTATCTATCTATCTATCTATCTATCTATCTATCTATCTATCTATCTATCTCGCTGTTTTCATTATCTATCTATTTCAGTTTTTTTATATCTATCTATCTGTCTATCTATCTATCTATCTATCTATCTATCTATCTATCTATCTATCTATCTATCTATCTATCACAGCCTGTTCAAATTTATCTATCTATCTATCTATCTATCTATCTATCTATCTATCTATCTATCTATCTATTACAGTATGTCCAATCTATCTATCTATCTATCTATCTATCTATCTATCTATCTATCTATCTATCTATCTATCTATCTATCTATGTACCACAGCCTGTTCAAATATATCTATCTATCTATCTATCTATCTATCTATCTATCTATCTATCTATGTCAATCTGTTCCTATCTATCTATCTATCTATCTATCTATCTATCTATCTATCTATTACAGTATGTCCAATCTATCTATCTATCTATCTATCTATCTATCTATCTATCTATCTATCTATCTATCTATGTACCACAGCTTGTTCAAATCTATCTATCTATCTATCTATCTATCTATCTATCTATCTATCTATCTATCTATGTCAATCTGTTCCTATCTATCTATCTATCTATCTATCTATCTATCTATCTATCTATCTATCTATCTATCTCGAGACTTTTTTGTCTTACCGAGTTTACCGCTAGCTGTACAAGATATTTTCATTTTATATTCTTCGGAGTAAGTGTAATTTCTGTTTGCCTTCCGCCGTCATCTTGTGTATCCATTGTTGTCTGTCTTTGTCGTCTTATTCGCCTGAATTGCGCGTATTGTTTCGAATTGGGGTGACTAGGGTAGGCCGACATCATGTCGGAGCCCGAATCACTTCCGCTCTTCCCCTACAGAAGTAACTCCTTCGGCATGGGCAAGGGACAGGCCCCCACAAAAAGGGCTAGAATATTTCAAAAATTTAAAAGAGAAGTTTGATCCATTTGTTAATGGAAATGAGTTGCCCTCTGTATTGGACACGGTGAATACAAGGACAATCTCGTTAGTAACAACGGACCCCAAGACCCGGAAACTAAATATCGTGACTAGGGAAATGATGGAGGAGGCCCTGAAAAGTCTTCAAATTGCAGCCAAAATTCTAGCAAGAAGAAGTAAGTCAATGTGGGACATCTTATTGCCGACAGAAGAGAAAGCCAAATCAATGGCAGGCTGTATTCTAACTAGTTAGACAGTCAGGCTTCACATTGAATATATGGGGACAAGAAAGGCAAAGGTGACTCTATATAGGGTGCCACTCTACATATCTGAAGACCATTTTGTTTTTTTCTTTTCTAAATATGGGGACGACTCCGACGTCATCCCTATTAAAAGTAAAGCCGGAATTGCCACAGGTGATATTGAAATCTCAATTACATTAAATCGAAAGCAATTTACGGAAATACCCAACACGTTAATGTGTGAGGGTAGACTTATCTATGTTGTTGTGGAGGGTCGTCGGCCACTTTGTTGGGCTTGTGGAGCTGCGGGGAATTTGTCGAAGGCCTGCCCGGGACAAAATCCTGCCTCACAACCCAAAAAGAAAAATGAAGCAACAACATCACAGGCAACTTCACAGGCAACAGCACAGACAATCAAGAAAACTGGAGAGTGGACGGAAGTCGTTAAGAAGGGACCCAAAAGTACCACCACTTCCCTTCAACAGCGGAATGAGGGTCCCCAACCAGAGCCAGAGGACCATCAAGAAAGGGAAGTAGAAATGCAGGAGATGCCCCCGCCTCGGTCGTCTTCACTGAAAAGAGGGAGAAAGGAAACAGAAGAAGAAGAAGAAAAGGGGGGGGGGGCAAATAAAGGAAAAAGACAAGCGAACTGAAGCCAACTAAGGCTCTGCCAAAACCAAGGCTCAATCAGCCCCGGCTTCGCCAGTCAAGAAGCCCGAAGAAAATACCACAAGAAGTCTTCCTTCTTCCCCTCTGAAAGCACCACTGTCCCCCATTCGCAATACACCTCCTCATCAAACACCCCCTCCCAATACCACTGCAGCCGATGATATTTCTACCCCTCCTCAAAGCCCAGCACCTCCCAGCAGAGTTTTTCTTCTCGTAAGAAGAAATTCCCGAGTGGGGTAATGTCTTGCTGTGTGGACAAGCAGTCATTAGAAGCAAGCATATCGAAGCAAAAAAGAGATTTGTTGAAGACCTTGTTAAAGATGGCCTCAGTAGACGGACTTGCTAGAGATGATCTTCAACGCCAATATTTGGCTGACTTTCCTCGGCTTTCGCCGACTGAAGCGGCTAGCTGCGAGGGTGAGAACACGGAGAGCGAAGTCTACTTCGCATTGAAAAGGGCCGGCAGCGGCAAGTCTCCGGGACTTGATGGTTTACCCTATCAATTGTACTTGAGGCTGTCGCACATTTTTGTGCCGATTTTGACTGTCGTGTTCAACAACTGGTTCCGGCAGTGGTCCATCCCCAGTCGGATCACCAGGGGTGTGATCACACTGTTGAAAAAGGGCAAGGATGGTGGGCGGGATTTAGACGATTACAGGCCCATAACTCTGCTGAACACAGAGTTAAAGATTTTGGCCAAGATCCTGATGGAGCGTTTGCAGTCAGTTGCCGAGAGTCTGTTGGGACCCAATCAGACTTGTGCTGTGAAGGGTCAAACAATTCAGAGCAACCTGCGTCTGATCCGCACTATCCTAGAGGGTGTAAGAGACGACGAGCAAGCCGCGCTGATCAATTTGGATCAGTCCAAGGCATTTGATAGGGTCGATCATCGGTATCTGGCTGCTGTCCTACAGGCCGCCGGATTCCAGCCCGACTTCTGCAATTGGATTAGCCTCCTGTATCCCTCCCCCAGTTCTGTGGCACAGGTGAACGGAAAGCTGTCGCGCGCTTTTGCGCTGCCTCGATCTGTACGTCAGGGTGCCCACTGTCGCCCCTACTTTACGCTTTGGCGTTGGAGCCTCTCCTTCGCCGGCTGAGGGACGGGGCGTGCAGTCCGGCCCAACGTGAAATCGCTGTCCCTGGTGGGGCTCGAGCCAG
Organism: Acanthosepion esculentum; assembly: GCA_964036315.1. Lineage (NCBI taxonomy): Eukaryota > Metazoa > Mollusca > Cephalopoda > Sepiida > Sepiidae > Acanthosepion > Acanthosepion esculentum. Next base: position 17,184,596 of record OZ038483.1, read on the forward strand.
GGTTTCTGCGTACGCCGATGACGTATCCATTTTCGTGTCGTGTCGCAGCAACATTAAGGTGGTACAGAAGGCGCTTTGAACGGTATGAAAAGGTCACAGGGGCCAAGATTAACCGTAACAAATCTTCAGGCTTGCGGTTAGTTGCCTGGAAGGGGGTCTCTCTTCCGGGAAACTCCAGTTGGACGGACGGTCCTGCCCGCATTCTGGGTGTGTGGTTTGGATCTGACCTCCAGCTGGAGAAAAATTGGTCAGAAGTACAGGCAAAGGTCGGAGCGTCGGTCCGGACTTGGCTCCGTATAGGGTATAGGTGAGGCGTGTGCCACTTACGTATTTCCTCTCGTCCTTTACCGCTTGGCTGTACTTCCTCTTTGCAAGGGCTATAGCAAGGCGATCGAGCGCTTGTTGTCCACCCTCTTGTGAGGTGGGCGCAAGCAGAAGGTCCGTAAAAAGCTTGTGTCTAACGTCTGTATCATGGGGGGTTGGGATTGCCGCACTTGGTGAGTCATCAACACACCTCAAGGTTGTCTTTCCTACACCGCGTTTTGACAGAGGATTTGATTTTTGTGGGGAGTGTTAGGGACGTCTTCCCTAGCCTTACTATCACTCCTCCCATTTCCTGGGCTAAGCGCCGTCGTACGTCCGGGAAATTGTCGACTTTCCTCAACGAGTGTCGAGCGGCCTTGAGAGCTTTTCCTCAGTCCGGTGACCTTTCACGGCCTCGAAAGGTCTTGTATCGTGAATTAGTGGAGGGGGTTCGTGAAGGACCGTCTCTGTGAGCGGCTCGGCTTGTCGGTGGACGAGTTGCGCTATTTCTGGTCTTGGGCGCCAACGGCGAATTACCTCAGTCACACTGAGTTTTCGCTTACCTGGCGATTGATCCGTAACGTGCTATCTCTCAACGACATGGCCTTCAGATGGGGCTGAGCGGTTTTGCCCGACTGTTATCGGTGTAACCTTGGTTCAGAGGAAACGGCTTTGCACGCCTTCTACCATTGTCCTCAGGTACGCCCTTTCTTGGCTTATGTCGGTAAGCTGATGGCTCGTATCGCTCCCGATCAGCTTGTGCTCATCGATCTCGCATACACGTGCGACAATTTGTCGCCCCCGTATTCTGGGGTGAATTGAATGGTGTTTCTAACGTTACTAACCGTGGCAAGAATGGTGATCTGGATGATGCGAAAGGAGGGGATCTTGCGAAGGGAACGCTATTCTCATTAGGTTTTAATCAGATACTTTCAGCATCAGCTGAAATTGAAGATCAGAACTGATAGAAAGCGTTTGGTGTCGACAGATTTCAACGAAACGTGGGTAAAAGTAGCGAGCTTGGTTCGCGTGAAAGGGGCTATCCTTGAGTTTCTTTTTGAAGTCCTCTTTCTTCACAACGAGGCGGTTTCCTGCGAACCCTCCCCCTGGTTAAGGTAGACCCTCTTTGTGTACCTAGTTAAAGTGACTGAGTGTCGTTCCTGGCCTGTTCCCAGGTGCCTTACTTCGGTTATGAGCCAAGTTGAGATTCCCAACCTCCCCAGTTTGTATTGGCCCCCTATTTGATTTGGAATTGTTCAGTTTTTGATTTCCTCACGCCCTACATATATTTTCACCTCCCCGATTCCGTTAGAGAGTTAACCACTTGATTCTGTCTGATGACAGAATACAACGGCAACTCTGATTTTTTTGTGGGGTGGAAGGGTCCTAGTAACTTCAATTATTTTCTGTTAGTTTCTGTTTTATATTTAATTTTTGTATTGGGATTTAGAACACTACCCATCATTTCCCATCATCGTCAGATTTTTATATATATATATATAAATACATTTTATGAGCGCTTGTGCATAAGAAAATGTAAACCATGGGGTTAATTTTTAGGTTCCCTTTGTGGATATGGTATTGTGGTGGTATATGAAGGAGTAAAAGGTGAAGGGTGAATTCTTTCGGTGAATGGGTAATTTGTATTAAATGAAATGGTCGGGAATCAGGTTAGCTAGGTATAGGATAGGTAAAGATGACCAATCTCAACACTACTCCCCAATTTTTAGGTCATGTGACACAATTAATGTATTTTACAATAATAAATAGAATATATATATGTATATATATGTATGTGTATGTGTATGTGTATATATATGTAGGAGGCACGGTGGAGTAATGGATAACGGCTTGGATTGAGGAATCGGAGAGCCGAGTTCGAATTCCAGTCGATTCCATTCACTTACGTGCTAATACCCTTGGGAAAGGTGTGAATCCTCTTCTTCTCCCTCCAACTATGGAGACTGGGTTCTATAGCCTTGGATGGCAACTGGTCTAGGAGAAGGACAACTCTGAATTCAAAACCAGCGGAGAGTCGTTTGGGGACCTTGTGGCATCCCTGTATTCGTCCCTCCAAAAAGTGTGGATGGCCCTGCACAAAGCCTTCACCACTATAATCAAATCCTGTGTGGCTGTCGGTTTCAGTTTCTGGGAACTGATCTGTGTCACCCTCGACGGGAGAGCTATAATATGTATGTATATGTATGTATGTATGTATGTATATATATGTATGTATATATATATATATATATATATATACATATATATATATATATAAACAGTCCATCGCATAACAGCACGGCCACCACTTCGCTAACGTAAGCAAGTAAAGTAATAAATGATAAAATCGAATTCAGGCGGTGTCACCATAATGATGTAGAAGTCTATAAACAATCAATAACAATAAAAAAAACATTACCCGTTAGTCATAAATGTATAACTAAAGATTAGAAACATTTATGAAAAATAATAATAAAAGGAAGGAAAAAGTAGAGGAATCGAACTCACCCACCCCACAAAATATGAAAAAAAATGACCGCCTTAACAATTCGGCAAAGAATTCTCGACGAGAATTTTCACTGACCTTGTTGTTAATGAATCGAAATATTCTACAAAATGATGAGGATAAGACTCAAAATCTCGCGGACAGACGCCAATGGTTTAGTAGCCCATCGCCTGAACCACTCGGATAAATCGTCGAAGATTCTCAATGCCCTTGTTGTTAATGAAGCGAAATATACTACAAAATTTATAATAAATATAAGTAATCGTCGAACATGAGATTCGAACTCACGCGGGGAATCCCCAATAAATTAGCAGTCAATCGACTTCGCCACTAGGTCACCTCGTCGATTATAACCTTGGCCCTTGTTGTTAATAAAGCAAAATATACTAACAAATTTATAATAAACGTACTTAAACGACGAGATTCGCACTGGCGCGGAGGGACGCCAATGAATTATCCACAACCTCGGCAATGACTATGAATGCACTGGTTGCTAATGAAATATTCTACAAAATTTATAATAAATTCTAGTAAACGACGAAGATGAGACCACAACGGATTACCAGTCCATCGCCTTAACCACTCGGTCAACTCGTCGATTCTCAATAGTAACTTTTTTGTTAATGACTCGACATATTATACAAAATGTATAATAAATACAAGTAAACGACGAAGACGAGATTCGAACTCACGCGGGGAGACCCCAATGGATTAGCAGTCCATCGCCTTAACCACTCGGCCACCTCGTCGATTGTCTATAGTTACTTTTTTGTTAATCACTCGACATATTATACAAAATACAAGTAAACGACGGAGATGAGATTCGAACTCACGCGGGGAGACCCCACTGGATTAGCAGTCCATCGTCTTAGCCACTCGGCCACCTCGTCGTTTGTCTATAGTTACTTTTTTGTTAATGACTCGACATATTATACAAAATTTGTAAGAAATACAAGTAAACGACGAAGATGAGATTCGAACTCACGCGGGGAGACCCCAATGGATTAGCAGTCCATCGCCTTAACCACTCGGCCACCTCGTCGATTGTCTATAGTTACTTTTTTGTTAATGACTCGACATATTATACAAAATTTATAAGAAATACATGTATACGACGAAGATGAGATTCGAACTCACGCGTGGAGACCCCAATGGATTAGCGGTCCATCGCCTTAACCACTCGGCCACTGTCTATAGTTTCTTTTTTGTTAATCACTCGACATATTATACAAAATTTATAAGAAATACAAGTAAACGACGAAGATGAGATTCGAACACACGCGGGGAGACCCCAATGGATTAGCAGTCCATCGCCTTAACGACTCGGCCACCACGTCGATTGTCTATAGTTACTTTTTTGTTCATCACTCGACATATTATACAAAATTTATAAGAAATACAAGTAAACGACGAAGATGAGATTCGAGCTCACGCGTGGAGATCCCAATGGATTAGCAGTCCATCGCCTTAACCACTCGGCCACCACGTCGATTGTCTATAGTTACTTTTTTGTTCATCACTCGACATATTATACAAAATTTATAAGAAATACAAGTAAACGACGAAGATGAGATTCGAGCTCACGCGTGGAGATCCCAATGGATTAGCAGTCCATCGCCTTAACCACTCGGCCACCTCGTCGAGTGTCTATAGTTACTTTTTTGTTAATGACTCGACATATTATACAAAATTTATAAGAAATACAAATAGACGACGAAGATGAGATTCGAACTCACGCGGGGAGACCCGAATGGATTAGCAGTCCATCGCCATAACCACTCGGTCACCTCGTCAATTGTCAAAAGTTACTTTTTTGTTAATGACTCGACATATTATACAAAATTTTTAAGAAATACAAGTAAACGACGAAGATGAGATTCGAAATCACGCGGGGAGAACCCAATGGAATAGCAGTCCATCGCCTTAAAAACTCGGCCACCTCGTCGATTGTCAATAGTTACTTTTTTGTTAATGACTCGAAATATTATACAAAATTTATAAGAAATACAATTAAACGAAGAAGATGAGATTCGAAGTCACGCGGGGAGACCCCAATAGATTAGCCATCCATCGCCTTAACCACTCGGCCACCTCGCCGATTGTCTATAGTTACTTTTTTGTTAATGACTCGACATATTATACAAAATTTATAAGAAATCCCAGTAAACGACGAAGATGAGATTCGAACTCACGTGGGGAGACCCCAATGGATTAGCTGTCCATCGCCTTAACCACTAGGCCACCTCGTCGATTGCCTATAGTTACTTTTTTGTTAATGACTCGACATATTATACAAAATACAAGAAACGACGAAGATGAGATTCGAACTAACGCGGTGAGTCCCCAATGGATTAGCAGTCCATCGCCTTAACCACTCGGCCACCTCGTCGATTGTCAATAGTTACTTTTTTGTTAATGACTAGACATATTATACAAAATTTATAAGAAATACAAGTAAACGACGAAGATGAGATTCGAACTCACGCGGGGAGACCCCAATGGATTAGCAGTCCATCGCCTTAACCACTCGGCCACCTCGTCGATTATCCATACTTACTTTTTTGTTAATGACTCGACATATTATACAAAATTTATAAGAAATACAAGTAAACGACGAAGATGAGATTCGAACTCACGAGGGGAGACCCCAATGGATTAGCAGTCCATCGCCTTAACCACTCGGCCACACCGGGGATTGTCTATTGTTACTTTTTTGTTAATGACTCGACATATTATACAAAATTTATAATAAATACAAGTAAACGACGAAGATGAGATTCGAACTCACGCGGGGAGACCCCAATGGATTAGCAGTCCATCGCCTTAACCACTCGGCCACCTCGTCGATTGTCCATAGTTACTTTTTTGTTAATGACTCGACATATTATACAAAATTTATAAGAAATACAATTAAACGACGAAGATGAGATTCGAACTCACGCGGGGAGACCCCAATGGATTAGCAATCCATCGCCTTAACAACTCGGCCACCTCGCCGATTGTCTATAGTTACTTTTTTGTTAATGACTCGACATATTATACAAAATTTATAAGAAATCCCAGTAAACGACGAAGATGAGATTCGAACTCACGTGGGGAGACCCCAATGGATTAGCTGTCCATCGCCTTAACCACTCGGCCACCTCGTCGATTGCCTATAGTTACTTTTTTGTTAATGACTCGACATATTATACAAAATACAAGTAAACGACGAAGATGAGATTCGAACTATCGCGGTGAGTCCCCAATGGATTAGCAGTCCAACGCCTTAACCACTCGGCCACCTCGTCGATTGTCAATAGTTATTTTTTGTTAATGACTAGACATATTATACAAAATTTATAAGAAATACAAGTAAACGACGAAGATGAGATTCGAACTCACGCGGGGAGACCCCAATGGATTAGCAGTCCATCGCCTTAACCACTCGGCCACCTCGTCGATTGTCCATAGTTACTTTTTTGTTAATGACTCGACATATTATACAAAATTTATAAGAAATACAAGTAAACGACGAAGATGAGAGTCGAACTCACGCGGGGTGACCCCAATGGTTTAGCAGTCCATCGCCTTAACCACTCGGCCACCTCGTCGATTGTCTATAGTTCCTTTTTTGCTAATGACTCGACATATTATACAAAATTTATAAGAAATACAAGTAAACGACGAAGATGAGATTTGAACTCACGCGGGGAGACCCCAATGGATTAGCAGACCATCGCTTTAACCACTCGGCCACATCGTCGATTGTCTATAGTTACTTATTTGTTAATGACTCGACATATTATACAAAATTTATAAGAAATACAAGTAAACGACGAAGATGAGATTCGAACTCACGCGGGGAGACCCCAATGGATTAGCAGTCCATCGCCTTAACCACTCGGCCACCTCGTCGATTGTCCATAGTTACTTTTTTGTTAATGACTCGACATATTATACAAAATTTATAAGAAATACAAGTAAACGACGAAGATGAGATTCGAACTCACGCGGGGAGACCCCAATGGATTAGCAGTCCATCGCCTTAACCACTCGGCCACATCGTGGATTGTCTATAGTTACTTTTTTGTTAATGACTCGATATATTATACAAAATTTATAATAAAAACAAGTAAACGACGAAGATGAGAATCGAACTCACGCGGGGAGACCCCAGTGGATTAGCAGTCCATCGCCTTAACCACTCGGCCACTTCGTCGATCGTCTATGGTTATTTTTTTGTTAATGACTCGACATATTATACAAAATTTATAAGTAATACAGGTAAACGACGAAGATGAGATTCGAACTAACGCGGGGAGACCCCAATGGATTAGCAGTCCATCGCCTTAACCACTCGGCCACCTCGTCGATTGTCTATAGTTACTTTTTTGTTAATGACTCGACATATTATACAAAATTTATAAGAAATACAAGTAAACGACGAAGATGAGATTCGAACTCACGCGGGGAGGCCCCAATGGATTAGCAGTCCATCGCCTTAACCACTCGGCCACCTCGTCGATTGTCTATAGTTACTTTTTTTTAATCACTCGACATATTATACAAAATACAAGTAAACGACGAAGATGAGACTCGAACTCACGCGGTGAGACCCCAATGGATTAGCAGTCCATAGCCTTAACCACTCGGCCACCTCGTCGATTGTCCATAGTTACTATTTTGTTAATGGCTCGACATATTATACAAAATTTATAAGAAATACAAGTAAACGACGAAGATGAGATTCGAACTCACGCGGGGAGACCCCAATGGATTAGCAGTCCATCGCCTTAACCACTCGGCCACCTCGTCGATTCTCTATTGTTACTTTTTTGTTAATGACTCGACATATTATACAAAATTTATAAGAAATACAAGTAAACGACGAAAGTGAGATTCGAACTCACGCGGGGAGGCCCCAATGGATTAGCAGTCCATCGCCTTAACCACTCGGCCACCTCGTCGATTGTCTATAGTTACTTTATTTTAATCACTCGACATATTATACAAAATACAAGTAAACGACGAAGATGAGACTCGAACTCACGCGGTGAGACCCCAATGGATTAGCAGTCCATCGCCTTAACCACTCGGCCACCTCGTCGATTCTCTATAGTTACTTTTTTGTTAATCAATCGATATATTATACAAAATACAAATAAACGACGAAGATGAGATTCTAACTATCCTCGGGCTGACCCCAATGGATTAGCAGTCCATCGCCTTAACCACGCGGCCACATCGTCGATTGTCTATAGTTACTTTTTTGTTAATGACTCGAAATATTATACAAAATACAAGTAAACGACGAAGCTGAGATTCGAACTCACACGGGGAAACCCCAATGGATTAGTAGTCCTTCGCCTTAACCACTCGGCCACCTCGTCGATTGTCTATAGTTACTTTTTTGTTAATGACTCGACATATTATACAAAATTTATAAGAAATACAAGTAAACGACGAAGATGAGATTCGAACTCACGCGGGGAGACCCCAATGGATTAGCAGTCCATCGCCTTAACCACTCGGCCACCTCGTCGATTATCTATAGATATTTCTTGTTAATGACTCGACATATTATACAAAATTTATAAGAAATACAAGTAAACGACGAAGATGAGATTCGAACTCACGCGGGGAGGCCCCAATGGATTAGCAGTCCATCGCCTTAACCACTCGGCCACCTCGTCGATTGTCTATAGTTACTTTTTTTTAATCACTCGACATATTATACAAAATACACGTAAACGACGAAGATGAGACTCGAACTCACGCGGTGAGACCCCAATGGATTAGCAGTCCATAGCCTTAACCACTCGGCCACCTCGTCGATTGTCCATAGTTACTTTTTTGTTAATGGCTCGACATATTATACAAAATTTATAAGAAATACAAGTAAACGACGAAGATGAGATTCGAACTCACGCGTGGAGACCCCAATGGATTAGCAGTCCATCGCCTTAACCACTCGGCCACCTCGTCGATTCTCTATAATTACTTTTTTGTTAATCAATCGACATATTATACAAAATACAAGTAAACGACGAAGATGAGATTCGAACTATACTCGGGCTGATCCCAATGGATTAGCAGTCCATCGCCTTAACCACTCGGCCACCTCGTCGATTGTCTCTATTTACTTTTTTGTTAATGACTCGAAATATTATACAAAATTTATAAGAAATACAAGTAAACGACGAAGATGAGATTCGAACTCACGCGGGGAGACCCCAATGGATTAGCAGTCCATCGCCTTAACCACTCGGCCACCTCGTCGATCGTCTATAGTTCCTTTTTTGCTAATGACACTACATATTATACAAAATTTATAAGAAATACAAGTAAACGACGAAGATGAGATTCGAACTCACGCGGGGAGACCCCAATGGATTAGCAGTCCATCGCCTTAACCACTCGGCCACCTCGCCGATTGTCTATAGTTACTTTTTTGTTAATGACTCGACATATTATACAAAATTTTTAAGAAATACAAGTAAACGACGAAGATGAGACTCGAACTCACGCGGGGAGACCCCAATGGATAGCAGTCCATCGCCTTAACCACTCGGCCACCTCGCCGATTGTCTATAGTTACCTTTTTGTTAATGACTCGACATATTATACAAAATTTATGAGAAATACATTTAAACGACGAAGATGAGATTCGAACTCACGTGGGGAGACCCCAATGGATTAGCAGTGCATCGCCTTAACCACTCGGCCACGTCGTCGATTGTCTGTAGTTACTTTTTTGTTAATGACTCGAAATATTATACAAAATACAAGTAAACGACGAAGATGAGATTCGAACTCACACGGGGAAACCCCAATGGATTAGTAGTCCTTCGCCTTAACCGCTCGGCCACCTCGTCGATTGTCTATAGTTACTTTTTTGTTAATGACTCGACATATTATACAAAATTTATAAGAAATACAAGTAAACGACGAAAATGAGATTCGAACTCACGCGGGGAGACCCCAATGGATTAGCAGTCCATCGCCTTAACCACTCGGCCACCTCGTCGATTGGCTATAGATATTTCTTGTTAATGACTCGACATATTATACAAAATTTATAAGAAATACAAGTAAACGACGAAGATGAGATTCGAACTCACGCGGGGAGACCCCAATGGATTAGCAGTCCATCGCCTTAACCACTCGGCCACCTCGCCGATTGTCTATAGTTACTTTTTTGTTAATGACTCGACATATTATACAAAATTTATAAGAAATACAAGTAAACGACGAAGATGAGATTCGAACTCACGTGTGGAGACCCCAATGGATTAGCAGTCCATAGCCTTTACCACAAAGCCACCTCGTCGATTGTCTATAGTTACTTTTTTGTTAATGACTTGACATATTATACAAAATACAAGTAAACGACGAAGATGAGATTCGAACTCACGCGTGGAGACCCCAATGGATTAGCAGTGCATAACCTTAACCACTCGGCCACCTCGTCGATTGTCCATAGTTACTTTTTTGTTAATGACTCGACATATTATACAAAATTTATAAGAAATACAAGTAAACGACGAAGATGAGATTCGAACTCACGCGGGGAGACCGCAATGGATTAGCAGTCCATCGCCTTAACCACTCGGCCACATCGTCGATTGTCTATAGTTACTTTTTTGTTAATGACTCGACAAATTATACAAAATACAAGTAAACGACGAAGATGAGAATCGAACTCACGCGTGGAGACCCCAATAAATTAGTAGTCCATCGACTTAACCACTAGGCGACCTCGTCGATTGTCTATAGTTACTTTTTTGTTAATGACTCGACATATTATACAAAATTTATAAGAAATACAAGTAAACGACGAAGATGAGATTCGAACTCACGTGCGGAGACCCGAATGGATTAGCAGTCCATAGCCTTTACCACAAGGCCACCTCGTCGATTGTCTATAGTTACTTTTTTGTTAATGACTTGACATATTATACAAAATACAAGTAAACGACGAAGATGAGATTCGAACTCACGCGGGGAGACCCCAATGGATTAGCAGTCCATCGCTTTAACCACTCGGCCACATCGTCGTGTGTCTATAGTTACTTTTTTGTTAATGACTTGACATATTATACAAAATTTATAAGAAGTACATGTAAACGACGAAGATGAGATTCGAACTCACACGGGGAGACCCCAATGGATTAGCAGTCCATCGCCTTAACCAGTCGGCCACCTCGTCGATTGTCCATAGTTACTTTTTTGTTAATGACTCGACATATTATACAAAATTTATAAGAAATACAAGTAAACGACGAAGATGAGATTCGAACTCACGCGGGGAGACACCAATGGATTAGCAGTCCATAACCTTAACCACTCGGCCACCTCGTCGATTGTCCATAGTTACTTTTTTGTTAATGACTCGACATATTATACAAAATTTATAAGAAATACAAGTAAACGACGAAGATGAGATTCGAACTCACGCGGGGAGACCCCAATGGATGAGCAGTCCATCGCCTTAACCACTCGGCCACCTCGTCGAGAGACTACAGTTATTTTTTTGTTAATGACTCGGCATAATATACAAAATTTATAAGAAGTACAAGTAAAAAAAGAAGATGAGATTCGAACTCACGCGGGGAGACCCCAATGGATTAGCAGTCCATCGCCTTAACCACTCGGCCACCTCGTCGGTTGTCCATAGTTACTTTTTTGTTAATGACTCGACATATTATACAAAACTTACAAGAAATACAAGTAAACGACGAAGATGAGATTCGAACTCACGCGGGGAGACCCCAATGGATTAGCAGTCCATCGCTTTAACCACTCGGCCACATCGTCGATTGTCTGTAGTTACTTTTTTGTTAATGACTCGCCATATTATACAAAATTTATAAGAAATACAAGTAAACGACGAAGATGAGATTCGAACTCACGCGGGGAGACCCCAATGGATTAGCAGTCCATCGCCTTAACCACTCGGCCGCCTCGTCGATAGTTCATACTTACTTTTTTGTTAATGTCTCGACATATTATACAAAATTTATAAGAAATACAAGTAAACGACGAAGATGAGATTCGAACTCACGCGGGGAGACCACAATGGATTAGCAGTCCATCGCCTTAACCACTCGGCCACCTCGTCGATTGTCCATAGTTATTTTTTTGTTAATGACTTGACATATTATACAAAATTTATAAGAAATAGAAGTAAACGACGAAGATAAGATTCGAACTCACGCGGGGAGACCACAATGGATTAGCAGTCCATCGCCTTAACCACTCGGCCACCTCGTCGATTGTCCATAGTTATTTTTTTGTTAATGACTTGACATATTATACAAAATTTATAAGAAATAGAAGTAAACGACGAAGATGAGATTCGAACTCACGCAGGGAGACCAC
>OZ038483.1:17261767-17264267 GCA_964036315.1 Acanthosepion esculentum
AATAGAAGTAAACGACGAAGATGAGATTCGAACTCACGCGGGGAGACCCCAATGGATTAGCAGTCCATCACCTTAACCACTTGGCCACCTCGTCGATTGTCCGTAGTTAATTTTTGTTAATGACTCGACATATTATACAAAATTTATAAGAAATAGAAGGAAACGACGAAGATGAGATCCGAACTTACGCGGGGAGATCCCAATGGATTAGCAGTCCATCGCATTAACCACTCGGCCACCTCGTCGATTGTCCGTAGTTACTTTTTTGTTAATGACTCGACATATTATACAAAATTTATAAGAAATAGAAGTAAACGACGAAGATGAGATTCGAACTCACGCGGGGAGACCCCAATGGATTAGCAGTCCATCGCCTTAACCACTCGGTCACCTCGCCGATTGTCAAAAGTTATTTTTTTGTTAATGACTAGACATATTATACAAAATAGAAGTAAACGACGAAGATGAGATTCGAACTCACGCGGGGAGACCCCAATGGATTAGAAGTCCATCGCCTTAACCACTCGGTCACCTCGCCGATTGTCAAAAGTTATTTTTTGTTAATGACTAGACATACTATACAAAATAGAAGTAAACGACGAAGATGAGATTCGAACTCACGCGGGGAGACCCCAATGGATTAGCAGTCCATCGCCTTAACCACTCGGCCACCTCGTCGATTGTCCGTAGTTACTTTTTGGTTAATGACTCGACATATTATACAAAATTTATAAGAAATAGAAGTAAACGACGAAGATCAGATTCGAACTCACGCGGGGAGATTCCAATGGATTAGCAATCCATCGCCTTAACCACTCGGCCACCTCGTCGATTGTCCGTAGTTACTTTTTTGTTAATGACTCGACATATTATACAAAATTTATAAGAAATAGAAATAAACGACGAAGATCAGATTCGAAATCACGCGGGGAGACCCCAATGGATTAGCAGACCATCGCCTTAACCACTCGGTCACGTCGCCGATTGTCAAAAGTTATTTTTTTGTTAATGACTAGACATATTATACAAAATTTATAAGAAATAGAAGTAAACGACGAAGATGAGATTCGAACTCACGCGGGGAGATCCCAATGGATTAGCAGTCCATCGCCTTAACCACTCGGCCACCTCGTCGATTGTCCGTAGTTACTTTTTTGTTAATGACTCGACATATTATACAAAATTTATAAGAAATAGAAGTAAACGACGAAGATGAGATTCGAACTCACGCGGGGAGACCCCAATGGATTAGCAGTCCATCGCCTTAACCACTCGGTCACCTCGCCGATTGTCAAAAGTTATTTTTTTGTTAATGACTAGACATATTATACAAAATTTATAAGAAATAGAAGTAAACGACGAAGATGAGATTCGAACTCACGCGGGGAGACGCCAATGAACTAGCAGTCCATCGCCTTAACCACTCGGCCACCTCGTCGATTGCCCATAGTTAATTTTTTGTTAATGAATCGACATATTATACAAAATTTATAAGAAATAGAAGTAAACGACGAAGATGAGATTCGAACTCACGCGGGGAGGCCCTAATGGATTAGCAGTCCATCGCCTTAACCACTCGGCCACCTCGTCGATTGTCCGTAGTTACTTTTTTGTTAATGACTCGATATATTATACAAAATTTATAAGAAATAGAAGTAAACGACGAAGATGAGATTCGAACTCACGCGGGGAGACCCCATTGGATTAGCAGTCCATCGCCTTAACCACTCGGTCACCTCGCCGATTGTCAAAAGTTATTTTTTTGTTAATGACTAGACATATTATACAAAATTTATAGGAAATAGAAGTAAACGACGAAGATGAGATTCGAACTCCCTCAGGGAGACCAAAATGGATTAGCAGTCCATCGCCTTAACCACTCGGTCACCTCGCCGATTGACGAAAGTTATTTTTTTGTTAATGACTCGACATATTATACAAAATTTATAAGAAATAGAAGTAAACGACGAAGATGAGATTCGAACTCACGCGGGGAGACCCCAATGGATTAGCAGTCCATCGCCTTAACCACTCGGCCACCTCGCCGATCGTCAAAAGTTATTTTTTTGTTAATGACTCGACATATTATACAAAATTTATAAGAAATAGAAGTAAACGACGAAGATGAGATTCGAACTCACGCGGGGAGACCCCAATGGATTAGCAGTCCATCGCCTTAACCACTCGGCCACTTCGTCGATTGTCCGTAGTTACTTTTTTGTTAATGACTCGACATATTATACAAAATTTATAAGAAATAGAAGTAAACGACGAAGATGAGATTCGAACTCACGCGGGGAGACCCCAATGGATTAGCAGTCCATCGCCTTAACCACTCGGTAACCCCGTCGATTGTCCGTAGTTACTTTTTTGTTAATGACTCGACATATTATACAAAATTTATAAGAAATAGAAGTGAACGACGAAGATGAGATTCGAACTCACGCGTGGAGATCCCAATGGATTAGCAGTCCATCGCCTTAACCACTCGGCCACCTCG
>OZ038483.1:17269267-17271767 GCA_964036315.1 Acanthosepion esculentum
AATGACTCGACATATTATACAAAATTTATAAGAAATAGAAGTAAACGACGAAGATGAGATTCGAACTCACGCGGGGAGACCCCAATGGATCAGCAGTCCATCCCCTTAACCACTCGGCCACCTCGTCGATTGTCCGTAGTTACTTTTTTGTTAATGACTCGACATATTATACAAAATTTATAAGAAATAGAAGTAAACGACGAAGATGAGATTCGAACTCACGCGGGGAGACCCCAATGGATTAGCAGTCCATCGCCTTAACCACTCGGTCACCTCGTCGATTGTCCGAATTTACTTTTTTGTTAATGACTCGACATATTATACAAAATTTATAAGAAATAGAAGTAAACGACGAAGATGAGATTCGAACTCTCGCGGGGTGACCCCAATGTATCAGCAGTCCATCCCCTTAACCACTCGGCCACCTCGTCGATTATCCGTAGTTACTTTTTTGTTAATGACTCGACATATTATACAAAATTTATAAGAAATAGAAGTAAACGACGAAGATGAGATTAGAACTCACGCGGGGAGACCCCAATGGTTTAGCAGTCCATCGCCTTAACCACTCGGTCACCTCGCCGATTGTCAAAAGTTATTTTTTTGTTAATGACTAGACATATTATACAAAATTTATAAGAAATAGAAGTAAACGACGAATACGATATTCGAACTCACGCGGGGAGACCCCAATGGATTAGCAGTCCATCGCCTTAACCACTCGGTCACCTCGTCGATTGTCCGTATTTACTTTTTTGTTAATGACTCGACATATTATACAAAATTTATAAGAAATAGAAGTAAACGACGAAGATGAGATTCGAACTCACGCGGGGAGACCCCAATGGATCAGCAGTCCATCCCCTTAACCACTCGGCCACCTCGTCGATTGTCCGTAGTTACTTTTTTGTTAATGACTCAACATATTATACAAAATTTATAAGAAATAGAAGTAAACGACGAAGATGAGATTCGAACTCACGCGGGGAGACCCCAATGGATTAGCAGTCCATCGCCTTAACCACTCGTTCACCTCGCCGATTGTCAAAAGTTATTTTTTTGTTAATGACTAGACATATTATACAAAATAGAAGTAAACGACGAAGATGAGATTCAAACTCACGCGGGGAGACCTCAATGGATTAGCAGTCCATCGACTTAACCACTCGGCCACCTCGTCGAGTGTCCGTAGTTACTTTTTTGTTAATGACTCGACATATTATACAAAATTTATAAGAAATAGAAGTAAACGACGAAGATGAGATTCGAACTCACGCGGGGAGACCCCAATGGACTAGCAGTCCATCGCCTTAACCACTCGGCCACCTCGTCGATTGTCTATAGTTACTTTTTTGTTAATGACTCGACATATTATACAAAATTTATAAGAAATAGAAGTAAACGACGAAGATGAGATACGAACTCACGCGGGGAGACCCCAATGGATCAGCAGCCCATCCCCTTAACCACTCGGCCACCTCGTCGATTGTCCGTAGTTACTTTTTTGTTAATGACTCGACATATTATACAAAATTTATAAGAAATAGAAGTAAACGACGAAGATAAGATGCGAACTCACGCGGGGAGACCCCAATGGATTAGCAGTCCATCGCCTTAACCACTCGGTCACCTCGCCGATTGTCAAAACTTATTTTTTTGTTAATGACTAGACATATTATACAAAATTTATAGGAAATAGAAGTAAACGACGAAGATGAGATTCGAACTCACTCGGGGAGACCCCAATGGATTAGCAGTCCATCGCCTTAACCACTCGGTCACCTCGCCGATTGTCAAAAGTTATTTTTTTGTTAATGACTCGACATATTATACAAAATTTATAAGAAATAGAAGTAAACGACGAAGATGAGATTCGAACTCACGCGGGGAGACCCCAATGGATTAGCAGTCCATCGCCTTAACCACTCGGTCACCTCGCCGATTGTCAAAGTTATTTTTTTTGTTAATGACTCGACATATACAAAATTTATAAGAAAAAGAAGTAAACGACGAAGATGAGATTCGAACTCACGCGGGGAGAGCCAATGGATTAGCAGTCCATCGCCTTAACCACTCGGCCACCTCGTCGATTGTCCGTAGTTACTTTTTTGTTAATGACTCGACATATTATACAAAATTTATAAGAAATAGAAGTAAACGACGAAGATGAGATTCGAACTCACGCGTGGAGACCCCAATGGATTAGCAGTCCATCGCCTTAACCACTCGGCCACCTCGTCGATTGTCCGCTCTTACTTTTTTGTTAATGACTCGACATATTATACAAAATTTATAAGAAATAGAAGTAAACGACGAAGATGAGATTCGAACTCACGCGGGGAGACCCCAATGGATTAGCAGTCCATCGCCTTAACCACTCGGTAACCTCGTCGATTGTCCGTAGTTACTTTTTTGTTAATGACTCGACATATTATACAAAATTTATAAGAAATAGAAGTAAACGACGTAGATGAGATTCGAACTCACGCGTGGAGATCCC
>OZ038483.1:17286767-17341767 GCA_964036315.1 Acanthosepion esculentum
TGGATTAGCAGTCCATCGCCTTAACCACTCGGCCACCTCGTCGATTGTCCGAAGTTACTTTTTTGTTAATGTCTCGACATATTATACAAAATTTATAAGAAATAGAAGTAAACGACGAAGATGAGATTCGAACTCACGCGGGGAGACCCCAATGGATTACCAGTCCATCGCCTTAACCACTTGGTCAACTCGTCGGTTGTCCGTAGTTACTTTTTTGTTAATGACTCGACATATTATACAAAATTTATAAGAAATAGAAGTAAACGACGAAGATGAGATTCGAACTCACGCGGGGAGACCCCAATGGATTAGCAGTCCATCGCCTTAACCACTCGGTCACCTCGCCGATTGTCAAAAGTTATTTTTTTGTTAATGACTTGACATATTATACAAAATTTATAAGAAATAGAAGTAAATGACGAAGATGCGATTCGAACTCACGCGTGTAGACCCCAATGGATTAGCAGTCCATCGCCTTAACCACTCGGCCACCTCGTCGAATGTCCATAGTTACTTTTTTGTTAATGACTAGACATATTATACAAAATTTATAAGAAATAGAAGTAAACGACGAAGATGAGATTCGAACTCACGCGGGGAGACCCCAATGGATTAGCAGTCCATCGCCTTAACCACTCGGCCACATCGTCGATTCTCCGTAGTTACTTTTTTGTTAATGACTCGAAATATTATACAAAATTTATAAGAAATAGAAGTAAACGACTAAGATGAGATTTGAACTCACGCGGGGAGACCCCAGTGGATTAGCAGTCCATCGCCTTAACCACTCGGACACCTAGTCGATTGTCCGTAGTTACTTTTTTGTTAATGACTCGACATATTATACAAAATTTATAAGAAATAGAAGTAAACGACGAAGATGAGAGTCGAACTCACGCGGGGAGACACCAATGGAATAGCAGTCCATCGCCTTAACCACTCGGCCACCTCGTCGATTGTCCGTAGTTAGTTTTTTGTTAATGACTCGACATATTATACAAAATTTATAAGAACTAGAAGTAAACGACGAAGATGAGATTCGAACTCACGCGGGGAGACCCCAATGGATTAGCAGTCCATCGCCTTAACCACTCGGTCACCTCGCCGAATGTCAAAAGTTATTTTTTTGTTAATGACTAGACATATTATACTAAATTTATAAGGAATAGAAGTAAACGACGAAGATGAGATTCGAACTCGCGCAGGGAGACCCCAATGGATTAGCAGTCCATCGCCTTAACCACTCGGCCACCTCGTCGATTGTCCGTAGTTACTTTTTGGTTAATGACTCGACATATTATACAAAATTTATAAGAAATAGAAGTAAACGACGAAGATGAGATTCGAACTCACGCGGGGAGACCCCAACGGATTAGCAGTCCATCGCCTTAACCACTCGGGCACCACGCCGATTGTCAAACGTTATTTTTTTGTTAATGACTAGACATATTATACAAAATTTATAAGAAATAGAAGTAAACGACTAAGATGACATTCGAACTCACGCGGGGAGACCCCAATGGATTAGCAGTCCATCGCCTTAACCACTCGGTCACCTCGCCGATTGTCAAAAGTTATTTTTTTGTTAATGACTAGACATATTATACAAAATTTGTAAGAAATAGAAGTAAACGACTAAGATGAGACTCGAACTCACGCGGGGAGACCCCAATGGATTAGCAGTCCATCGCCTTAACCACTCGGCCACCTCGTCGATTGTCCGTAGTTACTTTTTTGTTAATGACTCGACATATTATACAAAATTTATAAGAAATAGAAGTAAACGACGAAGATGAGATTCGAACTCACGCGGGGAGACCCCAATGGATTAGCAGTCCATCGCCTTAACCACTCGGCCACCTCGTCGATTGTCCGTAGTTACTTTTTTGTTAATGACTCGACATATTATACAAAATTTATAAGAAATAGTAGTAAACGACGAAGATGTGATTCGAACTCACGCGGGGAGACCCCAATGGATTAGCAGTCCATCGCCTTAACCACTCGGCCACCTCGTCGATTGTCCGTAGTTACTTTTTTGTTAATGACTCGACATATTATACAAAATTTATAAGAAATAGAAGTAAACGACGAAGATGAGATTCGAACTCACGCGGGGAGACCCCAATGGATTAGCAGTCCATCGCCTTAACCAATCGGGCACCTCGTCGATTGTCCATAGTTACTTTTTTTTAATGACTCGACATAATATACAAAATTTATAAGAAATAGTAGTAAACGACGAAGATGAGATTCGAACTCACGCGGGGAGACCCCAATGGATTAGCAGTCCATCGCCTTAACCACTCGGCCACCTCGTCGATTGTCTATAGTTACTTTTTTGTTAATGACTCGACATATTATACAAAATTTATAAGAAATAGAAGTAAACGACGAAGATGAGATTCGAACTCACGCGGGGAGACCCCAATGGATTAGCAGTCCATCGCCTTAACCACTCGGCCACCTCGTCGATTGTCCAGAGTTACTTTTTTGTTAATGACTCGACATATTATACAAAATTTATAAGAAATAGAAGTAAACGACGAAGATGAGATTCGAACTCACGCGGGGAGACCCCAATGGATTAGCAGTCCATCGCCTTAACCACTCGGCCACCTCGTCGATTGTCCATAGTTACTTTTTTGTTAATGACTCGACATATTATACAAAATTTATAAGAAATAGCAGTAAACGACGAAGAGGAGATTCGAACTCACCCGGGGAGACCCCAAGGGATTAGCAGTCCATCGTCTTAACCACTCGGGCACCTCGTCGATTGTCCATAGTTACTTTTTTGTTAATGTCTAGACATATTATACAAAATTTATAAGAAATAGAAGTAAACGACGAAGATGAGATTCGAACTCACGCGGGGAGACCCCAATGAATTAGCAGTCCATCGCCTTAACCACTCGGCCACCTCGTCGATTGTCCGGAGTTACTTTTTTGTTAATGACTCGACATATTATACAAAATTTATAAGAAATAGAAGTAAACGACGAAGATGGGATTCGAACTCACGCTGGGAAACTCTAATGGATTAGCAGTACAGCGCCTTCACCACTTGGCCACCCTGTCGATTGTCAAATATTACGTTTTTGTTAATGACTCGACATATACAAAATTTATAATAAATACAAGTAGACGACGGAGATGAGATTCGAACTCACGCGGGGAGACCCCAATGGATTAGCAGTCCATCGCCTTAACCACTAGGTCACCTCGTCGATTGTCAGTAGTTACTTTTTTGTTAATGACTCGACATATTATACAAAATTTACAATAAATACAAGTAAACGACGACGATGGGATTCGAACTCACGCTTCGAGACGCCAATTGATTAGAAGTCCATCGCCTTAACCACTCGGCCACCTCGTCGATTGTCAAATGTTCCTTTTTTGTTAATGACTCGTTATATTATACAAAATATATAATAAATATAAGTAAACGACGAAGATGAGATTCGAACTCACGCCGGGAGACCTCAATGGATTAGCAGTCCATTGCCTAACCACTCGGCCACCTCGTCGATTGTCAATAGTTATTTTTTGTTAATGACTGGACATATTATACAAAATATATAATAAATACAAGTAAACGACGGAGCTGAGATTCGAACTCACGCGGGGAGACCTCAATGGATTAGCAGTCCATTGCCTTAACCACTCAGCCACCTCGTCGATTGCCAAATGTTCCTTTTTTGTTAATGATTCGTTATATTATACAAAATATATAATAAATACAAGTAAACGACGAAGATGAGATTCGAACTCACGCCGGGAGACCTCAATGGATTAGCAGTCCATTCCCTTAACCACTCGGCCACCTCGTCGATTGTCAATAGTTATTTTTTGTTAATGACTGGACATATTATACAAAATATATAATAAATACAAGTAAACGACGAAGATGAGATTCGAACTCACGCTGGGTGACCCCAATGGATTAGCAGTCCATCTCCTTAAACACACGGCCAATTCGACGACTGTCAAATGTTCCGTTTTTGTTAATGACTCGACATATTATACAAAATTTATAATAAATACAAGTAAACGACGAAGATGAGATTCGAACTCACGCGGGCAGACACCACTGGATTAACAGTCCATCGCCTTAACCACTCGTCCACTGTGAAATGTTCCGTTTTTTGTTAATTACTGGACATATTATACAAAATTTATAATAAATACAAGTAAACGACGAAGATGAGATTCGAACTGACGCGGGGAGACTCCAATGGATCAGCAGTCCAACGCCTTAACCACTCGGCCACCTCGTCAATTGTCCCATATTCCGTTTTTGTTAATGAATCGACATATTATACAAAATTTATAATAAATACAAGTAAACGACGAAGATGAGATTCGAACTCACGTGGGGTGACCCCAATTGATTCGCAGTCCATAGCCTCACCGACTAGGTCACCTCGTCGATTGCCCATAGTTACTTTTTTGTTAATGACTCGACATTTTATACAAAATTTATAATAAATACAAGTAAACGATGAAGATGAGATTCGAACTCACGCTGGGTGACCCCAATGGATTAGCAGTCCGTCGCCTTAACCACTCGGCCACATCGTCGGTGGTCAAATGTTCCGTTTTTGTTAATGACTCGACATATTATACAAAATTTATAAAAAATACAAGTAAACGACGACGATGAGATTTGAACTCACGCGGGGAGACCCCAATGGATTAGCAGTCCATCGCCTTAACCAATCGGCCACATCGTCGGTTGTAAAATGTTCCGTTTTTGTTAATGACTCGACATATTATATAAAATTTATAATAAATACGAGTAAACGACGACGACGAGATTCGAACTCACGCGGGGATACCCGAATGGATTTGCAGTCCATCGCCTTAACCACTAGGTCACCATGTCGATTGTCAATAGTTACTTTTTTGTTAATGACTCGACATATTATATAATAAATACAAGTAAACGACGAAGATGAAATTCGAACTCACGTGGGGTGACCCCAATTGATTAGCAGTCCATAACCTCACCGACTAGGTCACCTCGTCGATTGCCCATAGTTACTTTTTTGTTAATGACTCGACATTTTATACAAAATTTATAATAAATACAAGTAAACGACGAAGAAGAGATTCGAACTCATGCGGGGAGACCCCAATGGATTAGCAGTCCATCGACTTAACCACTCGGTCACCTCGTCAATTGTCCAATATTCCATTTTTGTTAATGAATCGACATATTAACCACTCGTCCACCTCGTCGATTGTCAAATGTTCTGTTTTTCTTAATGACTCCTTTGGAGTCTCCCCGCGTGATTTCGAATCTCATCTTCGTCGTTTCCTTGTATTTATTATAAATTCTGTATAATATGTCGAGTCATTAACAAAAAAGTAACTATTGATAATCGACGAGGCTGCCGAGCGGTTACGGCGGTGGACTTCTATTCCATTGCGGTCTCTCCGCGCGTCAGTTCGAATCTCAACTTCTTCGTTTACTTGTTTTTATTATAAATTTTGTATAATATGTCGGGTCATTAACAAAAAAGTAACTATTGACTATCGTCGACGTGGCCGAGTGTTTAAGGCGATTGACAGCTAATCCATTGGGGGCTCCCCGCGTGTGTTCGAATCTCATCTTCGTCGTTTACTTGTATTTTTTATAAATTTTGTATAATATGTCGAGCCCAGTATTTACATTATTCGGACTATTGTCCTCATCTTTGTCGCCATATTTGTCACAACGTTTCGGCCGTTGTACGCTCCGGCCTTCTTCAGGTGGTTGGAATTTCGAAAAAAAGTTGCCATATGAGATCTGGTAAAGAACATTCAATGATAACAGCAAAATTGCAATATGAGTACTGGTAAAAAATGATTGCTGAAAAATTAGGTTTATAATACTCAGAAATTCACACCCAGATGTCCTCAAGGACACATCGTACGGTGGATAAAGGCGTTGGTTAGATCCACTAACAGACCCAAAGAGTGTGAGTTCAATACCCGGTTAAGGCAGTGGAGAACTTTCAGAGGGAAAAAGTACCAGGAGATAACTGATAACTGACATCCATCAAACATGGCTCGTGGAACTAGAACAGTCTACCCCAGTGATCGAAATAAAGGGTTCGGTTCGAAATTCCAACCACCTGAAGAAGGCCGGAGCGTACAACGGCCGAAACGTTGTGACAAATATGGCGACAAAGATGAGGACAATTGTCCGAATAATGTAAATACTGGGCTCGACATATTATACAAAATTTATAAAAAATACAAGTAAACGACGAAGATGAGATTCGAACACACGCGGGGAGCCCCCAATGGATTAGCTGTCAATCGCCTTAACCACTCGGCCACGTCGACGATTGTCAATAGTTACTTTTTTGTTAATGACTCGACATATTATACAAAATTTATAATAAATACAAGTAAACGAAGTTGAGGACAATAGTCCGAATAATGTAAATACTGTACATAATACCTCATCTCAGAAATATAGACAGACTCTGAAGGATCGGTACGGACCGGATATACCAAAAATATGGAGAAAAATTGAAAAATCCTACCAGAAACTGGCACGAATATCGAACCATCTGACATTCCTACACCGATGCAGAGACCTACAACTCATCCCTTCAGGTTTGGCACCAAGACTTCCCATCAGTTCAAGGACAGCTCGTCGGGTTGCTGAGAAAGCGGGACATGCCCTTGTCCGAGAGAGAATCCAGTACAATCGTTGGATAAAACATCGACTACAATCTGATATCTCCCAGACGCTCGAGGACTTCTTCAACAGAATTACTAATGAAGAAGACCAGAGAAGGATCCAAAGTGACTTGGATAAATCCTTCAGACATGAATTCGATGTATTCAAGGCTCGCCAAGTGCAAAAATTAAATAAATTTGAAAGATCAGAAGGTGACGCACGAGGTCCATCACCCACCAGTGAAAGCAGTAGTCAACACCAGCCAATATCAGCTGAGTGCCTCTGAAGAGTCAGTATTGAATAAGGGTCTCAACTTTGCCACAACCATCAGGCGGGTGCCATACTTGGACATCATTGCCAGAGTCGAGGAGGTGGCCTTGAACATGCCTCAGGCTCAGGCGGATGAACTGAGGTGGAAAGTGAGACAGACCTTGGAGAGAGCCAAGCTGCCCAGGTCTAACATAACAAAACTGGAGAGACTGGCGATTGGATCCCTACAGAGGAACGAAAACATTATCATACTACCGGCTGACAAAGGTAATGCGACTGTAGTGATGGACAAATCAGAGTATACAAGAAAACTGGAAGACCTCATTAGCAATGGTAGCTACAGCAAAGTGAAAAAGGATCCTACTATGAAAACGGAACGCAAGCTGTCACAGATCCTAGTCAAGAACAAGGATCACTTCACACCCAAAATGTATAGGCAGTTATCGCAGCGTTACACCAAGCTACCTCACATATACGGTCTCCCTAAGATTCACAAAGACGGTATTCCGCTCAGGCCGATTGTAAGTTGCCAAGGCTCGGCGTGCCACCCTCTGAGTCGCTTCCTTGTAGATATAATTGACCCATTGATCGGAAAGTCTCCTTCATATGTCCGAAACTCAGCCCACTTCGTGGAAATAATCAAAGATGCTCCCATCCTATCCAACCAGATGGTGAGCTTGGACGTGGTGAGTTTGTTCACCAAGGTACCCACGGAGGAAGCACTCTCGGTAGTCAGGGATAGATTGACCTCTGTCACTTCCCTAGAAGAACGGACCAGTATTGCAATAGATAATCTGATGGAGATGTTGACTTTCTGTACACAAACAACACACTTCGGATTGGGATCACACATATATCGACAGGATGAGGGCTTAGCAATGGGCTTGCCATTATCACCAGCAATGGCGAATATATACATGGAATACTTTGAAGAAATGGCATTAGAATCCATATCTCTCAAGCCAACTATATGGTTAAGGTACGTCGATGACACCTTCATACTCTGGCCACACCAGGAAGATGTCCAGGTTCTACTGGACCATGTGAACTCAATAAGACCATCGATACAGTTCACAATGGAGAAAGAGAGTAACAACACACTCCCATTCCTGGATGTACTAATATCTCGAACAGAGCATGGGTTCAAGACATCCGTATACCGTAAACCAACATTCACTGGACAGTACCTCAATTTCAACTCCCACCATCCATACAGCGTAAAGAAAGTGATCGTCCGTTGCTTACAACACCGAGCAAAAGTCATAAGTGGCGACCCAGAGATATTAGATAAGGAATTGGTCAGTATAAGTAGTACCCTACAACGTAACAACTACCCTGGGTACATGGCAGCAGCCCCCCAAAACTGGGATAGGCGGGTACAAGAGGAGGAGGAGGAGGACAACAACACTCAGAAAACAGTCTGCCTGCCTTATGTGAAGGGGTTATCAGAGAAAATACAAAGGATCTGCGGTCCATATAACATCAGGACAACCTTCAAAAGCGTGACAACACTTCGCAAATATCTCTCTCGAGTGAGACCCCCCATAGAGGAGAACGGGACTAAAGACTGTGTGTACGCTATCCCGTGCAGCTGCGGAAAGGAATATAAAGGAGAAACAGGCCGCCCCCTCAAGGTAAGGCTTCAAGAACACCAGAAAGTTGTAATGCGAGGGGAAGTAGAAAAATCAGGCGTGGCTGACCACATATGGAGAGAGAAGGGAGATCACCGTCCCTTGTGGGATCAGGTTGAGATCATAGACAGGGAACACCATTGGAAAATTCGTAAACTTAAGGAATCAGCACATATGCTAGGCCACAAAAATCTCCTGAGTCGGCCAAGCATAGAAATAAATACCCAATGGATTAGCAGTCCATCGCCTTAACCACTCGGCCACCTCGTCGTTTACCTGCTGTTACTTTTTTGTTAATGACTCAACATATTATACAAAATTTATAATAAATACAAGTAAAGCACGACGATGAGATTCGAACTGACGCGCGGAGAGACAGCAATGGATTAGAAGTCCACCGCCGTAACCACTCGGCCACCTCGTCGATTATCAATAGTTACTTTTTCGTTAATGACTCGACATATTATACAAAATTTATAATAAATACAAGGAAACGACGAAGATGAGATTCGAAATCACGCGGGGAGACCCCAATGGATTAGCAGTCTATCGCCTTAACCACTCGGCCACCTCGTCGTTATCAATAGTTACTTTTTTTGTTAATGACTCGACATATTATACAAAATTTATAATAATTACAAGTCATTATACAAAATACAAGTAAACGACGAAGATGGGATTCGAACTGACGCGGGGAGACCCCAATAGATTAGCAGTCCATCGCCTTAACCACTCGGCCACCACGTCGATTGTCAATAGTTACTTTTTTGTTAATCACTCGACATATTATACAAAATTTATAATAAATACAAGTGAACGACGAAGACGAGATTCGAACTCACGCGGGGAGACCCCAATGGATTAGGAGTCCATCGCCTTAACCACTCGGCCACGTCGTCGAATCTAGACAATTCCCTTTTTGTTAATGACTCAACATATTCTACAAAATTTACAATAAATACAAGTTACCGATGAAGGTGCGATACGAACTAACGCGTGGAGACCCCAATGGATTAGCAGTCCATCGCCTTAAGCACTCGGCCACCTCGTCGGTGTTTATCAATGCCCTTGTTATTAATGACTCGAAATATTCTACAAAATTTATAATAAATACAAGTAAACGACGAAGATCAGATTCAAACTCACGCGGCATTCTTCCCAACGGATTAGCAGTCCATCGCCTTAACCAATCAGCCACCTTGTCGATCTTTACCAATGCCATTTTTGTTAATGTCTCGAAATATTCTTCAAAATTGGTAATAAATACAAGTAACCGACGAAGCTGCGATTCGATCTCACGCCGGGAGACCCCAATGGATGAGAAGTCCATCATTTTGACCACTCTGTCACCTCGTCGGTGTTTAACAATGCCCTTTTTGTTAATGTTTTTAAATAGTCTACAATATTAATAATAACTTCTAGTAAACGACGAAGATGAGATTCGAAATTACGCGGAGAGACCACATTTGATTGGCAGTCCATCGCCTTAGCCACTTCTCTACTTCCTCGCCGTTTTACGATGCCCTTTTTGTTAATGACTCGAAATATTCTTTCAAATTTATAATAAATACAAGTAAACGACGAAGGTGAGATTCGAACACACATCGCCTTAACCACATGGCCACCGCGTCGTTATTTAACGTTGCTCTTTTTCTTAATGACTCGAAATATTCTACAAAATTTATAAAAAATTCTAATAAACGACGAAGATGAGATTCGAACACATGCGTTGAAGCCCCAATGGTATAGCAGATCAGCGCCTTAACCACTCGGCTACCTCTTCGTTTTAGAACTATGCCCTTTTTGTTAATGACTTTATATATTCTACAAAATTTATAATTTAATCTAGTAAACGACGAGGATGTGATTCGAACACACGATTCTCGATCCGAATGGTTTAGCTGTCCATCGCCTCAACCACTTGACCACCTCGTCTATTTTTAGCCATGCCGTTGTTGTTAATGACTCGAAATATTCTATAAAATTTATAATACATAGAAGTAAATGACTTAAATGAGATTCGAACCCACGCGGGCAGACCCCAATGGATTTGTATTCCATCGCCGTAACCACTCGGCAACCTTGCCGATGTTTCGTGAAGCCCTTCTTAATGACTCGAAATATTCTACAAAATTTATAATAAATTCAAGTAAACGACGAAGATGATATTCGAACTCACGCGCGGAGTCCACGATCGATTATCAGTCAATCGCCTTAACCATTCGTCCGCCAACAATAAATTTTCGCCGCCCTTGATTTTAATGGATCTAAATATTCAACTACATTTATAATAAATATATCTAAGCGACGAGGATGAGATTCGAACTCACGCGGTTAGACGCCAATGCATTCGTAGCCCATCGACTTTAACCACACGGCAATCTCGTCTGTAGTTGTCACCGTCTTTGTTGTTAATGATCCGAAATATCCACAACGATTTATGATAAATTTAAGGTAACGACGAGGATGAGATTCGAACACAGTCATTAAACAATAGGCCGTCTGGTCGACGCAATAAGCTGGCACGTACAATTAATTTATGAATTCATGTCCGAAGTTCAGTTATAAGCGGGATAATTACGACGACAATACGGTGTGATATGATGCGAGGTGACTTCAAAGGATTAGTAGTTCATCACCTTAACACTCGGCCACCTCGTCGATGAATCGCACTTACTTGTCTAATTTATGAAATCTTGTCCGAAGATTAGTTATAAACGGAAAGATCAGGACGAGAATAAGATACGAACTCACGTTGGGGGACCCCAAAGGATTATCCGTCCATCAGATTAAACACACGGCCAACTAGTCGACAAACCATGTTTATTTGTGTAATTAATTTATGACATCGTGTAAGAATGTTAGTAAGAATCCAAAAAATTACGACGAGAATAAGGTACGAAGTCACCCGAGGAGACCCCGTAAGATTAGCTGTTCATCGCCTTAACCACTCGGCCACCTTGTCGACGGACGGCCCTTGTTTGTATAATTCATTTATGAAATCTTGTACGAAGATTAGTTATAAACGGAAAAATTACGAGGAGATTAAGGTACCAACTCACGCGTGAAGACCGCAAAGGATTATCCGTCCATCAGATTAAACCCACGGCCACCTAGTCGACAAACCGCGCTTACTTGTACCATTATGAAATCATGTAAGAAGATTAGTAATAAACGGAAAAATTACGAAAGGTACGAACTCACGCGGGGTGACCTCAATGGATTAGCAATCTATCACATTAACCACTCGGCCACCTCGTCGATGAATCGCACTTGTAATAAACGAAGAAATTACGACGATAATGAGATTCCAAATGACGCGTGACCTCTTCGTAGATTAGAGTCACCCGCCTTAACCACTCGTCCCCTGCGTTAACGAACCGCGCCAATATGTACAGAAAATGAATGGAATCATATACGGTGATTCGTAACAATATTTACAGGACAACGAGATCGAGGTTCGATCTCACGCGGGGAGACACCAATGGATTATTTGTCCATCTCCTTAATCATTCGTCAACCTCGCGCTTTGCCTGTACGGGCATGTAATTTATGGATGCACAAACGAAGATTAGTAAGAAACGGAAACATACGACGAGGATAAGGTTCGAGCTCACGCGGGGGAGACCTTAATTAATTAGCAGTCCATTGCCTTAACCACTGCAGCCACATCTTCGACGTACCGCTCCTATATGTACAATTAATTGATGGAATCATATACGAAGATTACTAATAAAAGTCAATGCATTCGAACGCGGTGAGATGCCAATGAATTAGTAGCGCACCGCCTTTACTGGAATCCTTTAAGATAATTAGTTATAAACGGAAAAATATGACGACAACGAGTATCGAACTAACGAGGTGGGGGACCCCAATGGTTTAGCCACCCATCGAGCCAACTACTTCGACTCCGACCTGCGCCTGTTTGCGTAATTAATGTATGTAATCATGTACGAAGATTAGTAATAAACATACGGGATTCAATCTCACGCGTGGCGACCCGAATGGTTTAGCAGTTCATTGCCTTAACCACCTCGTCAACATAGTGTGCCTATTTGTATGATTAAGTGATGGAATCATATAGATTAGTAATAAACGGAAAAAAAGCGACAAGAATGAGATTCGAAGTCATGCGGGGGAGACCTAACGGTTTAGCAGTGCATCACCTTAACTAATAAACGTTTTGCGTTTGTTTGTACAATTCATTCATGGAATAATATACGATGATTACGGAAAATTTCGACGAGTATTAGATTCGAACTCACGCGAGGAGACCCCAGTGGAGTAACACTCTGCCAATTTAACCACTCGGTCACTTCGCCGACGCAGACCACATATTTCTTCAATTAATGAATGGATTCATATGCGAAGATTAGTACCGACACGACTATGATGAGATTCGAACTCACGCGTTTAGCGCCCAATTGATTAGCAGCCCAGTCTTCTGTGCTTGGACGTTTTAAAGACCCGCGATCTTAACGATGGTTTTCTCTACACGGGGTTTCAAACAGGAGTATTTACTTTATCGAAACCTTCGAATACACAGGTGGGTAGACGTAAATTGGCACTGTGTAAAATGAAGTTTATTTAAAAATAAATAACATCATTCTATACATATGTTTTCATTTTATAACTGTATTCGAACTCGGCTCTCCGTTTCCTTAAGCTGAGCCGCCGCCTATTACCCCAACGTGTCTCCACTGCGAAGGCGACTCATCGATACATTCACTCACGTACTAATAACCTTCTCTCCCACCAGCTCTGGATCAAAAGCAGATCGCCTTGGGTGGCGAACGGCCTGGGAGAAAAACAACTCTAAGTTCAAAATATGCGGAGGGACGTTTTGGGTACCTTAAACACCTTAAAATTGTTACAGTTGCACTGAAAATCTAGAAAGAATCATAAAAAAAACATAATTATAAAATCCTGGAAAAATACGCATGCCAAAACCGTATTAATAAAAATCCTAAACTAAAATTAGACAAAAATAATGAAAAATTATGTGATTGTAGAAACCCTGAAGACTGCCCGTTGGAAAATAAATGCCTCATAAAATCTGTGGTATACCAATGCACTATCTCATCCATTGAGAGTCCTAACACTGATAGGATATACATTGGGTCAACGAAGAATGAATTTAAAATTAGATGGAGACAACACAAAAGCTCCTTCAATAATATTAGAAATAGAAATCAGTCATCTCTATCCAAATATTTTTGGCATTTAAAAGAAATGAATAAAACACCAAAAGTAAAATGGAAAATAATAAATAGAACAAGAACTTGTAAAACCTGGGATGACCCAGACCCTTTATGCCTACATGAAAAACTACACATTATTAAGTTTTCAAAATAATGAAAATTTATTAAACCATAGACATGAGTTAACAGTGTTTTGCTGACATCAACACATTTTCGCATTAAATAATTAGCTTAAAAAAATTAAATTTCATAGTTTAATAAAAGTTTTAAAAGTTTTTTTCAATCATTAAATAGAAAAACCCTTTATGAAGTCGTCAAAAAACAAATTGTAGTTCAGTGCGTCGCGTTTATATATGTAACAGCCATTTGGATAAAAAAAAAAAAAAAATAAATAAAACAAAATTCTCTAGACACTTCATGACACATCATGGTGCCAAAAGCTATCTTTCGCTGTAACTGACCAGACGATGTGTGTATATGAATGCCATCATCCGCTTTGAAATAGATACCCCACCCTACCTCAGCTTGACCTCTTTTCGAAGGTGACTGATATGTGGATAATAATTAACTGTTAGACCACCTAACAAAAATGGCTGCCCCAGCCGTTTCCATAGTAATTCATTTTGCGAACGAACATGCTTATAAAGATGCGTAAATTTCAAGATTGGCTATTCCTAAATTTTCGCTTGAGGATGAAACAGGGCTTGATACCTTAATTCAATTTAATTTTAATGATTATATTGAGGGTTTCGGCTCTCGTTTTTAAAACATGAGAACTCGTTTGTAGCGAAGGAATCATAAATTAAAAAAATAATTATAATATATATATATATATATATATATATATATATATATATATATATATATATATATATATATATGTGTGTAAAGAGAGGGAGAGAGAAAATTAATATGCGAAAGTTTGTGACTTAGCTGATTGATCGTACCGTAGCCGGACCTATATATATATATATATATATATATATATATATATATATATATATATATATATATATATATATATATATATATATACTTTCTACTTTCAAATTACACCGATATTTCTTTCTTTAACGGATTTCTTTACAAAATTTTTCGTTCGTTTTTAATTCGTTCGACTAATTCAGTATTTTTGGGACCTCTTCACTTGAATATATTATTATTATTATTATTATTATTATTATTATTATTATTATTATTATTATTATTATTATCATCATCATCATCATTATTATTATTATTATTATTATTATTATTATTATTATTATTATTATTATTATTATAATATCTTTCCATCTCCCATCCTATTGTCTTCTACTTTACTTCGACTTTACTCCTTCTACTTCTTCCTTTTCATCTCCCATTCTTTCTTTTTCTTCATCCTTTCCTTGACCCATTCTTTTGTCTTCTTCTTTTTCATCTGCCATTCTTTCTTTCTTTTTTCTTCTTCTTTTCCATCTCCCATTCTTCTTTCTTACTTTCTTTCTTTGTCTTCTTTTCAATCTCCTATTCTTTCTTTCTTTCTTTCTTTCTTTCTTTCTTTCTTTCTTTCTTTCTTTCTTTCTTTCTTTCTTCTTTTCCATCTCCCATTCTTTCTTCTTCTTCTCCTTCTTCTTCTTCTTCTTCTTCTTCTTCTTCTTCTTCTTCTTCTTCTTCTTCTTCTTCTTCTTCTTCTTCTTCTTCTTCTTCATTCTTTCTTTCTTTCTCCAATTCTTTTTCTTCTTTTCTATCTCCCATTCTTCTTTCTTTCTTTTTTCCTTTCTTTGTCTTCTTTTCAATCTCCTATTCTTTCTTTCTTTCTTTCTTTCTTTCTTTCTTTCTTTCTTTCTTTCTTTCTTTCTTTCTTTCCATCTCCCATTCTTTCTTCTTCTTCGTTTTCATCTCCCATTCTTTTGTCTTCTTTTTTTCATCTGCCATTCTTTCTTTCTTTTTTTCTTTCTTTCTTTTTTCTTCTTCTTTTCCATCTCCCATTCTTCTTTCTTTCTTTCTTTCTTTCTTTCTTTCTTTCTTTCTTTCTTTCTTTCTTTCTTTCTTTCTTTCTTCTTTTCCATCTCCCATTCTTTCTTCTTCTTCCTTTCCATCTCCCATTCTTTCTTCTCCTTCTCCTTCTTCTTCTTCTTCTTCTTCTTCTTCTTCTTCTTCTTCTTCTTCTTCTTCTTCTTCTTCATTCTTTCTTTCTTTCTTTCTTTCTCCAATTCTTTTTCTTCTTCTTTTCTATCTCCCATTCTTCTTTCTTTCTTTCTTCCTTTTTTCCTTTCTTTCTTTGTCTTCTTTTCAATCTCCTATTCTTTCTTTCTTTCTTTCTTTCTTTCTTTCTTTCGTTCTTTCTTTCCATCTCCCATTCTTTCTTCTTCTTCGTTTTCATCTCCCATTCTTTTGTCTTCTTTTTTTCATCTGCCATTCTTTCTTTCTTTCTTTCTTTCTTTCTTTTTTCTTCTTCTTTTCCATCTCCCATTCTTTCTTTCTTTCTTTCTTTCTTTCTTTCTTTCTTTCTTTCTTTCTTCTTCTTTTCCATCTCCCATTCTTTCTTTCTTTCTTTCTTTCTTTCTTTCTTTCTTTCTTTCTTTCTTTCTTTCTTCTTCTTTTCCATCTCCCATTCTTTCTTCTTCTTCCTTTCCATCTCCCATTCTTTCTTCTTGTTCTTGTTCTTCTTGTTCTTCTTGTTCTTCTTCTTTCTTTCTTTCTCCCATTCTTTTTCTTCTTTTTTTCTATCTCCCATTCTTCTTTCTTTCTTTCTTCCTTTTTTCTTTCTTTCTTCCTTTCTTTCTTTCTTTCTTTCTTTCTTTCTTTCTTTCTTTCCATCTCCCATTCTTTCTCCTTCTTCGTTTCCATCTCCCATTCTTTTGTCTTCTACTTTAATTTCACCCTCTCTTTTTATTTTTCCTTTACTCCCTTTTCTTCTCTTCCTCTCACCAATTAACGTCTCCATTTTCCGTCTTTCTTTTCGTCTTTCAATATCAGTTTCCATCATTATCGACTTCTTCTTCTTCTTCTTCTTCTTCTTCTTCTTCTTCTTCTTCTTCTTCTTCTTCTTCTTCTTCTTCTTCTTCTGCTTTTGTTGTTCGACTAAAACCTCTCCCTTCGCTCGTTTTCCTCTTACCTCGCGCATTGCCTCCCCTCCCCTACTCACTGACGTCACTTATACATTAAGTGGACTCCTGCCCTGCCCCATCGGTTAATCTTCCAACCATCCATGACCTACACCTCCCGTAGGATCCATTTTAGTCTCTTTACCATAAAACGGACCATTTGATCTTGAACGCTCTTCTTTTTTATAATGACGACCGTATATGTATGCATACATGTACGTACGTAACATCGGCCATTCCTCTTTACTCTATGATTATTAATATGACAATATCTATCTATCTATCTATCTATCTATCTATCTATCTATATATATATATATATATATATATATATATATATATATATATGCTTGTGTGTGAGGGTATATTATATGTATCTTGAAGTAGAGAAGGTTTATCGTAATGTTGGTATGCGATGTACGCTGCTTCCTGAGTCAAACGCTCGAGTTGTTAAGTAGCTGCCACGTATCATATAACTGTCTGGCTTTTAAGGTAAGTTTTGAGGTAAGTATTTAAACATACACAGACGACCATCGCATATCTGTAGAAATAATGACAAAACACCAGGACCAAACTCGTTTAAACTAGCAGGCATACATGTTTCTTAGCAGCAGCGAATTGTATTCCATTTTAAAATTCTACAAGATATACATTTCTTCTTTGTCTATATATAGGTATCTTAAAACAAGAGATACCAAAAGTTTAAAATTCAATTAAAAAAATGTATAACATCTTTCGTGAATTCTTTTTTTTTTTTTTTTTAATTACACGGATTAAATTTAATATTTCCGATAGGTAAAATAATATCTTGCTGTATTTCAAACCGAATTTAAATTGATTGGAATTTTTTCTTTTGATTATCAGTGAAATCTATAAGATCGTTCACATTCACAAATATGTCAACACAACATAATTCTCTTTATTAAAAGTTTTTCAAAAATAAAATGTACTATTCTGAAACGTGATTTGAGATAAATGCCCTCTTTTAAGGTTTGATTAATCAGAATTGAAGCAAATATTACTTTTAATTTCAAATGTCGCAGAAAATTATTTTCTAAGATGGGGGTGGGTATTGAAAAATGTCTATGAACTGATGTTTAAGAAATTTAAGTAAGGGAGATAATTGTAATAAAATGATATGACGAATACAACGTAACCGCTCTTTTTATATAGTTTTTAATTACCCGGTAATATTAATTTAAAAAAAAAATTATTTAAGCATTCTAATATTAGGTTATCATACAAGAAATGTAATTTTTGGTTGGATGCTGAACAGTTGTCTAAAGAAGTAACTTCTTTAGTATATAAAAAAAATCTTGACTTATTTCTGATTCTTTTTTTTCTTCCAAATAATTTTTCTTTCAGTTTCTTGTTACTCATAAGCCCAATGAAGATGATTACAATGAGACAATGTCAGGCAATGTTACTGTCTGAGTATAGCGATTTTCCAAGCGTAGCTTAGATGTGGCACAAGGCCGAAAGTACGGGGCACCCAGTAGAGGATCGAACTCACTACTCAGTCGTAAATGTTTTAGCGAGGGAAGCTTGCTAACCATTACACCATCTATCTATCTGGGTCGTTCTGACTCTGAAGCATTTCAGAATATTCAGGCGGTCTTTGGTAATGGTATTGTTGAAATCAGAACTGTACAGGGATGATTTCAGAAGATATGTTCGGGAGATTATAGTCTTGAAAACAAACCAAGAGGAAAACGGTTATCAGACATGACCAGTTGAATGTTTTGATTGGTCAAAATCCGAGCAGTACAGTCCAAAAACTTGTGTCAGAACACGAAGCATTTAACTTCTCGCTCTACTGTATTTCGACTCTTGAAAACAGTTGGAAAAGTAAAGAAACTGGATAGGTTTGTTTCTAATGGAATGAATTGACCTGAAGAAAAACCTGTCGCTTGCATTTAATTTTTTGATAGTATGGGTAAAATAGTGTATAGATATATATTCCACATTTTTTGTTCTTTCACAGGGTCATTCTTTTTCTGTTGCATCTTGTAACCAACTGGAACGGCTACATCCTCTATGTAGCAGATATGTGTGTCTATTGATTACAAGATCTGGTTTTCTGGTCTGGATCGTGTGAACTGGTTGAATTTCAAAATTTCGAAATCATACATTTTCTATTGTCTAGGACAGATTCTATTTTGTTCTTATATCTCCTTTTTATTTTTCATTGTTGAATCCAGTACGATTTCTAGAGAAATCGGTTGTCATACACGAGATGACGCAGTTTTTGGTTGGTTGTTCATCCGGTCGTCTAACGAAGTAACCTCATGAGTATATAAAAAATTTTGACTTATTCCTGATTCTTTTTCTTTCCAGATAATTTTTCTTTCAACATTGTTCTTCATAAGCCCATTGAAAATGATTACAATGTCGGGTAATCTTACTGTATGAGTACAAACTGGGAAAAAGAACCATTTTTGCATCGAATCATTACATACGATGAGAAATGGATATTCTTTGACAACAGTAAGAGAGTAGGCTAGTGGTTAGATGCAAGTGAATCGTCAAAACAATACCTAAAACCTCCACTACACCCTAAAAAGTTAATGGTTACTTTATGGTGGTCTTTCAAAGGGATTATTCATTATTCATCCTTGCCTAATGTGGATAAATTGAGTGTATGCAGGAAAAATTGAAAAAGAAACATTCTAGACTCGTGAATAGGGATGGCCCAATTTTGCTGCACTAAAACGCATGGCCGCACGTTTCTCAATCAACTGCCCAAAAGCTGCATATCCTGAATTATGAAATTTTGCCTCATCCTCCATATTTACCTGATATATCTCCAAATGGGTGTCACTTATTTACGTCTTTGAGCTTTTCATACGCAATAACACATTCTCCAATAAGGAAAAGGTAATCGAAGCATTTGAATTGTTTATCATGTCAAAGGATGAGAATTTTTTTAAAGATGGGATCAAGAATTTTAAACTACGTTGGAGAACGGTTATTCATTAACATGGCGGCCTATTACAACTGAATAAATTAGTTATTTAGCATTTCAGAA
Organism: Acanthosepion esculentum; assembly: GCA_964036315.1. Lineage (NCBI taxonomy): Eukaryota > Metazoa > Mollusca > Cephalopoda > Sepiida > Sepiidae > Acanthosepion > Acanthosepion esculentum. The sequence continues at coordinate 17,306,669 of OZ038483.1, forward strand.
GCGTTTTATGCATTTCCTATAAAGTGCGTCATATGTGACAACCTAATATTTTGTCGAGTGTTTTTTCAGTTAATTTGCATTATTATTATTATTATTATTATTATTATTATTATTATTATTATTATTATTTAATAGTTGACATTTCAAACTAGTATTATTTTATATTGATTTATATTTGTGATCAAGTAACCGCAAGTCTGCTCAGTATTGCAACTAATTTTAGTAATGCTGTCGTCTGGGTGGTTGCAATTCTTACTTGGATTTCTAATTCTCTTAATCATTTTAAAATTCTCTCTATTCCCGTAAGTATATAGGCATTGACGTGCCAAAAGCCACAAGGTAATAATATGTAAAATTAATGGTACGGGGCGCTACCGTACCTTGAGGTCCTGAAAAAACTGATTGTCACTTATTTAAACATTTTGAACGTTTCATACGCAATAAAACCTTCTCCAATAAAAAAGAAGTAATCGAAGCATTTGAACTGTTTATTACATCATTGGATGAGAATTTTTTTTAAAGATGGGATCAAAAATTTAGAGTCATTCATCAACATAGTGCCTATTTCAACAAAATGAATTAGTTATTTAACATTTCAGAAGCGTTTTATTAATTTCCTATAAAGTGCGTCATTTCATGTGTGATAACCTAATAGTTAAAAGAATAGTGATGTCTAGGGAAAAACAGTTCTTTTTTGATACACCATATTTAGTCTATTTCATGCTTAAACGCAGTCTTCGGGTCATGAACATTATGCTTTTCGATTTTTGCTCGAATATTATATATATATATATATATATATATATATATATATATATATATATATATATATATATATATATATATATTATTATCGCTCTCGCGTCGAACTCGACGTATGAGAGTCAGACAGATCAGTTACCAGAAACTGAAAGCCCGACAGCCACACAGGATTTGATTATAGTGGTGAAGGCCTTGTGCAGGGCCATCCACACTTTTTGGAGGGACGAATACAGAAATCTGGTGAATTACGTGCCACAAGGTCCCCAATCGACCCTCTGCAGGTTTTGAATTTAGAGTTGTTCTTCTCCTAGAACAGTTGCCATCCAAGGCTATAGAACCCAATCTGTCCTGCTATTTACCCATAGGGAGAAGAATAGGATTCACAACTTTCCCAAGAGTATTAGCACGTAAATGAATGCAATGGAATTGACTGGAATTCTAACTCGGCTCTCGGATTCCTCAAACCTTGCTGTTACCCATTACTCCACCGTGCCTCCATATATATATATATATATATATATATATATATATATATATATATATATATATATATATATATATATATATATATATATATTCGCTATATATATATATATATATATATATATATATATATATATATATAAATTCAATATATATAAATTGAATATTCGCTATATATATATATATATATAGCGAATATTGATATATGTCTCTAGTATTAAATATATATCTACATGAGAATGGAAAACAATACCTGAAAAAAGATCTTTGGTAAGCAATCAAAACTGTTACATGTCAAAATGGAAACAATGAATAAAAACATGATGAAATTGTAGAATGTCCAGGAACCTGTATCAACATGTAAAATAATAAAATATTTTATTAATGGACGTAGAACTTTGTTTTATTCAACTTTTGTTTATGTACCGTGTGCCTTTTGTGTTTATTGTACTTTGATAATATAATTTAACATCAAAACAAGTTAAGAATTGCCAACAAAACGAATAAAAGGATTCATATAACAAGCTCACACTGACACATTACATTGTTATTATAAATATATATATTATATATATAATATAATATATATATCATATATATCATATAGTATATATATTATAAATATATATTATAAATATATGATTTTAAAATATATGATTTTATAATATATATATATATATTATAAATATATATATTATATATATCATATAATATATATATTATAAATATATATTTTAAATATATGAATTTATAATATATGATTTTATAATATATATATTATAAATATATATATTATATATCATATAATATATATATTATAAATATATATATTTTAAATATATGATTTTATAATATATGATTTTATAATATATATATATTATAAATATATATATTATATATATCATATAATATATATATTATAAATATATATATATATTATAAATATATGATTTTATAATATATGATTTTATAATATATATATTATAAATATATATATTATATATATCATATAATATATATATTATAAATATATATATTATAAATATATGATTTTATAATATATGATTTTATAATATATATATTATAAATATATATATAATATATATCATATAATATATATATTATAAATATATATATTATAAATATATGATTTTATAATATATGATTTTATAATATATATTATAAATATATATATTATATATATCATATAATATATATTTTATAAATATATATATATATATTATAAATATATGATTTTATAATATATGACTTTATAATATATATGTTATAAATATATATATTATATATATCATATAATATATATATTATAAATATATATATATTATAAATATATGATTTTATAATATATATATATTAAAATAATATATATCATATAATATATATATTATAAATATATATATATTATAAATATATGATTTTATAAATATAATATAAATAATAAATATACAGTCATTTGAGGAATTCTGCAAATTGCTAGTTTGTTTCTTCCTATCGCCATTGGTGAGGCTCGAGGATCATGGGCAGTTGCACCTAATGTTTTCTCCGCTTAGTTACTCATAACGACCGTAATAGCGTTCTCCGTGACCAATCTCTGATGTCACCACACCAGCATCACCTTGGCCTTTCCCTATGTCTCCTGCTATCAATGTGTTTCTTCAGGATGTGGGTGCAGAGTTTCTGGACCTTGATGACATGGCCAAATTGTTGAGGTATTCGTTTCCTGGCCTCTCAGTTTCCATCTTCCACGGGCCCAATGGCGAAATGTCCATCTGCAACATATTATCTCGAAAGACATCCGTTTGTTAATATCGGTGGGTTTTAGTGCCACGGTTTCGCAGCCATACAGCTCTAATGGCTACATTAGATTCTTCAGGAGCATTCGTGATGGGCGCAGATTTTGCTGTCCTTAACCGAGCTCTGAGCTCATGTCTCCCATTCGCTGATTACTGTAAATTTTCTATTCATTTTATTCCGAGTACTTTCGACATTAGCACAATGTCATCATCAGGGTCTTGTTTTTTCTAAGACAAAACATTATTGTGTTCACGATTTTTCTAAGACAACATTGTTGTGTTCATGTGAAAATTTTTACGTGTGAAGTGAAAAACGCTATGTTTATAAACTGCATGATTTCAAATTTTATCATGCAGACTCACATGCAAATGTCAAGGGTGGTAACTAAGTTATTGAAATGCCATAATTTTATTATGGGTTGGTTTCAATTTGAACTGCACAAATGTTTTAAAATCTTTACAGTAGATACTTTAAAATATCTAGATTTTTAACTAATAGTTTTAAATATTTTTTATTAAAAAAAAAATATTTAGACATTTCATATTTCAATTAGATGCACACACACACACATATATATGTGCAAATATGTAGAAAAATAGGAAAGAATACGTTAGAACACGTTATATATATATGTGTGTGTGTGTGTGTGTGTGTGTGTGTGTGTGTGTGTGCGTGCAAATATATAGAAAAATAGGAAAGAACACGTTAGGTAAATAATCCGAAGTTCTTTAGTATTTTTGTTTTTATATTAAAAAAAATAGTCCTCAATACAAAAGTAGAGCCTAGATAATAATTATAATTATTTATTATTTTTTTTTAAATATTTAAAAAAAAATATAATTATTTGTTAAAAAATATTCTAATTATTTTTAAAAGAAATATGCGAATGAATCATATTTTTAAAAAAATAATTATAATTATATATATATATATATAATATTGATGACATGGCCAAATTGTTGAGGTTTTCATCATATATATATATATATATATATATATATATATATATATATATATATATATATATATATATATATATATAAGCAAATTCTTAACTTTTTTTAATTGTTTGTATAATTTCTTTTTATCCAAAAATTGTAGCACCTCATGAATAGCTGCGAACCAGATTTGCTCTCAGCTTCAAGGATTCCTTGACGTCATGAAAAAACATGGCGTTTTTTATGAAGAACTTGAATATAATAGATGACTGTGGCATACACATGCACATACACGCGCACACACACAAACACACAAACACACAAACACACACGTGTTTTTGTGTGTAAGGATGCTTGACTCGGCTTAAGTTGTCTTGCATTGGACTTAAATTAGCCGAAAGAAACTGATATTTTTTTTAACCGTAAAGGTGACGCTTTGTGAGACACGTAAGCCAGAATTTTTGAAAAATTAATGAAACAAGTTTCTGCTTTTTATTTTAATTTCTTATTTTCGATCGTTCTTTTTTTTTTATTGCTGGATGTCTCATCTTCCACTCAATCGGATCCGTGGAGGGTAAAAATCAGGGAAGTCTTTCAAATATTCAGAAATGATAAAGCCCTCCCTTCACTATTTTTTTTTTTACAACAACTGTAAAACATTATATTGGATTGGCAAAAGAGCGAAGTAAAAAACCCGGAGAAAGCAGTGACATTTGGGCGGCAATTTTAATAGCAGAAAGAAGAAAGAAAATAAAAAATAAGAATAGAAAAATATTCCAACGAAATAAATAAAAATTAAGCAGATGTAACGTATTGTTTGATATATATATATATATATATATATGACATTTGCATAATTTATAAATATATGCAAATAGTAAGAAATACACGTTAGTTATCTCCTGTTAATCTCCCTCTGAAAGTTCTCCATAGTCTAAACCGGGTAATAAACTTACACGCTTTGGGTCCTGTCACTGGATCTAACCAACGTCTTTATCCACTATGACATGTGTCCTTGACAACATTTGTGTAAGAATTTCTGGGTATTATAAACCTAATGTCTTCAGCCCACATTTTTTTACTCATATTGCAATTTTTGCTGTTATCATTGCAGAGGGAAATTAACAGGAGATAACTGATAACTGACATCCATTAAACATGGCACGTAGAACTAGAACAGTCTACTTCAGTGAGCGAAATAAAGGGTTCAGTTCGACATTCCAACCACCTGAAGAAGGCCGGAGCGTACAACGGCCGAAACGTTGTAATAAATATGATGACAAAGACGAGGACAATAGTCCGAATAATGTAAATAATGTACATAATACATCATCTCAGAAATATAGACAGATACAGTAAAAAATAAGTTAAAAATAATCTTAAAATAAGCTAAAAGCCCAAAATATAAAATAAACTGAGGGCTCAATGCCAAAGTCAACAGAGCTTAAATATTTTATATTATAATAATATTATTTTATTAATATATATATATATATATATATATATATATATATATATATATATATTTTCATGGCAATGGCACTGGTAAGCTATTTCCACTGGTGCCCCAACTGCATAAATTTAAGCGTGGAACTAGGTTGGCATCACGGCCCCACCCCTTTAGTGACGAAACAGTTAAATGTAACAGATTCCAACAGCTTCTCTTGCACTTCCCGACAGTGAAACTCCCTTCCTCTTACTTGTGCTTCCATGCTAACTATAATCTTCAAAAATTTACATGTAATGTCAGTCGACATCTTCTGATGCCTTGATCCTGATCCACGTCTTTCTCTATATCCTTTCCTCACACACCCCTCTTTACTCTTGCTCTCACTCTCTGTAACACCCTTGCGTGCTAATGGCACTCCCGCCTTGCTTGTATTTTTTTTAAGCATTTCACCCCAAGCAAGGCGGGAAGCCACTAGCACGCAAGGGGTTACAGAGAGTTGGAGCGAGAGCAAAGAGGAGTGATAGAGGAAAGGATGAAGAGAAGGATAGGGGATAGATCAAGGCATCTGGAGACGTCGATTGGCATTACATTTGAATAGTTGGAGATTATAGCTATCAGGAAAACAGGAAAAGGGGAGGGAGTTCCACGGGCGAGAGGTGCGAGACATGAAGCTATTGGAGTAAAAGAGACGGCTGCATTTAACAGTTTCGACAGTGAACGGGTGTGAGCGAGATGCCAGCCTAGTTGAACGCTTAAATTCATGAAGTCTGGGAACCAGCGAAAGCAGCTCATCGGAGCAGTTACCATAAAATTAATTGTAAAAAAGACAGAGGGAGGCGACGACATGTCTGTGAGAGGACGACTGCAGACGAGATGCCAGATCAGGGCCAATTACATTACATATCTGTCTTTGGATTTTATCAAGAACCTTGAGACAAAAAGAAGGGGCTCCAGACCATATATGGCAGCAATACTCCATGCAAGGGCGAATGGTTGATTTGTAGGTTTGAAGTATCGACTCCGGCGAGAAAAATGCGGTGGACGAAGCTATTGACTCAATGTATTTGTTCCATCTCAGGTCAGCAGTCAATGTGAGACCGAGTAGTCGCAAAGAGGAGCTCTCGAGAAGTTGAGCATCAGACAGTCTAATGGGGGGGCAGGGATGGTTCTCTGTGGTGAGTAATAGAGAGCAGTTTTGTTTTTGAGGCGTTAAAATTAACCAGCCAATTTCTGCCCCAGTTCCAAATGGAGGTCCTTTTCGAGACGAACGGCCAGGTTAGTTTTGTCAACGACACTAGATTTGTTTTTGAGGCAGGAGTAAATTGTAGTGTCGTCTGCGTAGATCCCTACTTGGGGATCTATGACGTCAGGAAGATCGTTGATGAAGATAAGGAACAGAGTAGGGCCTAGGATGGTGCCTTGGGGGACACCAGCGTTCGTGGGATAGGAGCTGGAGGAGAATCCTTTGAGAACGACATTCAATACACGGTTTGACTGAAATGATTGTATTAAGTCAAACAATCGACCTGAAATTCCATAAACCTGATGCTTGAGAAGAAGGCCGGCATGCCAAACCCTATCAAATGTTTGGAGATATCTAGAACTACGTCACGAGCTTCTCTGTTATTATGAAGAGCTTGGTAAAAGAAATTCGATGATAGCCGTAAGCACAGCAGCTGTAGAACGGGCAAAGCGGAAACCATATTGCTTGTTGGAGAGCAGATCATGGGATGTAAGGTGCTTAACCACTTCGGCGTTGATTAAAGCTTCGAAGACTTTGCTGAAAAGGGGTAGGAGACTGATAGAATGGTAATTAGAAGGGTCAGAAGGGTCACCAGAGTTCTTAAAGACAGGAACAATGGATGAGGACTTCCAACAGTCCAGAAAACAAGATTCATTGAGGCAGTAGTTATATAATTTGGAGAGGACAGGGGCCAGTTCAGACGCACATTTCTTCAGGACAATGGCTGGTATCCCATCACCACCACTAGCCTTGCGGGGGTCTAAATTAGAGATAATGCCCAATACCGATGACGGGCTAATGTTCAGATAGCTCAATGGAACCTCAGTTCTTAGAGGGAAATCGGGTGTGGATACACTGGAAGAGTCGAGCGTTGAATTGAATGAGAATTTCCAAGCAAAGCATTCACCCTTGTCGGCAGAAGAGATCAGAACCTCGAACTGGTTGAACAAAGGAGGTATATATATATGCGTGTTTTTTATTAGAAAGTGATCAACATCAGTGATAGAGCTAACAGAGTTAGTTGTATGGATATATGTTTGTGACCCTGGGTTTCACGCTTTTGCGTCACAAACTCGTATCCATACAACTGGATATATATATATATATATATATATATATATATATATATATATATATATATATAAAGAAATATAGCCTTAAAGTGTGATATATTTATGGGATAAAGTGCTCAATATCAGAGATAGAGCGTGTGTAAATATAAAAGTGAACATAGAAGTCAACACTTAGAACCGACAGTCAATATATATAGTCAAACCTAGAGAGCCAGACAAAACTACCAAGGTTTCACCTAAGTTCTCTACTTTTGTATTGAGCACTTTTTTAGTTAGTTGATTACTCGTATCGGGTTGTTTATCTTTGGGCTTTGAACCTGTATGTTGTTCGATTATTTTCGACAGACGTTCATGTTTTTCCTTCCATTTTGATTTGATCATTGGCAAATCAAGAAACCGAAGGTTTTCCGAAACGAGTGTAGTTTACTATATCTATATCTATATCTATCTATCTATCTATCTATCTATCTATCTATATATATATATATATATATATATATATATATGTATATATATATATATATATATAATAGGATTGGATAAAGAACGCTAAATGCAAAACGTTTAGCAATCTTTTATTAAAGCTTTATCAGAGAATGGGATACGGATAACAAAACAATTCTAGTGTTTTTATGTTTGTGTCTTGGTTAATCAGGCTTCACCTGCATTTGGCTTGTTAAGAAGAGTTTGTATAATTAATGACATTCCGAATTCAAAGCGATACGACGCGTTCTTTCGAAGCTCTAAACAATAAGGGATTGCAAGCCTATCTGAAATAACGTAAATATTGCTTTATGTATGTAAGTGCATCATAATTTTAATTTGTCTATGTGAGATTCGGATGATAATGTATATTCGTAAGTGTGTGTATGTGTGTGTGTGTGTGCATCTAGTAGTGATTATTCTTAGTTAAACACACACACATACTTACATATATACGTTATCATCCAAATCCCACATAGACAAACTAGAATAATGATACACTTACATACATAAAGCTTAAAAATTCTAGACAAATTTGGATCGCAGTTGAAACTCAGTTTCTCGTCCGATCACCGAAGTTAAAGAACATTAACCTTGGTCATTACACAGATGGGAGCTGTAAGGTATATGTCATGTCTAGCAAGCCGGCTAGGTATACAGTCCGACCTCTTTAATACATAGTCCGGGAACTCCCATTGTCCGGTCCTTTTTTGAATCAGCCGTCATTAGAGGATAAGAAGATAGCGCCACACATTGTTTGCAACTTACCGCAATAGTCAACAGCAGCAGTGTGTTTTGGTGATACGGTCTTTCTTATTTCTGATATATAGTTGCATATTTACCCATTCTGGATAGTAAGTATTTATTATTGGGGTGGGGGATGGGTTTAAGCTTTACTTGTAGCTTTTGTATTACATGAAACAAAAAAATGCCCTGTTTGGAAGCATTAATACTGTTTTATTTCCAGTTTTAAGCTTTGTTGTACCTTCGATAACACATCAATATATACGTGGGATGAACTGGTAAGACTACGTTTACATAAGTTTTTTTCAGGGATAATTCTGTCATCCAACATTTTTCTGCGACCCAGCAGTGGCCTGGTGCCAAGCACTGTACTAAAAGAAGTACTCGTAAAACCTCCAAGATTTCGGTAATTCGGTGAGGTATTATTGGTGATTCCCTTCTTGCTGAAGAAAACTGCAACGTAGCCTGTTTCTTGCAGACAACAATGCAGTGAATATAATATTTTATTGGCTGAGAAATTTCAGCTTGACCAAATTATTTTTCTTGTTTATCATCAGTGGTCATTATTTCAGACATGGTTAAGCAATGTTGAGCTGGGTCAGTACTCATATGAGTGACTGCTGGAGAATACCACGTGTTGTAAGCTACGCGACACGCCTTGCAAGCTGGTGATGGATGTAATCTCTTTATTTAGTATAAGTGTACCTTGATAGGTGAAGGAACTTCTAGAATGACAGGTCGTAATATCTACCTGGATTTTATGAGTGAGTGAATGATTTGCAGTATTTTTTGAAGAAATCACAGAACCTGAAGAATATCCGATATTTTCGAATTGTTAGATATTATTATTATTGTTTTATTTTATTCTTTTGTTTTTCTTTTTCTTATAGTTTAATTCAGGTCTTGTTTCGTAAGTCAAGGGATATTCGCTATTTCATAGTATATCACAAATTTACCATTTGTTTTTTAATATTGAAATATTATAGTTAGGCTCCTCATACAAGTATTATTTACCCGTGGTAATAGTTTATCACAGCATAATAACGCACCACGCCATCGTACGAGGGTAATAAGCAGCTGGTTTAAGGGACACTCGTCTGAATTCCATGTCTTCCATCGGTCTCTACGTTCCCTAGATTTAAATTCTATTACCCCTTGGGCCCTGACCACCGCTTTACAGGTAGAAGAGAAAAATGACGTAATCCCTAGCCACCGAGAAAAATGACTTAGTGCCCAGCCACCAGTTGAGCGGTGGGTAAACACTTGTAACTATTTATATATCTACCGTGAAACATTACATGCCAATTATTTGTGAATTTTGACTCAGGAGCTCAGGCAGAAGGGTTAAAATTGTTCAGGAACGCAGGGCTCAAAGGGTGAAGCATGTAACACGGTGGAGACCTCTTTAATGTAATGTCATGTTAGTAACATCTGATAAGATTACAAGACCAAATTTTCTAATCATAAAATAATTGTTTATTTATTTCTGGGATGTGGTGTTAGGTCTTTCTTCGAACGTTCGATCTTCCCCTTGCGAGGATATCAAGGATTCAGTCTCTCTCTTCGTATACAGTTTCATTTTATTCAGTTTTCTTGTGTGCGTATATATCCTAAGTTCAACTTGATCGGCTTCCTTGTTTTATATTGATGTTCTGATCAACATGTTTACGGTCGTGATTCTGCACTTGGGGGTTTGAAGGTTTGCTTCTTTTTCCTTCGTCCAGTAAATCTACCAGAAAACTCAGCTCCGCACATAAGGCATGGGAGATATATTTGAGTCATTGGTGTGACGCCGTCATATAGAGTAAGTATCATAATCCTTTGATGTCTAGAGCATACGATTTGATATCGCACGTCCTGAACGTGGGAGCATATGCGAACATATTTATTTCCGAGCAACTGAAAATACTTAGTAGTCGTCGAATGCAAAAACGACATGAGAATGACACACTAATCGAAATTAATCTTAAGAGTGTATCATCATATGACTCGATGTAAACACCGGCGAGGAGAAAGTGTAGCTATATGACTAAATTTGAATTTCGTCAGTTGATGAATAGCTTAACTAAATAATTAAAACGTTGTCCATGTCAGACGAGCTCTCAAGGTTACGGTATGCGAACTGAAATATTTTCGGAAACTATTTCTTTATTTTTCGATTTTTGCAGCTTAACAATCGACCTTAATAATGAGATAAAAAGCAATGTAAATAAGGTAGAAAACGTTTTTATTTTTAGCATATTTTTCTTAATACTGTTTGTTGATATATAAAATTATACGAAATTATATCTCGTTATATGATTCTATTGTTCACCAAATATAATAGAATTTGAGGCGTGGCGTAATGGATAACGAGTATCGAGTTCGAATTCAAATCGGATTCTTTATGTTCTTTTAAGCGCAAAATGAATCGAAAAGAGACATGATCGTCCAAGTTTGCACCGCGTATGGCACTCGACTGACTTAATTCATCAAATTCAAAGCCCAAGAACCACTCAAGGTAGAGAGTTACCAAATAAGTTATTTATAAGGTCTTAAAGAGAGGAGATGTAGGATTTGACCCAAGACTTGAAAAAGTTATGATCGTACTGTTCAGGGAACCATCATCTCAGGAGTTTCTTCCACAAAGAGAAGTTATTTCAGTGGCACTTTCTCCTTACCGAAAGAAAATACAAAGTAAATGAGGATAAATTACCATTGTGTATGTGTCATGGCGGGTCCTAGCCGTGAAGGTCTGTACTGGTGGAACTAAGGAATGCAGCTCGTCAGAACATTTGCAATGGAAATAACGATAGATTAGTGAGACGCAAGTAACGTTTCGTTTGAAGACAAGGGGTTGGAAGGTGGAAAATAATTCACCCACAAGGAAGCGGAGACGCTTCTGAACTCTATCAAGGTTGGACAGTGAGGACTAATCAGCCCCAGCTCCGATATGTATGTATGTATGTTGCGGCATTCACCCTGGATCGGTTAAGCCGGCTCCTTCCAAGGAATTCATCGTGTCCGGAACGAAGGCCGACCAAGCACGGCGATACGTCGCCAATGCTGAAACGAGCGACAGCCATTCCCGATTCCAACGGCGGCGAATTCTTGAAACGGTGTGACAAGGGAGTTTGAACTTCACACGCAATATGGTAGCAATAAAAGCTCTTGCATTGGATGCGTGTAACAAACTTCCCAAGATTCGGCACCCAAACCTTCCATCCTCCTTAAAATCGAAAATTTTCGAAGATTGATTGAACCAGTCCTACTGTATGGATGCTTAAATTGGACATAATCTGCTCGTTTTGGAACACGACTGGATGGAACCGATACAAATCTGCTTAGAAAAGTCAAGGATAACAGTTGGAGATCCCATGCAACGCTTAACACAATTTACGGAGAACTGAGACTCTTAAGATCAAGCAAAAACGATTACAGTCTGCAGGCTACTGCCACCGAGCGGGCAGGGGTATTGCCTTTATTTTTACTCATATGGCTTCCTTCTGGAATTGTCTTCTCACGAAAATTAACTTTCTCAGACATCATGGCCCGGGACTCAGTGTTGGTCATTGGGGATCTGTGGATGGCAATGCAGGACCAAAAAGTGTGGAAAGGGATAGTCAATAGAGTTCCGACCAACCATAGGGAGGTCGAAGGACGATGGTAATGTATACTCCGAAAACAAGAGGATAAAGTACTTTGAAAACCTGGCAGCCTAAGTACGCTTGATTGTTTTTATATGTCATGTCAGGTTCACGAAAGTGTTCATGTCCATTGAGGATGTATGTGTTCATGGCTCTCCACGAGTTCCTTTTCTTTATTATTTGCGAATTACAACAATAGGGCAGTGGTTTTTCGGAGCATCCTTCCAGTTTGAGATTCAGAGTAGTTCTTCTTCCGTACTGGCTGCCAATCAAGGCTTAGAGTTCCCACTCTACCTTGCTATTTAACCCATAGATGTTAGCCGGAAGTGAAGTCATGGATTCATACTTTTACCAAGGACATTAATGCGAACGTAAACGAAAAAGTTAAATTTTGAATACTGATCTCCAATTCCACTTTCCACGCTGATAGTTGTCATGCAGTCTGCAAATCAGTGTTGTATCCATTCAGGACGTGGGTGATCAGGCTCTCCACAGATTCTTGTAGATCTAAGCTTTTATCCTTTAGAAGTATGTCAGGTAGGTAGCCCGTGGTACTCGGACATTTGAACGACGGACATTTAACCGAATGGACACTTATACGAAAATGTAGTGGCGTACTTACATGTATGTCACACTCTTTATCGTAATGTGTAGCATATATATATATATATATATATATATATATATATATATATATATATATATATATATATATATATATATATATCTATTTACTGTATTAATTTATAATTTTTCCTCTATTTTTGACAGGCTTTTTAAAAAATCTATTCTGTACATATTATATTTTACTTCAAATATTACTGTAAGATAAGTATTTTGAGAAAAAACACGTTTTATTACAGCAACAAAATAGTAAGGTTTTACGATATGAAAAATTTTACAATTTCGCTTTTAATGATCATTATCTTAAAGGGATAAACTAGCTTTTATCTCACTGTTAAATACGAATTTAAATAATTAGGCGCTACTATTTATCCAAATACACTCAAAAATATCTTTTAAAATACTAATTTCAATAAACAAATATTGAAATAAGAAAACATTTAACTTTAAATTTAGATATAGTAATTTAATCAACTGAAATTCAGTGATAATTATTAGTCTTAATTTACCTTATAATACTCTCCATCATCTCATGAATTACGAAATTTTTGTATATTTTTATAAGAAAACGGATAGATTTTTATCTCATGGTCTTCCTGTGAATATGCGGTATTTTGGTGTTTGCAGGAGAGCATGATGACGAAGAAATTCTTCTGGTGAATGACTAAATTTTAATGAATGAATGTATCATGAGTGGATTTAACTAGGATTAAGACAGCTTAAGACCAGCCCCCTCCTTCTCCTCCCCTCGGCCCTGTGCCACAATTTTGCTACTTTTACAAAATAAATATCCTATTCTACTTCATAATACCGCTAATTTTAAAATACTTAAGGTATTGATTGTGACTATTTTTACATAGACTTTTTTGGTGAAATGTCCGTCGTCCAAATATCTCTCGGACAAATTTCCGTCGGCCAAATGTTTCTCGGCAAATTTCCCGTCGTCCAAATATTTCTCGGACAAATGTCCGTTGGCCAAATGTCTCTCGGCCAAATTTCCGTCGTCCAAATATCTCTCGACCAAATATCCGTCGGCCAAATATCTCTCGGCCAAATTTCCGTAGTCCAAATATCTCTCGGCCAAATTTCCGTCGGCCAAATATCTCTCGGACAAATTTCCGTCGTCCAAATATCTCTTAGCCAAATTTCCGTCGTGCAACTGTCTCTCGGTCAAATTTCCGTCGTCCAAATATCTCTCGGCCAAATTTTCGACGTCCAAATATCTCTCAGCCAAATTTTCGACGTCCAAATATCTCTTAGCCAAATTTCCGTCGTGCAACTGTCTCTCGGTCAAATTTCCGTAGTCCAAATATCTCTCGGCCAAATTTCCGTCGTCCAAATATCTCTCGGCCAAATTTTCGACGTCCAAATATCTCTTAGCCAAATTTCCGTCGTGCAACTGTCTCTCGGTCAAATTTCCGTCGTCCAAATATCTCTCGGCCAAATTTCCGTCGGCCAAATATCTCTCGGCCAAATTTCCGTCATCCAAATATCTCTCGACCAAATTTCCGTCGTCCAAATATCTCTCGGCCAAATTTCCGTCGGCCAAATATCTCTCGGCCAAATTTCCGTCATCCAAATATCTCTCGACCAAATTTTCGTCATCCAAATATCTCTCAGCCAAATTTCCGTCGTGCAATTGTCTCTCGGTCAAATTTCCGTCGTCCAAATATCTCTCGGCCAAATTTCCGTCATCCAAATATCTCTCGGCCAAATTTCCGTCGGCCAAATGTCTCTCGGCCAAATTTCCGTAGTCCAAATATCTCTCGACCAAATTTCCGTCGGCCAAATATCTCTCGGCCAAATTTCCGTCGGCCAAATATCTCTCAGCCAAATTTCCGTCGTGCAACTGTCTCTCGGTCAAATTTCCTTCGTCCAAATATCTCTCGGCCAAATTTCCGTCGGCCAAATATCTCTCGGCCAAATTTCCGTCATCCAAATATCTCTCGACCAAATTTCCGTCGTCCAAATATCTCTCGGCCAAATTTCCGTAGTCCAACTATCTCTCGGCCAAATTTTCGTCATCCAAATATCTCTCGGCCAAATTTTCGTCATCCAAATATCTCTCAGCCAAATTTCCGTCGTGCAACTGTCTCTCGGTCAAATTTCCGTCGGCCAAATATCTCTCGGCCAAATTTCCGTGGGCCAAATATCTCTCGGCCAAATTTCCGTGGGCCAAATGTCTCTGAGCCAAATATCCGTCAGCCAAATATCCGTCGGCCAAATATCCGTCGGCCAAATATCCGTCGGCCAAATATCCGTCGGCCAAATGTCCGTCGGCCAAATATCCGTCGGCCAAATATCCGTCGGCCAAATGTCCATCGGCCAAATGTCTGTTGGTCAAATGTCCGGCCACGGTAGTCCGTTGCTTTCCACTGTTTCTTTTGCTTTCGATATGCCTGGTGTGTGTTAAGTTCTCCAAGCTCTCCTTCCTCATAAATCCAAGAAGTTTCATATTCTGTGTCCTATTTGTTTCCATTTTTAATACTTTTTTGCTGCTTACGCTCTCCGCCCATGGAATTCTCACATCCTTAGTCAGGAATTGATTTGATAGACATTAAGAAAAATAACGAGAAAAAAACTGGACGATAAAAAGAGATAAAAATAGTAAATAACTGAATGAAAATCAATATGAAATATCAAATGAAATTCTCTCATCGTAGTTTCTACTTTCATACGACCGACAGATAAGAGACGCAAGATAGCCAAACGCTGTACGACAGTTGGGCGAAGGTTACTATTTGCAGCTGCAATAAAGTGAAGTTTAAGTGCATGTCCGCCTATTGTAGGCATGCCAGAAAATCGGCTGTGCTAAAATTAGCTTCAACAAATCAATACCACCCCTATATATATATATATATATATATATATATATATATATGGATAAAATTATATTAACTTTATTTTCTACTTCACAATATATATATATATATATATATGTACTGGTATCTAAAAGAACCGATTATAATACAGATTATTGGTGATATCTTTGCGATCTATACTCTTTGTGAAATCGATGTAATGATGCCCATGAAAACATTTTGAAGAAAACGTTACGAATGATGCTTGCAGTGGTCCCTAAACCTTTTCGAATCACATCAGTAATAATTTTTTTGATGTCTTAAAGTAGAAAAGGAAGAACTACTATCACTATAATGGACATAAAAACGTTCATGTGGAAGATTAGAAAAATTTCAAACGAAGCCCATGTAGATTAAACTGCAGCTATGCTAATCGGACCTTATAGTCCCGAGAAATATAATTAAGTGAGACGATTAGTTGAATAAAAGAGGACGCATAATCTGCCGAGGTGATGATTTTACCAAACGAGAACACATAATCTGGCGACGGGGTGTGTTGAACAAAAGAGAAGTCATAAGAGGGCGAGGGGGGGTGTTGAACAAAAGAGAACTCATTAGCTGGCGAGAGTATGTGTTGACCAAACGTGAATACATAATCTGGCAAGGGGATGTGTCGAACAAAAGAGACCTCATAAACTGGCGAGAGGATGTGCTGAACTAAAGAGAACGCCTATCTGGCGAGAGTATGTTTTGAAAAAACGAGAACACATAATCTTGCGAGAGGATGTGTTGAACAAACGAGAACGCATAATCTGGCGAGGGGATGTGTTGATCAAAATTGAACGCATAATCTGTCGAGGGGATGTTTTGTACAAAAGAGAACGCATAACCTGGCGAGGGGCGGTGTTGAATAAACGAGTTCGCATAATCTGGCGACGGGTTGTTTTGAACAACAGAGAACTTATAATCTGGCGAGAGGATGTGTCTAACAAAAGAGAACGCATAATTTTGCGAGGGGATGTGTTGAACAAACAAGATCACACATCTGGTGTGGGTGTGTGTTGAACAATCGAGAACGCATAATCTGGCGAGGGGCTGTCTTGAACAGAAGAGAACGCATAATCTGGCAAGTGGTCGTGTTGAAGAAAAGAGAACCCATGATCTTGCGAGGGGATGTGTTGAAGAAATGAGAACGCATACACTGGCGAGATCGATTGTTGAACTCTGTTATGATGATACAACCACCGACGGCTTCAAAATGTCACTCACACGGCTTGAATCATCCCTTGGTATGGTTTTTCAGGCACTTCCCGACAGTGTCGTATTATGGGATGTCCCACCCAGGCTGATACTATCAAGAAATCACCGCCTTATCAAATTGACTATAATGAGATTCGAATCTGGGTTACATGCCACTTCAGATGAAACAGATATTGCACTTCAGATATGTTCGAGCCATTTTCTTTTATTTTTTTGTATTTACTATTCCAGTGGTTTATTATTTCATTTTCTTACTTTCTCTGTGAACATAATTTAATGCAAACCTAGTGTCGACAATGCAGCCATTTTAGCAAGCTGACAATAACAGGATAGCATTTTGGGAGATTCGGGCTGGCATCATGTTTATGGAACTAGTCTATTTCACCATTATTACTGCCTAGTGAATTCGATACTCACTGCGTGCTCCATATTTTTTGCCATAGACATCTAGGATGTGTAATTATTCGTCATTTGCATTCAAAGCCTCGCATTTCCGTCATTCAAAGCGAATGGCTTCGCAGCTCTTTTCGGGACGGTTCTGCGTACTTGGATGGTCGTAAGCTGACACTTGATAAAATTTTCGAATATCTTGTGGTGCCCAAAAAGCTAACTGTCGGGCATGGTTTGTGTTAGGGTAGGTAAAAATATTTTCATGGTACAATTTCTTTTGCGTAACAGCATCTCTTTATATATTCAGTCCTAGAAGGATTTCCCCGTGCGTTTGTGACTCTTGTCATATTTCCCTGTCTACTCAAACAGCACCTTCTAAAAAAGCGTGTAGTGTCAAATGTATTACTCACAGTCCGAGTTATAGAGGATTTTTTTTCTGTAAGCCCCATAAAATTCACATTTACTCGCAATATTCTGTTCCTAATCTAAATATATTGCAAGAGTATCAGCCAATGTTGCTTGCCAGTTTTTGTGTCAGAAGGTTTTTGGCTTTTGCACGTGTTACACTTTCTTCACTTATTCACTGTCATCGGATTTCAGAGGATACATGAAGTCGTAAGAAACAACACTAACTCCACCCTTCCTCATTGTTTGTCTTCGCCTGCTTTTTTTTGTTTTACTATTTAGTTCTTATTTTTTATAGCTTCTGGGAATTTTTCATTTTCGTTTCTTCATCGGGTGCCCTCTGCTCCAGACTTTATTATCTTTATAAATTAATATCAATAGTGTGAATTTGTGCCTTTCTTCTCTCTCACACTAGAAAGCAAAAAGTAAATCGTGCCCTGATTTCGACGTCCGACCAAGAGGTAAGCAAACAAGTGACGTGTCTACAAGGCCCTCGTTCTGTTACTTGTGTGAAACAGTAAAATTAACTTTGAAAATTAGGCAGAAAGCACAGGTAAGATATTTTGGCACCAGGCAGGGCTTTGCTACGTTTCGGCGGAGCCGATTCGGGGTCAGAAAAATAATTGGACTATTCGGCACATCCGTTTAGGCGTCAGACAGTTTCGATGTCACTGTCTTTGACCAGAGGCAACTCCCACTCCAAGAAAAGAATAAAAACATTGAAAACACAACTTTCAATAAGACTTTTTATTCGTTTAGGGAATTAAGGATCATATTAAAACTCTAATGGAATAATGTAAATTAAAAACTTCATATGTAATCTCGCTTAACATCGATCTTTCTGTCCACATCGACAGGACTTTAATTCAGGATCCCTGTTGCTTGTTGCGTCAAAAATAAAAAGCTATCCATTGTGTATCACTTTGTTTCTTCCACGTTTTGATGAAATATTGGCTTCCATTTTGGAATAAAACGGCTTTGATGACTGAACAATATGAAGCTACACTGAAGGAAATATAATATAAAAATACTGCCAAGTACTCTTCTTTCTTAAATTGGACGAAGGACTGATTAAGGATCATATTAAAACAGTAACGGAATAATGTAATTTAAAAACTTCAATTCAAAAACTTTAATTCAGGATCCCTGTTGCTTGTTGCGTCAAAAATAAAAAGCTATCCATTGTGTATCACTTTGTTTCTTCCATGTTGTGATGAAATATTGGCTTCCATTTTGTTATAAAACGGCTTTGATGACTGAACAATATGAAGCTACACTGAAGGAAATATAATATAAAAATACTGCCAAGTACTCTTCTTTCTTAAATTGGACGAAGGACTGATTAAGGATCATATTAAAACAGTAACGGAATAATGTAATTTGAAAACTTCAATTCAAAAACTTTAATTCAGGATCCCTGTTGCTTGTTGCGTCAAAAATAAAAAGCTATCCATTGTGTATCACTTTGTTTCTTCCATGTTGTGATGAAATATTGGCTTCCATTTTGGAATAAAACGGCTTTGATGACTGAACAATATGAAGCTACACTGAAGGAAATATAATATAAAAATACTGCCAAGTACTCTTCTTTCTTAAATTGGACGAAGGACTGATTAAGGATCATATTAAAACAGTAACGGAATAATGTAATTTGAAAACTTCAATTCAAAAACTTTAATTCAGGATCCCTGTTGCTTGTTGCGTCAAAAATAAAAAGCTATCCATTGTGTATCACTTTGTTTCTTCCATGTTGTGATGAAACATTTGCTTCCATTTTGGAATAAAACGGCTTTGATGACTGAACAATATGAAGCTACACTGAAGGAAATATAATATAAAAATACTGCCAAGTACTCTTCTTTCTTAAATTGGACGAAGGACTGATTAAGGATCATATTAAAACAGTAACGGAATAATGTAATTTGAAAACTTCAATTCAAAAACTTTAATTCAGGATCCCTGTTGCTTGTTGCGTCAAAAATAAAAAGCTATCCATTGTGTATCACTTTGTTTCTTCCATGTTGTGATGAAATATTTGCTTCCATTTTGGAATAAAACGGCTTTGATGACTGAACAATATGAAGCTACACTGAAGGAAATATAATATAAAAATACTGCCAAGTACTCTTCTTTCTTAAATTGGACGAAGGACTGATTAAGGATCATATTAAAACAGTAACGGAATAATGTAATTTGAAAACTTCAATTCAAAAACTTTAATTCAGGATCCCTGTTGCTTGTTGCGTCAAAAATAAAAAGCTATCCATTGTGTATCACTTTGTTTCTTCCATGTTGTGATGAAACATTTGCTTCCATTTTGGAATAAAACGGCTTTGATGACTGAACAATATGAAGCTACACTGAAGGAAATATAATATAAAAATACTGCCAAGTACTCTTCTTTCTTAAATTGGACGAAGGACTGATTAAGGATCATATTAAAACAGTAACGGAATAATGTAATTTGAAAACTTCAATTCAAAAACTTTAATTCAGGATCCCTGTTGCTTGTTGCGTCAAAAATAAAAAGCTATCCATTGTGTATCACTTTGTTTCTTCCATGTTGTGATGAAATATTTGCTTCCATTTTGTTATAAAACGGCTTTGATGACTGAACAATATGAAGCTACACTGAAGGAAATATAATATAAAAATACTGCCAAGTACTCTTCTTTCTTAAATTGGACGAAGGACTGATTAAGGATCATATTAAAACAGTAACGGAATAATGTAATTTGAAAACTTCAATTCAAAAACTTTAATTCAGGATCCCTGTTGCTTGTTGCGTCAAAAATAAAAAGCTATCCATTGTGTATCACTTTGTTTCTTCCATGTTGTGATGAAATATTTGCTTCCATTTTGTTATAAAACGGCTTTGATGACTGAACAATATGAAGCTACACTGAAGGAAATATAATATAAAAATACTGCCAAGTACTCTTCTTTCTTAAATTGGACGAAGGACTGATTAAGGATCATATTAAAACAGTAACGGAATAATGTAATTTAAAAACTTCAATTCAAAAACTTTAATTCAGGATCCCTTTTGCTTGTTGCGTCAAAAATAAAAAGCTATCCATTGTGTATCACTTTGTTTCTTCCATGTTGTGATGAAATATTGGCTTCCATTTTGGAATAAAACGGCTTTGATGACTGAACAATATGAAGCTACACTGAAGGAAATATAATATAAAAATACTGCCAAGTACTCTTCTTTCTTAAATTGGACGAAGGACTGATTAAGGATCATATTAAAACAGTAACGGAATAATGTAATTTAAAAACTTCAATTCAAAAACTTTAATTCAGGATCCCTGTTGCTTGTTGCGTCAAAAATAAAAAGCTATCCATTGTGTATCACTTTGTTTCTTCCATGTTGTGATGAAATATTTGCTTCCATTTTGGAATAAAACGGCTTTGATGACTGAACAATATGAAGCTACACTGAAGGAAATATAATAAAAATACTGCCAAGTACACTTCTTTCTTAAATTGGACGAAGGACTGATTAAGGATCATATTAAAACAGTAACGGAATAATGTAATTTGAAAACTTCAATTCAAAAACTTTAATTCAGGATCCCTGTTGCTTGTTGCGTCAAAAATAAAAAGCTATCCATTGTGTATCACTTTGTTTCTTCCATGTTGTGATGAAACATTTGCTTCCATTTTGGAATAAAACGGCTTTGATGACTGAACAATATGAAGCTACACTGAAGGAAATATAATATAAAAATACTGCCAAGTACTCTTCTTTCTTAAATTGGACGAAGGACTGATTAAGGATCATATTAAAACAGTAACGGAATAATGTAATTTGAAAACTTCAATTCAAAAACTTTAATTCAGGATCCCTGTTGCTTGTTGCGTCAAAAATAAAAAGCTATCCATTGTGTATCACTTTGTTTCTTCCATGTTGTGATGAAATATTTGCTTCCATTTTGTTATAAAACGGCTTTGATGACTGAACAATATGAAGCTACACTGAAGGAAATATAATATAAAAATACTGCCAAGTACTCTTCTTTCTTAAATTGGACGAAGGACTGATTAAGGATCATATTAAAACAGTAACGGAATAATGTAATTTGAAAACTTCAATTCAAAAACTTTAATTCAGGATCCCTGTTGCTTGTTGCGTCAAAAATAAAAAGCTATCCATTGTGTATCACTTTGTTTCTTCCATGTTGTGATGAAATATTTGCTTCCATTTTGGAATAAAACGGCTTTGATGACTGAACAATATGAAGCTACACTGAAGGAAATATAATATAAAAATACTGCCAAGTACTCTTCTTTCTTAAATTGGACGAAGGACTGATTAAGGATCATATTAAAACAGTAACGGAATAATGTAATTTGAAAACTTCAATTCAAAAACTTTAATTCAGGATCCCTGTTGCTTCTTGCGTCAAAAATAAAAAGCTATCCATTGTGTAACACTTTGTTTCTTCCATGTTGTGATGAAATATTTGCTTCCATTTTGTTATAAAACGGCTTTGATGACTGAACAATATGAAGCTACACTGAAGGAAATATAATATAAAAATACTGCCAAGTACTCTTCTTTCTTAAATTGGACGAAGGACTGATTAAGGATCATATTAAAACAGTAACGGAATAATGTAATTTGAAAACTTCAATTCAAAAACTTTAATTCAGGATCCCTGTTGCTTGTTGCGTCAAAAATAAAAAGCTATCCATTGTGTATCACTTTGTTTCTTCCATGTTGTGATGAAATATTTGCTTCCATTTTGGAATAAAACGGCTTTGATGACTGAACAATATGAAGCTACACTGAAGGAAATATAATATAAAAATACTGCCAAGTACTCTTCTTTCTTAAATTGGACGAAGGACTGATTAAGGATCATATTAAAACAGTAACGGAATAATGTAATTTGAAAACTTCAATTCAAAAACTTTAATTCAGGATCCCTGTTGCTTGTTGCGTCAAAAATAAAAAGCTATCCATTGTGTATCACTTTGTTTCTTCCATGTTGTGATGAAATATTTGCTTCCGTTTTGGAATAAAACGGCTTTGATGACTGAACAATATGAAGCTACACTGAAGGAAATATAATATAAAAATACTGCCAAGTACTCTTCTTTCTTAAATTGGACGAAGGACTGATTAAGGATCATATTAAAACAGTAACGGAATAATGTAATTTGAAAACTTCAATTCAAAAACTTTAATTCAGGATCCCTGTTGCTTGTTGCGTCAAAAATAAAAACCTATCCATTGTGTATCACTTGGTTTCTTCCATGTTGTGATGAAATATTTGCTTCCGTTTTGGAATAAAACGGCTTTGATGACTGAACAATATGAAGCTACACTGAAGGAAATATAATATAAAAATACTGCCAAGTACTCTTCTTTCTTAAATTGGACGAAGGACTGATTAAGGATCATATTAAAACAGTAACGGAATAATGTAATTTAAAAACTTCAATTCAAAAACTTTAATTCAGGATATATATATATATATATATATATATATATATATATATATATATATATATATATATATATATATATATAGGTTACTGCTGAAAAAGTACTCAGCTTTGCCCAATGCACGAAATCAGTATTTAAATGAGTAAACAAAAGAATGTTTTTCGAAGAAAACCTTCCCCCCACCTCGTTGTGTATATAACCCTACTGAAATGTGGTCTCTGACACTCCCAGATACAAGCATCGTAATCCATTGCCAGCGATTGTCCACATTAAGATATGCTTCATGGCTTTGATCATGTGTTAAATTCACGATTTCGCGAATTTCATTCACGTTATACCACGTGTTAATTTTTGTTTCTTGACAAAATTTACGCCATTAGGAAAATTGTAAATGGAATTCGAAGAGAAACTAATGTCATCATAAAGATGCTGAGATTCCGCACTACTTCAAATAAAAAGTTAGGAAGGAAACTCCCATCAATACCGGAAGAAGAAACTGAATTTAAGAAACCTGTTTTTCGGAAAAATCTTTTTAGGAGAAAGATTTTACAAATTTCACTCGAACTTAACGCTGGCTTCTCGGTCTATGCAGGCCGAATGTTTTCTTATAAGGAAACGGATATTATTATTATTATTATTATTATTATTATTATTATTATTATTATTACATATAAAGAAAACAGATATTACATATTGATCCTATGCCGATGGCTAGGTAGTGAATAAAAGCGTAACTCGAGAATCACTCACTGCTCAGTCAATGAATACCAAATGTTTCCTTATAAGGAAACGGCTCATATTACCTTTGGCATTACTCCAATCTTTCACGCGTGGACAACCAGACTTTAACATAAGACTATTTTTATGTTGAGCATTAAAAAGCTTGATATCACGCAAATCTTTTCTGCTGACATCAGAAGGTTTGCTTCATCCTTCAAGAACGATGAAAAGGTACTGCCTGACCATAGAGCTTTAGAGCCTCGCTGAATCATACTTATCTGATTTTATTCGAGAATGGGGAATAGAATTTCCAGTTCGCCTTAATGGTTGCGCGAATATTTTTGGTACTTTAAAAATTAAAGATTAACATTTTCCCCTAGAATTTTTTAAATGTATTTTTGTTGTATTCAACTAGATTTGCATTTTTCGAATTCTTTAAGTTACGGTTTTCTCCTTACCGTTGTTGTTTTTTTAATGTTCCCCAACTCAGATTTGTCTTGTATTAGTTTTGACGCATGTATCCAATTCCTCCTTATTTTTCATTGACGTCCATTCCTCTTTTTACCAAAATTTCCGCAGAGATAACATAAGCTCGCAGGCATCAATAACATATAATTTTTCAAGCAATCTCCCCCTTGCCAGATTACAGCACATTTTATTACACATACTGATGTGGTTGAAAGTAACAAAAGTCGATTCTGACTACCTTCTGCAGTAATTTATTTATTTTCCTGCTATTTATTTTATCTGCTTCGTTAGTGTGAAACCCCGAAGCCACGCTAAGAGATTGTGAAATTCGTATTTTGATCTTCAAAGCTTTCGACAAGTGAACCACGAAATTCAGAGTGATGTTAAAATCCGTTATGAAAAGAGAAGCTTAACTGAATAAGTGGCTGACATGAAAAGTTTAAAGGCTAACGATTTTGTTTGTTTTAAGAAGTCAAAACTGTCGCGTCGATGAAGCAGCTTCAGTTGGAAAGCTTGGGAATCGGAAGCTTTTTTTAACTTCAGGATATGCAAAAAAAAAACGATTGCGCTGATTTCCCTGCTGAGGTCAGTGCAATTTTCTTTCTTTTTTAATAAAAGACCAAAGAACAGCAAAAAGAATAGAAATAAATAAATACATTTTTATAAGTCTATCACTGATCCGTGCATTGAAATCATTTTGTCGCATATGGTCTGGTGCTTCTGCTATGGATCTAGAAATTCTTGCCAAAATCCAGAGAAGAATATACAATATTAACGGTGCTAACTGCTACCTCGACTTTAATCACTTTACCGCTGGAATAACGTAGCTTCCCTGTGACTTTTCTACAATATTTCTATGGCAATTATTTTGATGAGATCTCCTTTTTGATACCACCACTTCAATAATTTATGCGTAATATTAGATTGGCGGCTACGTCTCATGATTTTGCTGTCGAAATTACTAAATGTAAAACCATTATTTACATTATACGGACGGTTGTCCTGATTTGCATTGCCTTATTCACAACGTTTTGGCCGTTGTACGCCCCGGCCCTTTTCAGGTGATTGGAATTTCGAACCGAAACCTTTATTTCATTCACCGGGGTAGATTGTTCTAGTTCCACGTGCCATGCCTTTTCTGGATGTTTCAGTTATTTCCCTTTAACTCAACTCTCAAAGTTTTTGTGTTCACCACTGGTGTTGCCTGAACTCACAACTCTTCTTGGGTCTAGTCACTGAATCTAACCAACGGCTTTATCCCCTGGGCCATGTGTCCTTGAGAACCGCAAGTTCTATTCTAATAGTTTCTTCTCTCGCACTTCTCACCTATGGGACTCTTTCCCAACCTTTCGCTTTCCAGTCAACTAAAATCTTCAAAAGTTTAAATGCAACGTCAATCATCATCTTCTAACTTCTTAAATAGAGTTGTTTTTTTAAAAATTTTCCTCTCTCTTCGGTAACGTTTTTTCCGTTTTCTTCATTCTATTGTCATTCAGCCTCAGTAACTCTTTGCATCAGTGTCTTTATCACTGAAAGCAATAACTCCCCACCCCCCCAAAAAAACTCCAAAAAAGAAACAAGATTTCTGTCGAGTTAATTTGGCTGTTTTTTTTTCCTTTCTTTTGCTTCTGATATTTTTCTAGGTTTACCATAATTAGCTGCAGTAAATTAGAATGTATTATGGGCAATGAAATAAGATGTTATGGCGATTCCATTCATCAGTAGGGAAAGCTTCAACGCACGTTTTAGAGTGTATCCGTGGCTAGGGGTCTAAAGAGCCACTTCTCTATAGTCGAGAGTCGTCATTGTATTAAACGAAATAATAAACTACGATAACGCTAATGCTAATATTAGCCGCTTCCTTATAAGGAAACATTTGCCATTCATTGACTGAGCATTCAGTTCCAGCTGAAATTTATACAATCTTTCTATTAAAACAGTTTTTCAGGAAAGTAGATTTCCAACGTCCACTGTTAGTGCTCTTTACAGTTTTGCTGACGGTTTCCTTCCTATCCTTTTGTTTGAAGTCGTGTGGAAAGTCAACATTTTGATTACATCATTGTTTCCTCTTCGAGTGATATATGCTATCCAGTTTAGTTGTTTATGCTGTTGAAAGTCCTCAAGTGATGTGTTTTCTGCTATTTGGAAGATTATCTTTGTCACTCAGTCCACGATGTTCGACGAAGGACGTCAGAACTGTGTCAATAGGATCTGTTTTGTCTTTACAGAGATGGAAAAAAATAATGTGGCAGAGGAGATATAACCGTTGTCGTGAACGAAGCAAGGGGCTATGGAGGTTCCAGGCGAAGTAGGTATAGTATAGCACAACAAATATCGAAAAGTCAAGAAACTCGTAGACGTAAACAATGAAAATTAACATTCAAGCCAAAGAGTATAAATTAAAATGATTTATGAACGGGTGCTGAAAATTCCTCGGCTAAGCAAAAAGCTCATCTCTCTTGAACAAAATTATTTGAAAGTCTGATCATTCAATCAGATTTTGGGAGTGGTGTCGAGAACTTTTCTGCGTCCACTTGTGTGTGCGTGTGTATATATATATATATATATATATATATATATATATATATATATATATATATATATATAAGAAAAAAAGACCACTTTAAGGAGAACAGGTGAAAATCATTTTGCGTCACCCCATTGTCTTCCCAACAGAGGAATGGTGAGAGGAAAAAGTATTATTCAGGACATCAATAATATTACCAACATTCATACTCTGGCTTCCATTATCAAAGTCTATTCAAGAACCATCAAGAGAACGATGAATAAGTTTGAAAAAGAGGGAACAGTAAAGAGGAAAATTGGATCAGGAGATAAAACAGGAAGAGGATCATCATTTCAACTTAGAGCAAAATATATTCTTATTCTTCAAAGTAGAGTCCGAACTCGAAAAATTCCAGTAAGATACAACGGTTCAAAACTTAATCTAACAATTCGACAATTTTGCTGTTACACGGTTTGGACAATTCTGTTGTTACACCGGGTATATATATATATATATATATATATATATATATATATATGAAGAAAAACGGACCACTTTAAGGCTCCATTGTAATAATTTATTTCACAATAGCCCTTTTAAAGGACGCTGGATAATCAGACTTCACTTCCAAAAGGTGAAACAAAAACTGAAATGAACATTTACACTTTTCGAGTTTGGACTCTGAAGAATAAGAATATATTTTGCTCTAAGTTGAAATGATGATCCCTCTTCCTGTTTGATCTCCTGATCCAATTTTCCTCTCTACTGTTCCCTCTTTTTCAAACTTATTCATCATTCTCTTGATGGTTCTTGAATAGACATTGATAATGGAAGCCAGAGTATGAATGTTGGTAATATTATTGAAGGCCTGAATAATACTTTTTCCTCTCAGCATTGCTCTGTTTGGAAGACAATGGGGCTGACGCTAAAGGATTTTAACCTGTTCTCTTTCTACCTGAATAACTCAAAGGGTTTTCAGTGAGTCCTATAACAAAATGTCTGAAAACCTGGAAAAAAGAAACTCGGTTTGATGTTGTTTTTTTTTTTATAGATATTACGTATTTTGTGGGATGGATAATTATCCCATGTTGTTACAGGATTTGAATAATTTTGCTATTACATCCGGTATATATATATATATATATATATATATATATATATATATATATATATATATATATATATATATATATATATGAAAGTGAACACTGAAGTCAACACTCAGAGGCGAAAGACGGTTTCATGCTAAACGCACTCATCAGGCAACCTGCTATATATGAAAATCCAAATGTATTTTACAAAATAAACAATATAAAACAAAAATAAATAAAAAATAAATAAAAATAAAACAAAAATAAATAAAAAATAAATAAAAATAAATAAAAAATAAATAAAAATAAATAATAAATAAATAAAATAGATAAAAATAAAACAAAAACAAATAAAAAATAAGTAAAATAAATAAAAAATAAATAAATATAAAACAAAAATAAATAGAAAATAAATAAAATAAATAAATAATAAATAAAATTAAATAAAAAAAATGCCAATGTATTGTAATGTATCTTATGAATGTCCCTAAATAAAAAAAAAAAAAAAAAAAACAGACAGGATGACACGTTCTCAGATAAGGAAGCCAGTATCAACAGACAGAAATTAGAAACCAACACCTAACCCTTTCTCCATCCTCTCAGGACTGTGGAATACTTGATGTCATTTCTGACAGCATAGACAAGGCTCTCTCTCTCCACCCGCACGCTAACATATTTGTGTTTGGCGATTTTAACGCCCACCATAACAAGTGGCGTAAGAATGCTTCTACCGACCTCGCAGGCATACACACATTTAACTTTTCAGTTTCTCAATCCCTCACGCAGATAGTTGACTTCCCCACGCGTTTTTCATACAACCGGGACGGTAAAACTTCTCTTCTCGACCTGTGTTTTACTTCCATCCCCGAGTCTTGTAGTGCCACGCAGCTCTGCCCACTTGGTAACTCTGATCATGCGGTAGTGTCTATTAACATCTCCTTCAACCCCACCCGCTGCAAAGAGCCTGCTACTACCCGAACCTCGCTCTGCTACCAATGAGCTGACTGGGACTCGTTCCGTGATTTCCTCAGCGATGTCCCTTGGGATGTTGTATTTAAGCTCCCCGTTCAAGAATGTGCTTCAGAGGTCTCATCTTGGGTTAAAGCTGGAATTGACGCTTTCATCCCCCCAAGGAAATTCAGGGTCAAATCGCGCTCCTCCCCGTGGTTCTCCGCTGCTTGCTCAGCCGCCATTGCCCATAGGAACCACTTCTTCCACCTATTTCGTAGCGATATGTCCGACTGCAATAGACGCCTCTTTGCCTCCGCCCGTAACGAGTGTAAGCGTGTCCTCAACGAAGCTAAATCACTATTCGCTGCTCGGATGAAGGAACGTATTGCATCTCGCAAATTCGGCTCCAAGATTATTGGCGTCCCTGCAAGAGCGTTCTGAACAATTGCAAACCCTCTATACCTCCTCTGTTCAACCAGTTTGAGGTCCTGACTTCCTCTGCCGACAAGGCTGAATGCTTTGCTCGGAAATTTTATTTCAATTCAACGCTTGACTCTTCCGGTTTACCCATACCCGATTTCCCCCTCAGTACTGAGGCTCTTTTGAGCGGATTACACATATCCCCATCATTGGTATTGGGCATTATCTCTAATTTAGACACCCACAAGGCTAGTGGTGGAGATGGGATACCAGCCATTGTCTTGAAAAAATGTGCGCCTGAATTGGCGCCCGCCCTCTCTAAATTATACAACTACTGCCTCAAGGAGTCTTGTTTTCCTGACTGCTGGAAGTCCTCATCCATTGTTCTGTCTTTAAGAACTCTGGCGACCCCTCCGACCCTTCTAATTACCGTCCTCTCAGTCTCCTACCCCTCTTCGGCAAAGTCCTCGAAGCCCTTATCAAACCCGAAGTGGTTAACCACCTTACATCACATGATCTGCTCTCAGACAAACAATATGGATTCCGCTTTGCCCGATCCACAGCTGATGTGCTTACGGCCATCACTGAATTTATCTACCAAGCACTCCATAATAACGGAGAAGATCTCGCCGTGGCCCTTAACATCTCCAAGGCGTTTGATAGGGTTACATGCCGGCCTTCTTCGCAAGCTTCAGGGATATGGTATTACATTATGGCAAACAAATATATTAAATTTACATTAACCCACGAACCTCTAGATGAATGTTATGATCCATGTTTTCAACAAATTCAAGTTGAATAAGGTCTTTTTTGCTAGTACTTTCATCTGTTCATACAGATTTCTTATCGTTAACAATAACACATTTCTAAAAAAAAACATATTTCGATTCACATCTAATTTTTCGTGTCCCGTTATTACCTGGATGTTGTAAAAAAAAAGACAAATCAATTTCCATACCTGATGATGTATGTATGAACAGATGAAAGTACTAGCAATCAGAGACCTTATACAACTTGAATTTATTAAAAACAGGGATCATAACATTCATCTAGAGGTTCGTGGGTTAATGTAATTTTAATAAATTTGTTTGCGAAGATGTATTCTCGCCATTTATATCATTACTTTCACTAATTTGCTTTTTCTATGAATGGTTCATGTAATATAAATTGAACCACACCACATATTTGATATATATATATATATATATATATATATATATATATATATATATATATATATAATCATTTATTTGAATATTATAACATAAATATGTTATAAAATCACTACAAAAATAGCCATTTTGTTTCAACACTTCTGGTGTCTTATCAAGTGATGATGTAGAATATAGAATAAATAGAGGAAATATTTTACTAAGTGAGTTGGTTTCAGGTTTGGGGAAATGTTTTTTAATGAGGTTTAGAAACAGGTGCCCCAATTTAGTTTTAACCATAATGTTAAAAGGGGGGAGTATACCATATGATTTTTCTAGATCTCTTTCTACTATTATGGTTGCTATTTATAGGGCTTTTATATTGAATATTAATATTTTTGTATCCACTATTTTTAAGTGCAGAATTATAAAAGTCTCTATGTTCATTAAAAATATCTCTGTTTGAAGAGTTATTACTGATCCTACATTCAATAGAATAGGGTATGTGTTTGATGATTGCAGTGGGGTGGTTAGAATTTGGATGTACGTATATTGGATTGGAATTAATCTTTACATATGGTTGGTATGTGTTGCTGGTGAGGTCTAGAGTAACGTCTAGGAAGTCTACTTGTTTAACATTAGTGGTAACTATTACTCTGAGACCCAGATCCTTAAATACCTTATGAATCATTTTTCTAATACGATCTACTTTAATTTTAGTGGAGTTCTTAACTACTAATAATCCATCGTCCCTATATAATCCTACACTATCAGAATCTAGGCAATCAAAGGCACTTAAATTATACAAAAGAAATAATCCAACGAGGTCAGAAGCTTCTGCAGAATCCAGAGAACCCATTAAAATGTCAAACTTTTCGTTACAGGACATTTTTGTCCACTGTTCATCCTTGTAGATTAGAACAGAATTTCGGCACTCCATGCATGTAGTGTGTGGAAAACTATATGGTTTAAAAAAAAATATATATATATATATTTATATATATTTATTTGTTTAAATTTTATCTATATATATTTGACCAGATTAGTTATATTTCAAGTTAAAATTCGTTTAATAACACATTAAGACACGAGTATGTTCACTTTAGCTATTACATCTGAACGTCTAGATCAATGTGAATGTGGATGTATGTGCCTGTGTTTATTGATGTCTATGTGTAAGGAAAGTGCATGCACGTTTGGTTGTATGTTTGCGTACGTGTGGTTGTGTGTAGTGTAAATGTTCGTTTTTTTATATCAAGGGTCGTGTCTCGTCACCGTGTTTTATGTGTGTATATATATCTAAATATGTCTGAGCGCTTATGTATTATAACCTGAGTATGTTCGAATGATTTCGCGTGAGAGGCGACTACCATGTTGAAATGAAACTATAAAAATGTATACATTTTTGTCTGGGGCTCTGAACATCCTTTTTAACATAATTTCAATGAAAATATAAATTAAATAGCATATATATCTTTTATTTTTATTTTTATATTTTTTCTCCTCGGTAATTCTACAATTTAAAACTTAATAGAGATTTGATTTAGATTTCTAAATAGGTAATTTTTAATTTTTTACTTTTAATCTTAATTTCAAATTTTATAAATCTTTTAATATCTATGATAACCTTGCTTAGT
Source organism: Acanthosepion esculentum (assembly GCA_964036315.1). Lineage (NCBI taxonomy): Eukaryota > Metazoa > Mollusca > Cephalopoda > Sepiida > Sepiidae > Acanthosepion > Acanthosepion esculentum. The sequence goes on from OZ038483.1 coordinate 17,339,171, forward strand.
TGTCTAATTTTTCGAATTACCCTATACTTGTATTTTGATTGGTCATTCTAGCTTATGTAACAGCGTTTACTCCTAGCTAAGGATCGTTAATTAATTTGATACTTTTAAAACCATTTATTCTATATTCTACATCATCACTTGATAAGACACCAGAAGTGTTGAAACAAAATGGCTATTTTTGTAGTGATTTTATAACATATTTATGTTGTAATATTCAAATAAATGATTATATCTGCTCTACTCTGTATTGAGCACTCTTTAAAGAATAATAATTGTTTGTTATTGGAATTTATTCCGTATATACCAATCCCACACTTGTATATATATATATATATATATATATATATATATATGAGAAAGACAAGTGTGGTAAGAGAAAGGTTCACTGAAACATAAAATACATTAACCTCGAACCCGTTGATGAATGTTATGATCCTGTTTATAAATTCCAGTTGTATAAGGTCTTTTTTTAACTACAAGCTTTCGATTGTTCATACAATCATCGTCAGGTATAGAAATAGATATGTCTTTTTTACATCCAGGTAATAACAGGACAACGAAAGTTAAGATGTACTCCGAAATAGGTTTTTTTGGAAATGTGTTATTGTTAACCGTGAAAAAATTTTTGGAGTGTGCGGTCGCAACGCTGAGGTTGAATTTTTTTTTTTAATTTGGGATTGTGAGTTTTTGTACTAATATAGTAATATGAGAATTCTTTTGTAGAGGTAGGTTTTTTTTCCAGTCAATATGGCATGAACTAAATTGTTCAATAAATAGAGGAATGTCACCGTTATTATCAGAAATTTGCACATCGGATCAGTTATCTTAATATCAATTATGTGGTGCATTTCAATTTACATTACATGAATCATTCATACAAAAAGCAGATAGTGAAGTTAATGATATAAATGGCAAGAATCACTCTCGCAAACAATTCATAACATTCATCAACGGGTTCGAGGTTAATGTATTTTATTAAAAATTGTTTGCGAGAGGGATTCTTGCCATTTATATCATTAACTTCACTATCTGCTTCTTGTATGAATGATTCATGTAATATGTATGTATATATATATATATATATATATATATATATATATATATATATATATATATATATATATATATATATGAGAAAGACAAGTGTGGTAAGAGAAAGGTTCACTGAAACATATACACGCATCACATTTATACACACGCGTACACATACATACACATATATACATGCCTATATGTCTCTATAGAAGTTCAAAATTGTGAACGGAGAAGAGTAGAATGTCATTGTAAAGAGTAGAGCGAATATTCATTAATATTAATCAAGAGAATGAAGCAGTTTAACATGCATAAGGAGGATACTAGATGAAGCCAAAAAAGGGTTGGTTGATTTAATCCAAAGTCATGGTAAACGAGAATCAGACAGATGACAGAAACATGAGTTCAGAGTGTTAACGGGTAATTAGGGCAGATTAGCACGCTCACGGTCGTCATGAAAAACGATGATTATTATTTATTTTTTATTTTGATCGGTGTTTTTATTAACGTAGTAAAAATTTGTTAATATAGCTTATTATAGATCCGAGCTAATCTCAAAATGCAGACATGCATCAAGCTTGGAGAGTAATTATACATTCTTACTGTCAAAGTAGAGTCCAATAGTGTTATAAAAACATCGGAGAATTCCAGTTAGATATCTTTAATCATTTCTAAGATACAACGGTTCAAAGTTTAATCTAACAACTGGACAATTTTGCTGCTAGGTGATTTGAACAATTTTGCTGTTACACCCGGTATATATATATATATATATATATATATATATATATATATATATATCAGTAGATATCTTTATGGAAGTTGTTTAGTCTAATTTTTTTTTGTTTTTTGTTTTTGGAATGAAAGTAAACATTTGTAATTTAGCAACGCAGGCGTCCAAAGTAACTTGTTACCCACTTTCAAGCCTAGTTTCGTTAGCAGGCTGGGTTAAGTTGAAAGTTTAACATTTTGTTTCATATTTCCTCTACGAAGATGTTACAAATTGTTCACCCGTCCCTTTTGCTACGCATGCGTGCTTGTCTTTTTTTATGTCGGCCATGTAAATTAGTCTTTTACACTGTATACATGTTTCCCGTGTGTGCTGAAGAACTTTATTATTGTGTTGCATAGCTTCAGATATGATTTTTATTTCAAAACCAGATTCTTAAACGAATATAATTAGAGTCAACAGTGATTGAATAAAAGCATCCCACATGAAAACGTGGAAAAAGGAGACACAAACAGGGTGAAGAGTCCCTGCTGGCCTGTTGAAAATATTTTAACGCTACATACACAATGTTAATAACTAGAATACCAAACAAATAGACAGTAGGATTTATTTTTCCAACTGAAACAAAAGACAAGATAAAGAGAAGAACAGACATCAAAGGACGTAAAATGTAAGAAACGCAATATTAGGTGCATGAAAAAAACTGTTTTTACAGTTAAAGAGATAAACGTTTGTACAGGATTTGGAAATCTATCTTTGCCTCTTGTAGTTTTGAATTGGAGTAACGTGGGCATTTTCTCCATTCTGTTTCCTGTAACACAATGAATCACGTACA
>OZ038483.1:17346767-17484267 GCA_964036315.1 Acanthosepion esculentum
GAAAAAATGAAATAATGGAATATAGATGTGTTTAACATCTGTTTCAGTGAAATGGAAAAAAAGTTTCAATTTTTTTCATTTTGTACCCCCTTACTTCTTAAAATAATGACTGACATTCATATTTATTATTGTCATTGCAGCATTTTGTTAAGCTCAAATATTTAAAGGTGCCATAAGAGAATTTCTACAGATATTTTATTGTCGTAGAATTCGCCATTAAGTATTAAGATTCGTCAGAATATGAAACTAGAAAAAACGTAAAATTTTCACGAGTGATTCTAGTCTGGACTAATTCTGTATTGAATCTATTGAAATGACGAGTAAGACCATTTTCTCATAACCTCATGTTAAAGCCTCTATCCAGTTGGCTAACAATTCGTTAATACTGCTCATTGAAGCAAATTCCAAAAATCAGCAGAGATTTATATGGATTGAATGGCGACCGGCGGAGAAAGAAAGAAAGAAAGAAAGACAGAAAACGTTTTCCGTAACCTCAAATACTGAGTATAACAGATCAGGACACAAGTAACAAGTTTTCGTTTCAAACAGATAAAATATACACAGAAAAATTACTTTACGTAAACATACAATTTGTCCATAATGAAAAACACTATTTGAAACATGGCAGCTGACATTGTGTATATACAAATGGTAATGCTACATACAGGTAACAATTAGGCATTTATTGACTAAACTGTTAGCATTAGTTGAAATGTATATATATATATATATATATATATATGTGTGTGTGTGAGTGTATGTGAGTGTATATACATGTATATATATATATATATGTGTGTGTGTGTGTCCGAGAGACGATGGAGTAGCGCGGTGCGGGGATATATGGAGAACGAGGGCTGCCCAGACGTCTCTTTCCCACTCCCGGCCTTGCTAGAAGAGAGGATAAACCAATACAGTTTGGTACCAACGCAGATGCAGGAGTTGCCGGAAGGTAGCACAAAGTGCCGGCTCCACTCCGGTTTTGAATTCAGAGTTGTCCTTCTCCTAGACCAGTTGCCATCCAAGGCTATAGAACCCAGTCTGTCCTGCTATTTACCCATAGCTGGAGGGAGAAGAGTATTAGCACGTAAGTGAATGTAATGGATTCGACTGGAAATCGAACTCGGCTCTCCGATTCCTCAATCCAAGATGCTATCCATTACTCCACCGCGCCTCCTTGTATGTGTATGTGTGTGTATATATATATATATATATATATATATATATATATATATATATATATATATATATATATATATATATATATATATATATATATATATATATATATATATATATATATATATATATATATATATATATATATATATATATATATATATATATATATATATATATATATATATATATATATATATATATATATATATATATATATATATATATATATATATATATATATATATATATATATATATAGAGAGAGAGAGAGAGAGAGAGACAGAGAGACAGAGACATGTTTCGTTGAATAATTTAGACATGTTCTGTCTACTTATTTTCAATAGGATCCTTTCTTGTTCGCGGATAAGCTTTTTGTTGTCATTATTTCTGGGTACTTTCGGCATAGCAATATCATCATCAGGTTTTCATTAATAGTTTCATCAGGTTTCTCTTTTTATTACTCATTTCTTTAAAAAAACTTTCCACAACCATACATAGTTACCTCCCCTTAAATGGTTTCAGCGGTCACGCATTCAAGCAGCGTTCCTCATTCCACTTGGAAGAAATTTAACTTTCAGATAAACAAACCAATTTTGTCTTCGACAATAATGAACACTACAATATTTGCCTTGCAATGAACAATACTCTGATGATGAAATTGTGCTATGTCGACTCTGATTAAAAGAAATATGTAATCAACAGGGCGATAAGCAGACAGAACATGTTGAAATTATTCAACGAAACGTGTCTCAACGAAAACATGCTGCCGAAATATACGCATATATATATATATATATATATATATATATATATATATATATATATATATATGTAATGGATTCGCAGCAGCAGCACCCTGACACAGACATGGAGGTGGAGACATTTGTTCCACTTCGTGCCTCAGAGGAGTGGCTGCGACGGTGAGTTTACGGAGGGCGAAGTTCACTTGGCATTGAAGAGGGTCAGCAGTGGCCATTCTCCGGGACGTGATGGTCTGCCCAATGAAATGTACTTGAGGCTGTCGCATATCTTTATCCCGATTTTGACTGATTTCCAGGGGTGTGAACACGCTATTGAAAAAAGTCAAGGGTGTTGGGAGGGAATTAAACGACTATAGGCCTATAACTCTGCTATACACAGAGTTAAAGATTTTGGCTAAGACCCTGACCGTGCGTTTGCAGTCAGTTGTTGCGAGCTTGTTGGGATCCGAGTAAACTTGTGCTGTGAGGGGACGAACATTTCAAAGTAACCTATATCTGATCCGCACGATCATGGAGGGTGTAAATGACGACGAACGAGCCGCGCTGATCAATTTAGATCAGTCCAAGGCATTTGACAGAGTGGACCATCAATACCTGGCTGCTGTCCTGCAGGATACCGGATTATCATCAGACTTCTGCAAGTGGATCAGCCTCCTGTATCACTCTCCCAGTGCTTTGGCACAGATGAACGGAAGGCGGTCGAGCTCTTTTGCGCTAATTCAGTCTACCCGATAGGGATGTCCACTGTCGCCCTTACATTATGTGTTGACGTGGGCACCCTGAGGCGGTGGAATGGTTACCAAGCTTGTCTCGCTAGAACAATTACGACTTAGTAGTGACTTCGATGCTCACTGGGTGATCCCTACATTCGGCCTTGTGCCACATCTAAGCTACGCTTGGAAAATCACTACTTTATGCGTTGACGCTGGAGCCCTTCCTTCCTCGGCTGAGGGACGGGGCGAGCAGTCCGGCCGTACGCGGAATCGCCGTTTTCCCTGGTAGAGCTCGAGCTAGTGTTTCTGCGTACGCCGATGACGTGTCCATCTCCGTGTCGTGCCGCAGCGACATTAAGGTGATGCAGATGGCGCTTGAACGGTACTAGAAGGTGACGGGGACCAAAATTAACCGTAACAATTCTTCCGGCTTGCGATTAGGTGCTTGGAAGGGTTGCGTTTCCGGGGCCCTTTAGCTGGATTGACGGATACGTCCTCATTCTTTGAGTGTGGCTCGAAATAATTTAAGGAATTTTGCAAGATGTTTGTGGTAGAGCACATAACAATTGCCCCTTAACATCCTAGAAGTAACGGCCAGGCAGAGCGTTTTGAACAACTAAAAAAGCCAACGGTGGATCCACAGATGCTTCATTATAGTAATTTTTACAGGTGTATAGACTTACTCCGAATAGAAAAATGCCTTCGGCAATGACCTTGGCAGAAATTGTTTGTGCGAAAAATATGATCAGTTTTTGACAAACTTATACCCAATAAGAAAAGAATATGATCATGCTGTATAAAAATCTGAAAAAATATTTTATAAAATTGGTCTAAAGGTTTTTTACCGTATGTACCAGTCAAATAAAACATATTGGTAAGTCGGAACTGTCGTCTGAAGAACTGGCAGGATGGTGTATCTAGTAAAATGTCCTGAAACGGCGCACAAGAAGCACTATAATCAAATTAAAAGTAGGTATTCAACTGAAGCGAACACTACTCTAGACGAGGTTGAACCTATAGAGATTCTTTTTGATACTTTCGATGTACCCCTCCCTCATAAGGCTCCGGGGATAGAAGTCCGAAAGAGACGGTGTTAAAGAAAAAGAAGGGATACAGAAAGGATCAAAGTCAATCCATAAAGAAAAAAAATATTGACTCTGTACAGAGTAAATCCAAAAGGGGGGGTTGTAGGATACCTACGAACGATAATGGCTATGTTCCCATTCACATAAATACAATAGTAAATACTGTATGTTGGTCTGTAGTTGGAGATTCATTGCTGGAATTCACTTGACTCACTTCTAGCAGTTGACTAGTTCCTCTACGCGCCGCTGGCGAATCTTATATGTGTTGTTCTTGTCCTAAGTATTATCGTTCATTACCAAATTTCGTTTGATTATTCTATTCAGTAACCTTCCCTAGGTTACAACACATATAAAAACCGGATTATTGTTATTAGAGTGAACACGAATACAGACCCCACACTATTATTAGTGAGTTAAATATTGAAGACAAAAAAGTCTTTATTGTACAAGTTAGAACATTTTAACAATATTACCGTCACAAAGTTCTCGCTACAATGTGTCAATATCGAGCCGTTCTAACAAAGATTATTGCCAAACCTTATCAAATTTACAATCACTCTTATCAAAGTCACAATAACAGATAATTATTTATATTTACTAAACTTAAATTCAGTGAAAATATTGCGCCCTTCGTCCAAATAAAGAAAGCTTCATACGCCGATGTTACTCAGGATCTCTTTTTTTAAAAAAAAGTTTAGGTTTGACACAAAGAGAAGGTCACAAGTAAGATGGAGGTCGTACGCTTATATGCCGGTGGTGTCAGAAACCTAATTTTCTTGGTACATCCACTTTGCGACGCTTCAAGCATCAGGCATTAAACCGATCACTCTGACACCCCCCTCTAGCTGCAATGGGAAAGTGTCGTGGCGTAACATTCAATAAAGAAAAGAAAACTGAAATGTTTGGCAAACAAAATGTTCTCTTCCTTGAATGCCAAAAGGGAAAAATAAATTATTAATTACTTTTTGAAATTATAAAGTCTTTTTCCCTTTTAAAACAGGGAAAGATTAGTTGAATTAATTTTTTTAAAACAGGTCATTTAAAAAAAAATTGTACCCTGATCGGATTTAATATTTTGAGCGGGAAATGGAATAATGGATAGCGGCTCGGATTGAGGAATCGGAGAGCCGAGTTCAAATTCAAGTCGAATCCATTGCATTTACTTACGTGGGAAAGTTATGAATCCTCTTCTTCTCACCCCCCCAGCTATGGGTAAATAGCAGAACAGGGTTCTATTGCCTTGGATGGCAATTGGTCTACCGCAGAAAGAAATGACAACCTACCGTGGGAAAAAAATCTTCAACGTCAGTCATGTATCACACATGACTGACTGACTGAGCTGGAAAAGATTTGTAAGATGCAGACGATAATAAAAGAAATATTTTTTAAGTAAAGTATATTTTATTGAGACACCATGTCATCGTGTCTTTTTTAGTGCTATTTTCATCAGAAAATTGGTGGGGGAAAACAGATAATGATTTTTTTAGCAGGTAAAATAGAAAATGAGTAAATAATTTCCATGGTTTCCGAATAGAAGTTTCTCAGAATAGGTCAAATTTCTAGCTTATTTGAGTTAAAGAAATACCAAATGGAAAGAAAGAACTATGTTTTTGTTTCATATTATTCTGAGAATATTAATTACAATTTGAAGAAAACTATTATATAATATAAAATAGCGGAAGAATTTTGACTTTTGTGTTATTTTAAAAATATATTTTAATAGAAAAAACATTTGGATCACGAATGTCTGAAGAAATAGCTTCGAGCGAACCTTGTAGATCTTAGACAGGATCATTATCCTTCGAACCTCATGAACTGGCGCTACACAATCACAAACAAAGAATGCTACCAAATAACAGAAACCACATCACTTGAGAACTTTCAAAAGCAGTAACGAGTAAAATGTGTAGCATATGTAACTCAAATAGAAAATAATGATATAATGACGATGTTGTTAAAAAGAGCGCTCCCATAAATATTGGAAAGAATTGGAATGTTAGTAGACTTGAGAAAACTATTTTTCTAAAAAAATGTTTTAAGGGAAAGATTTTATATCAACAGTAGCATTGGCTGTTCGGTGCTGAATGATTCCTTATAAGCAAGCGGCTATTATTACCATTACCATTTGCTGCCAGTGTCTTCACATAGAACAAAAACAAGCACCGCCCCTGCTTCTGAGAATTTCAATCTGGTGAACGACATCCTCTAAATTTTTATCTCGAGGCAAAAAGGAGATGTAGCTATTTTTAATATCGATGCTGAATTCAAGGGAAAAAACAAAAACAAGACCAAAAAAACAAAAACAAGACCAAAAAAACAAAAACAAGACCAAAAAAACAAAAACAAGTCCAAAAAAATAAAAACAAGACCAAAAAATAAAAACAAGACCAAAAAAACAAAAACAAGACCAAAAAATAAAAACAAGACCAAAAAAACAAAAACAAGACCAAAAAACAAAAAGAAGACCCCCCAAAAAAACAAGACCAAAAAAACAAAAACAAGACCAAAAAAACAAAAACAAGTCCAAAAAAATTAAAACAAGACCAAAAAATAAAAACAAGACCAAAAAAACAAAAACAAGACCAAAAAACAAAAAGAAGACCCCCCAAAAAAACAAGACCAAAAAACAAAAACAAGACCAAAAAAACAAAAACAAGACCAAAAAAACAAAAACAAGACTAAAAAAATAAAAACAAGACCAAAAAAACAAAAACAAGACAAAAAAACAAAAACAAGACCAAAAAAACAAAAACAAGACCAAAAAAACAAAAACAAGACCAAAAAATAAAAACAAAGGTTTACACTGATTGAATTTCTTGTAACTATTTTGATCTTTTAGACAACTTATAAGAAATGTTATCATAAAATAGACGATTATCATTTCTAAAATTTTATCACTTCCAGAAATTCGGATGCTTCTATTTCTGCCACTGAAGAAATTTAATTTTGCCCGGATTTCAACTGATTCCACTTTTCAATCTGAGCGTCTACATGGCTTCACCTCCAGTGCACATTTAAAAACAGGACACTTTGTAGTATTTGCTTAAGAAATTAAATTAGCTTCTTTTTTGCTTAAACTTATTTAGCTTTTAAAGTTATTTTTAATTCAAGGCGCGCTATAATTTGACAACATTTATTTCTTATCAATTATTGTATGCTTGTTTTCTTTTAAGTACTTTTTATTCATAATTAATTGTACCTGTTTTCATACCAGTTCAATGCCCTTCCAGTAGATGGCGTTCGTGCTGTTAGTGAAACGAACGAAGCCAGCAGAGTGCGCCCTGCTGGGCACGGATTTCGCTTATAAAGAGCGATTTAGCACTTCGCTTCACAGATAAATTTTAATTAGTGACGTAAAAATCGTTTGAAGGGAAAATTTATTTGCAAACATATCTTAATACGTTCATTCTTACATTAACTAATGAAGATTAATTATAATTTGTAAACACTCTAAATAATTGGTAATGTTATGTTGAATTAGGTTGGTGGATTTGACGATATATTAAACTTTGTTCGGTTGTTTAAATATGTTTTTATTATATTTGAGACAATAGATAAACATGGGATTTATGCTTGAGTCTATAGACAAGCATTCGTCGGATTTATACTTAAGTCTATAAGCACTGGTTGACTTTATACTTGAGGTTATAGATAAAATGTAGTCGGGTACTTACTTGAGTCTATAAAATATCAGTAGGATTTATACCTGCACTTTTCAAATTCGTCAAGTTCGGGGAGTTTTCATCGATTGCTGTCTTTAATCGGTTCAACTGAAAAAGGCACTTATCTAAATTTAACGTCTGATTTTGTGACTGGGGCTTATAATAGGCGACACATTTCCAAACCTATCAGAAACACAGCATCAGTTTCTTCGAATGCTGAGTGACTTTTGAAGTGGTTAACGATGGCTCATTTCGTTTTCTTCAGGGAGCGTCTTAACTCCGCATTGTTGTAAGCAATTCATTTTCATCGCCCGTGAGCGTTCTTTTAAAAAATGGGATTTTTTTCCTTTGTACAGAGAATGTTAATTGGAAATGCAACCCATTCATTTTTTTCGTTAAATCGTGAGGTATCTTAATTTCAAATACCTTACAAAGTTCATATGAAATATGTGGAGTATTTCTGCGATGTCTCGTGTCGTATTGGCCTGGATTATTTTTAATTTCGATCAAAAACTGCAGGCCAATCGTAATTTTCCCTTGAGAAAACACCCCACCACTTACAAACAGTACATTCAGCTATGGCACGATCTCCATAAACAGAGCATATTTTTTCTGTTTTTATAGTTTTTAATTTCCGAAAATAAAATAGCAAAAAATTACGAAAATGCCTCACATTATCAAACCTTTTCACTTCTAACGTAAAAACATTTAAAACTCACAACCAACACATGAATCAGTTAGAAAGACAAATTGAAGTGTCACTCTTCATCCTTGTGCAAATTAATTAAAACAAAACGAATAATTCTGTTATTATTTACTCTTTATTCGTATTTTTCCAATGCAACAAGCCCCAGTGCACATGTTAATACTTCGTATATCAATTCCACGAAGTCGTTCCTTGCGAATTGACCACAGATTTCCGACTAGATTTAAATCAGTAGAGATTCCGGGCCAGTCTATAGTACTTGGTTTTGCTCACTGGTAAGGCTTGCAAGTGTGTTTGTGCAGCGTTACAGTTTTTGTGCGACTGCTTGGAGTAATGTCCATTGCAGACAATGGTCGTGGGACAACTAATCGACAGTCAAGACAATAGTGTCTGGGTGTGATAAAAAATTTGATTCAATCACGGATGACGCAATATTTTTCAAGGGCAAACAAATTTCATCATACACCCCGAAAATAGATTCATATTACTGCACACCACTGCAAATAACTTAATATGAGGAAAAAATCGATTACACCCTGTCACTCCAGTGGATCTAAAACTGACCGTATGGTGAAAGAAAGGAAACTAAATCATTTGTTTCGATTAATTTGCACAAGGGTGTATATCTCTATCTATAAAAGGCAGGACGTGTGTGTGTGTGTGTGTGTGTGCGTGTAACGAATGCACGGCCGCAATTTTCGACGGATTTGCACCAAAACTTACATGCACATGCTCCAAGTTTTTGTTAAGGACAAGACCGACTTTGCATTTCCCAACTCCCATCGATAGTGGAAATAATCGATTTTTTCATGCTTCTACGGCAGTTTTCATGTAGTTTGCGGCCATTTTCTACTGGCCATGCTGCTAGTATGTCATAAATCTGAGTTATGCGTGAGACGAAATCATGTGTTAAAACACAACGCTAGAAACTTTTGGTCCGACCAAATATATTCATCTTACTCTAATACGTTTGAAAAAAATTCTATTCTTTTATATGCTTTCCGTTCCTTCGGATCAAATCTGGAAATATTACTTGCTGCTGACACTCTATAACCCAGTACAAGCTCTCGCATTGGAAAGATGAACATTTCTGGTTTACAGATTTTTCACTTATCATAAAGAACCCGTAATTGTATCCATCATGCAACGGTACGAAATCTCATTGATTATCAAAAATACTTTGTAGTGTCTTTATACGTCTTACTTTTCTGTCTGCTATGAAATATGGTATCACAACGCATGTGGCCTGTATTGGTTACTTTTATTGACTCCAGTACGTAAATTTTGACGACTACTTCTCAGTGACGAAGAGGATTTAAGTGGGTGGAAGAGACACTTCGATCTTAGCATGTTTTGACTGTATTTTTGTGTGGTTATGAATATTAGTAGGAGCGTTTACTCCGTTCCTTCGAGGAGAATATTATCACTGAAGAATTGTGAACGGCGAAACCCCCCTTTTCTCAGGAAATCTCGCCTTCTCGCTATTTGCTGATTTATCGATTCACGAGAATGAACAAAAAAAAAGGAAAAGCAGAAAGATGTGGAAGCGTTTTTTTTTTCACTGTTTTTTCATACAGACAGAATCATGATTTTCAAATCATTCAAGTCCTATCTAATTATAAAATTGGGACAACGCAGTCTTTCCATCAATATATAACGTTTTTTTGACTTTGTTCCTTACAAAGGTAAGTAAACATGGAAACAATCTCGAAGTAGTGAAGACAAAAATTAGGGAAAAAAGAGGAAAAATACAGAAGAATGTACGGTGAAGAGACAAAAAATATGTCTTTGATTTCGAAAGAATTTCTTAAATGAAGAACCAGACCCGTGTAGGAAAGGATAACATGAAAAAATAGGATTTATAGAGACTAGTGTAGGAAAACTAATATAAAGTATTGCCAAAACGTATAGCGATTTTGTAAAGAGTTTTGAGCTGTCGAATCCTTTTCAAACCGCAAAAAATGGCGGCACAAGATGGGCTTTCCTGCAGTTCAGATCCAATCTCAAGTACACAAAGACTTCAAATGTAACTCAAGAGAATTCTGATTTTATATTGGCTGGGTTTCTGATTAAACAAAACGGAAGTCATACGTTTTAGGTATCAGGTTGAATGTATTCGGGTACAAAAAAGTATAACATTGATATTAGATAAGTCGACATTTCGATTAAATATTTACTACTTCACAAAATAATATGACAGCTTCTTTTTTTAAAATCATTTCACCCAAAAGCAAGACAACAAAGCCACTAAGACGCAAGGAGTTACTGAGTGTGAGAGAATATGAGAAATTCAATCTTATATTTCCAGTTCATGTCAATGGAAAAAGTTAACCCGATAAGGCGAAACGTCTCCATCTCCTGGAGGTTAGCATCAGCCAGGCTGATGGAAGGCAAAAAAAAGGTTCTCTCAGCTAATATTTAATGAAATCTCTTTAAAGAAATAAAAGTGAATATTCGTAATGATTGTTTTGTTCTCTGGAGGAGAACACCCAGTGTTTAATGCCGGTCTTCTTATGATATATTTAGCTATGGTTTAGGCAGCACCCATCTACTCCCCATGTAACACACAGTTGTTACCTTGTACTGGTCCAGAAAGTCTGGGCTGGAATTGGCCAGTCTACGCTTCCCAGCTGTGGGAGAGTTCAAAATCGTCTACGCGGCCTTGTGTGTGATGAATTATTTTCCACTCTACGATCACTTTTCCACAGACTAATCAACGTACCCCTCGCTATTTCCATGGCAAATATTCTGACGCACTACATTCCTTAGTTCCACCATTTCAGACCTTTATAGCTAAGAACCGCCATACTACTTACAGTGGGACGAATAATCTTGTATCCATTAGCAACAAATTTCCATTCGGAAATCTTCTTCCCAAGAACCACTATTTTACGGAACAAACTACTGTGAGAATGCCTTCCTGACTACTAAAACCTCTCCCCGTTTAGGGTCAAACGTTATCTTTCCTACATATCCCCATTATGTGAATTTCTTACGTCTTTCATTTTAGTTTCATAGAACAATCTTGTGTAGTAATCTATTTGAGTGGCTCTTAAGCCTTGTATTGTTTGAAGAATTAGTTAAGTAAAGCAATTATTTACTTATCCGATATCATGTCGTAAATAAACATCGACGTGTCATACCGGGCCTTTAATGGCATCTATATAGAATGAGGTTGGTGGTAGGGTTACCTGGCTTTGCCCACCACCTTTCTGATTAGCAAAAGATAGGATTTAGTTACGTTGTATTATAACCTTTAAGATTTTATTTTTTTTATTATAAAAAAATACGTCATTTTTGTTATTTTCTCGCTGACCACGCGTAATTCTACCGTTAACTCTTGTTTCTGACTGTAAGCGCAACTATCATTTGCCGAACATAATCATTGCCTCGGTATTTGTAACTGGGCATTGGAACTGTCAGCAAGGGCAATGTCATTATCATCCTCCTCCTCCACTTCAACATTTTTCTGCGCGGTTTTAAGTTCAACAATATCGTTGTCACTCAGGTGTTCACACGATACACAAGAGCTGAGAGTTTCGTAAGGCATAATCAAACTGCGATATTTCAAATGTATCTTCTGTATATGAAAACAACGAGGAAGTTAAAATATTTTTTAATTAAATGTTTAGCATGGTCTGTCTATATTTCTGAGATGAGTATTATGTACATTATTTACATTATTCGGACTATTGTCCTAATCTTTGTCGCCATATTTATTACAACGTTTTGGCTGTTGTACACACCGGCCTTATTCAGGTGGTTGGAATGTCGAACTGAACCCTTTATCGGGTATTGCACTCACACTCTTTGGGTCCTGTCACTGGTTAGATCCAGTGACAGGACCCAAAGAGTGTGAGTTCAATATTCGGTTAAGGCAGTGGAGAACTTTCAGAGGGAAAAATTAACAGAAGATAACTGATAACTGACATCCATTAAACATAGCACGTGGAACTAGAACAGTCTACTCCAGGTTCAGGGTTCAGTTCGACATTCCAGCCACCTGAAGAAGGCCGGAGCGTACAACGGCCGAAACGTTGTAATAAATATGGCGACAAATATGAGGACAATAGTCCGAATAATGTAAATAATGTTTAGCATGGTTTTCTAATTTCTTAAGATGCTTGTCTGAAGTGAAATTTTAGATCAGGTTTAGTTGGGATAATTGAACAATGTAGGAATGATTTCACTCTTTTTCTTCAGTTTATGTGAGGATGATCGAAGTATAGATAATTGTGGAAATAAATCATTTCGACTTTTCGATCGATTGATGTAAAATTGCTTTTTCTTGTCTGAATATGTCATTTGCAGCAACCATCATCAGTGCATTTTAATAATAATGATATTTAAAAACACGTTTAAAAAGTGTTGATCTACACTTAGTATTTTCTTAAAAATAAAGAAGTCTATGTAACATCAAATGCCAAAAATGTATATCTCGGTAGGTATCACTTATAATAAGTGACTTATTGAATCTTTTTAAAAAGATTTGTGCAAGTCTGTTTTTCCAGGTTAATTATACCCCAACTTTATTTAACTTGTGGCTAGTGGATTTGGAATATTTTACATTCTTATAAAGCAAAATCTCCGAAGATGTTAACAGTTATATCATTAAACTGGTTTTTTTTTAAATTGGCTTCGAACTTATCGAGAATATGGTCCCAAAACTTTTCGTCCCTAAAATTGAAACTAAAGAAAATAATTGCAGTATGTATCTTATAAAAAACAACAAATTATATATAAAAAATTAAGTTAAAATATTTACTGAAATTGTGAAATAGGATATAAAAAAGAAAATTTTAAATTTTGAAAATGCAACGCTGATGGTCAGTCAGTCAGAGAATTAAAAACACGTGCTCGCCAAAAGGATAATAAATTTTCTGAGGACGGGTTTTTGCTGTCAGGGGAAACAACTCTTAAAACATGTGACATTTTATGTCTCACATGTGCATCCATATATTTGATTCGTCATAATACTTTCACCATTTCTTTTTATTCAATGTTTTCTTTTTCGTTGTTCTGAGTTCTTTATTTTCCCTTTTCTTTTTCTTCTTCTTCCTCTAATTTATTCTTTAAATTTAATGTCTTAGTTTTCATTTTATTCAATTCTTTTTTTTGCTTTTTTGTTTATCGATTTCTTTTAATAAATTTGAATTTCATTTGATTTTTTTCCACGAGGATTCCATTCGATTTAAAAATTGATTCCATTGCTGGTTTTAAGTTGAAGTTTAAATTCATCAAATTTAATTTCGATTTACTCTTTTCATTTCATTCTTTTCTTTTTCGTTTCCTTTTTTTGACTTAATTTTCTTGAAATCTCTTAAATTTCTTCACGTTTCTTTTCTAATTTTCACCTTTCTTTTCCTCTTCTTCTTCACGTTTCTTTTCTAATTTTTCACCTTTCTTTTCCTCTTCTTCTTCACGTTTCTTTTCTAATTTTTCACCTTTCTTTTCCTCTTCTTCTTCACGTTTCTTTTCTAATTTTTCACCTTTCTTTTCTTCTTCTTCTTCACGTTTCTTTTCTAATTTTTCACCTTTCTTTTCCTCTTCTTCTTCACGTTTCTTTTCTAATTTTTCACCTTTCTTTTCCTCTTCTTCTTCACGTTTCTTTTCTTATTTTTCACCTTTCTTTTCCTCTTCTTCTTCACGTTTCTTTTCTTATTTTTCACCTTTCTTTTCCTTTTCTTCTTCACGTTTCTTTTCTTATTTTTCACCTTTCTTTTCCACATTTTCTTCACGTCTTTTTATTTGCTATTTTGCTTTCATTATTTTTGTTCTTTTCTTTTTCTTGACTTTATTTTCTTGGAATTCCTTTTTTTTCACGTTCCTTCTTCTTTTATCGTCTTCCCTTTTAGTCTTCCTTTTTTTCTTCTTCACCTTTCTTCTTCCTCTCCCTTCCCGTTCTTCTGGTATTTCTTCACTTCAAATATTTTTCGTTTTTTATCGTTTCCTTCTTTCCCTTTATTCCTTTTTTTATTGCACCTTTTTATTTTACTTTTTCATCTAACTTTCCCACATTAATTAGTAATCTTCTTTTTCATTTTTCTTTTACTTTTGCATTTTTATTTATTTTCTTCTTCTTTTTCCTCTTCTTCTTCATCTTAATCTTCTCATTCGTTTTCTTCTTCTACTTTTTCATCTTCGTTTACTTCTTCTTTTTTTTCGCTTTCTAATTATTCTTTTTCGCCTTCTTCTTCTTCATTTTCTTTTTCTTCTTATTCGCTTTCTTTTTCTTCTTCTTCTTCTTCTTCTTCTTCTTCTTCTTTTCGCTTTCTTCTTCTTTTTCGCTTTCTTCTTTTTTTCGCTTTCTTCTCCTTCCTTTTCTTCTTCGCATTCTTCTTCTTTTTCGCTTTCTTCTCCTTCATCTTCTTTTCTTCTTCTTTTTGTATTCTTCTTCTTTTCGCTTTCTCTTTTTTCATTTTCTTCTTCTTTTTTTCTTCTTCTTTTTTCTTCTTCTCCTTCTTTTTCGATTTCTTCTTTCTTCATTTTCTTTTTCTTCATCTCGTTCTTCTTCTTTTTCGCTTTCTTCTTCTTCTCCTTCATCTTCTTCTTTTCTTCTTCTTCTTCGTCTTCTTCTTCTTTTTTTTCACTTTCTTCTTCATGTTCTTTTTCTCTTCTTCTTCTTCTTCTTCGCTTTTGTTATTCTTCTTTTTCGATTTCTTCTTCATTATTCTTCTTCTTCTCATTCTTCTTCTTTTTGCTTTCTTCTTCGTCTTCTTCTTTTCTTCTTCTCTTTTGTCTTCTTCTTCTTTTTCGCATTCTTCTTCTTCTTTTCGCTTTCTCTTTCTTCATTTTCTTCTTCTTTTTCGCTTTCTTCTTCATTTTCTTCTTCTTTTTCGCTTTCCTCTTCTTCTTCTTTTTCTCTTTCTTTTTCTTCATTTCTTCTTCTTTTCTTCTTCTTCTTTTTCGCTTTCTTTTTCTTCTTTTTCGATTCCTTCTTCTTCATTTCTTCTTAATCTTTTTCGCTTTCTTCTTCTTCCTTTCTTCTTCTACGGTTTTAGCTTTCTTCTTCTTTTTTGCTTTCTTCTTCTTCATTTACTTCTTCTTTTTCGCTTTCTTCTTCTTCTTCTTCTTCTTCGCTTACTTCTTCATTATCTACTTATTGTTTTTCGCTTTTTTCTTCTTCTTCTTTTTCACTTTTGTTATTATTCTTTTTCTTTTTCGATTTCTTCTTTGTCGCTTTCCTCTTCATTTTCTTCTTCTTTTTCGATTTCTTCTTCTTCTTCTTCTTCTTCTTCTTCTTCTTCTTCTTCTTCTTCTTCTTCTTCTTCTTCTTCTTTATATCTTCGCTTTAACCATTCTCCTTTTTATCGTTTTTCTTCTCGCCTTCTATTTTTCTTCTTTGTTTCCTTTCTTTTTCATTTCGCCTCTCTTTTATTTCTCCGATTATTTTGTTGTAGTTCTTTCTGTTCTTCTTCATTTGCTATTGTTTGAAGTGGTCATAATTTGCCAATTATTCAAGATAATTCTACATGCACTTGCCCCCCGCCCCCAAAGCAACCAAACTAAACTAAAGCGAAACCACAAACTTTCTAATCATGTCCTTCATCTTCTCGCCCTCATTCACCGCATAAAAAACGTAATCCTCGTCTCCAAATGATCTTGAATAAACAACAGGTACACCTGAATGGCGGACTAAAATTCGTATTTAATTACTTCTTCGCGCGTCTGTAAGAGCTCACTCACTTACTGGCCAACCGTTCGTCACCTCTTCATCAGGCTCGAACGATTTAGTCAAATTAAGGCACAGATTTTCTTTGAAGTTTGAGTTGTCAGATTTATACCGCAAATATTTTCCATATAAATAGATATGAAAATAAACAAAAAAGGCGCTGCTACAATTTCTAACGATAGAATAATGTACATTTTCTTTCGCATCTTATCACGTCACGTAAATGTCTTCTTCTAACTGTGATTCCTAAAATAGAGAATTTACAGCTTTGTAGCCAAATGAGTCCACACAACTTCCACAATTGCATACCGGGATTTAATTTCCAAACGTCCGTGCTGCCTGGTCCGATGAGGATTCTTGTGTGATTTTAAGCGCCTGGTGTTCGGACATTCTTTATATATGACACGTTCTTTCAGGACGAAGGCGATCATGGCTCTCCACCTCCCTCTATCTATCACAGCTCTCAACAAGTTCCTTCTCTCTGCTATCTCCCCCAAACCACTGTCATCCACTTGCTTAAACGCACCAGAAATGTCACACGCTGCTTTCCCTCGTCTCTCTTTCCCTCTGTTCGACCCGTGAGTATCAGATTCTCCAGGCCCTCTTTCCTCATTACGTGTCCCAGAAACTTCAGCTGCCGTCTTCTTGGTGATAAGTATAAGCCTCCTCCTTGTCTGCATTCTCTCCGTCATCGTTGCTCGCACGCTCGGTTCACGAAATCCTCAGCACCCATCTGTAGAACTACATCTCCGTCGCCTCGAGTCTCTTCTTCATCCTTGAGGAAATCAACCAGCATTACCTGTCGTAAATTAGGATGTCACGTAACAGCTCAGTATTCTTTTCTTTGTTATCAAAGAAATCCTCCTGTCTCGCAATACTCTGCCCAGCTTTTGAAATGCGTCCTTGGCCATCGCAATACGTTTACGGATCTCTGTGTAACACTTACCGTCCTCTGTCAAAACGCTTCCCAGATATTTAAACTTCCGCGTCTGCTTGATACTAGTGTTCCCCACTTGCAAACCGCATTTCGGGCTCATCCTCTTACTGATGACCCTACATTCCGTCTTCTTGTATTTTATACTTAGTCGCTTCTTCTCACTCTCTGTCGCTATTAATGAAAAATAAAATTATTAGCGATTTTTTTTACTGTGTTAATACTGGCTCATTTGCAAGCATAAAACTTCTTTGAATCCGAGGGGCTGTATTCCGCTTAAAGTCATGGACAATAGAGCGTTCAATGGGTTAAATTTACCATTCTATTCAGAGAGTACGCGTGTAGAGTGAGGGTAACGAAGGGTATTATACGAATACTGTGCTATGAAAAGCGTGAAATATGAAAACCAGGGAATATTTTTCATTTGCTGCCCCTTCGCACTTTACGGAATCCTTTGTTTTATTGTCAGTGAGCTGCCATGACATATGGTGAAACATAGGGGTTGCCTATTGCCTTCTGTACGGTTTTGATTTCAGATTAATCCTTCTCCTACACTGGTTACCATACTTATTCCGCTATTTAACCCATAGCTGTAAGAGACGAAAGAGATTCATGTATTTATGAAGCATTAGGGCAAAAATGAACGCAAAAAATAGGCTATAGGATCTTGTTTGCTAATTATTCACCTAATAAAAACCAAAGAGCCTCTCAAGGTAGAGCTTTAATGAGTGAAGTAATTGTATGAAGGTAAGAGGATGAGGCAAGGAAGGCGGATTATGAGAATATCTAGGAAAGATAACGATTACCCCTGACTTGATCAGGTAGCATCCTCTTGGGAGTATTGTTTAACAAATTAACGGTTCTTGGGAAGAAGCTGTCCTGAGAGAACTTTCTTTCATACCAATGGAAGACGAATGTGTATGAACGTGGTATGGCAAATTTTAGCTGTGAAGGTTTGAACTGGTGGAGCTAATTGTTGTGTCTCGTCAGAATATTTGCTATGGAAATCGCGATAGAGTAGCAAGAGGCATGCGACTTTTCGTCTGCGGGGAAAGAAGTTGTAGAGTGGGATATAATTCGTCACTCAAAAGGCCGCATAAAAATCTTATTATGATTGGGTGTTCCGCTATTATTTTTCCTTTGTTTAAATTTCATTAAGATCTTTATAGGAAAACCTTTTTTTTGGTATTATTCTATTTTATCTCTCGATAGTCGCAAATGAAACTCTAAAATTCAGCATTGAGAAAAACAATGGCCAATAATTACTATGCTATATGTTTTTGACAACAGTAAAACATAAAAGAAGCTTAAAATACAATATAAAAATATTCTCTATGGCCGTGTACCTCTCAGCAACGTGGCGTAACCAAAGATGGTCATGGATAGCGTGATAAAAGGATCACTCTCTACGTGATAACATAAGCAGACTAAAGGAAGTTACTTCTCCAAGTACACTACAGTTAATAAATTTGAGGTAGCCCTGGTAATTTCTTAAATTGGTCCAAATGTAGTTGTTTTGTACTTTAAATAAGAGAAAATTATTATACATGGTTAAAAAGTGATAAATAATTTTTTATTAGAAATTTTATCATGGCAAAAATTCAAAAAGCATTTTAATTAAATTTTGCTGTCGTCAAAATATCCTACTTTAGCTTTGATTACTGCAGCACAAATTTCTGGCATTCGTTGCAAAAGTTTCTCAAAGCATAAGTTTGACAATTGATTCCATTCTTTTCACAATGACCCTAAGAGTTCTTTCTCATTTTATTTTTCACTTTTCTGTCAAGTTCATCTCATGCTAATTCTGAGGGTGACTTCAAATTTTTGTATATACGCGTCGGGATTCACGTGACCAAATGCTGATGTGGATTAGATTAAGGAACACATATATAAAGAAAATCAGTCGGCATTGTCAACAAAGTAGCATTCACGAATTTGTACCTTACAAGCATGCAACGCAATCTGTTGAAGGCAGAGAATTTGAGAGAAAAACTTGTCCCTTATTCGAACACGATGTTCGAATAAGACGACTATTCCCAACTGACATTGATATTACATTTTTCTTCTTCAAACACTAGCGTAGAAGATTTTTAAAAAAAATTCATTTCACCCCAAGCAAGCAATAAGGTTACTAGGACGCAAGGGATTACTGAGTGTTACCATTAAGAGGAGGACAATAAAAGAACAAGACTGAGAAGATAACCATTGATATTACATTTAAATTTTTGAAGATAAAAATTTACTGGAAGCAAGAAACCGGGAATGAGTTCCACAATCGAGAGATGCGACGGAAGAAACTGTTAAATAGTTATATGTAAAAAAAGTATTAAATTCATTTTACAGTTGAAATGGCTATAAGTAACCTACAGTTACATCTAGTCATTTCAAATGTAAAATGATGAGACGTTACCGCCAATCTAGTACTGCACTTAAATGTATAAAACGTAGGTACCATAGAGGAAAGTTCGTGAGAAGAATTACCATGAAAGTATTTATAATAAAGCCACATAAGTATTTATAGAAAGTATTTATAGACGTGACACGTATAAGTATTTACAGAAAAAGCTGATGTATAATCATTTTTATTACAAAATATAATTAATGTGAAGAGCACCTCGACCGAATAATAAACAACAAAGTAGGTGCAATCATTCAAACGACAAAATATCGATCCGAGAGGATAAAAGAGGTGATCAAACCTGATAATCTATAAGGCTCAATTTAGAAGTTAATAAAAAGGTTTCTATTGATTAATATTTTTGTTTTGACTGGGTATGAAGTGAACAGCTACAACAAAACTTCAGCGACTCATTTTCTTTCTTTCTTTTTTCGTTCATTCTTTTTTCTTTCTGTTTTTCTTTTTCTTTCTTTCTTTCTTTCTTTTTCTTTCTTTTTTCTTTTTGCTTTCTTTCTTTTTTCTTTCTGTTTTTCTTTTTGCTTTCTTTCTTTTTTCTTTCTTTTTTTCTTTTTTCTGTTTTTCTTTTTTCTTTCTTTCTTTTTTCTTTCTTTTTGCTTTCTTTCTTTTTTCTTTCTGTTTTTCTTTTTTCTTTCTTTTTTCTTTTTGCTTTCTTTCTTTTTTTCTGTTTTTCTTTTTTCTTTCTTTCTTTTTCTTTCTTTTTTTCTTTTTGCTTTCTTTCTTTTTTCTTTCTGTTTTTTTTCTTTCTTTCTTTTTCTTTCTTTTTTTCTTTTTGCTTTTTTCTTTTCTCTTTCTGTTTTTCTTTTTTCTTTCTTTCTTTTTTCTTTCTTTTTTCTTTTTCTTTCAGTCTTACTTTTTATTTTTTCTTCTTTCTTTCTTTTTTCTTTCTTTTCTTTTTTCTTTCTTTACTTCTTTCTTTCTTACTTTCTTTTTCTTTCTTACTTTCTTTTTCTTTCTTACTTTTTCTTTCTTACCTTCTTTCTTTCTGTTTGTTGGTTGCGATCTAACATTCTGTGGACGTACTGTTGAGCTGACGATACTTTTAGTCCGGGCTTAAGTTCTATCAAATATTTGAATTTGATAGTTATCTTTTCTAACCAATCATAAAAGACAACACATATTGTTCACGAATCCCAAAGGAACAGAAATCCAATTAACCAGTATATCATTAAAAAAAGAATCAAAATTCAAGTTTCTTTTTCCGTAAACTGTTTCTTTTGAGATCATACTGAAATTTAGACTTCTGAATACGAATAACAAGGCGTTGTTTATTGTCATTACCAAAATAAATTCGATGCTTGTTGGGTGCGCCATATTTGTAGCCTTGTGTCCACGTAATCTTAGTAAATAACAATTTTCTTTTATTAAAATTCATTGTTGTTTCTTTACGGTAATCTTATCAACCATTGTTAATAGTTCTTCAAATAATCTCTATTCTCACACCCCAAGAACAATTCAAGCTCAAAATTATTTATAACCTGTCTAAAGTTCATTTATTTTTACACTGTTTTGTTCATATATTTGTAAAACGCATGAATATTTAATTGTTTCGTTTGAAACTGTTCAACAAATGGCGTCGCCGATACGACACTCGGTCATTTATTTTGTCATGGAATGTTTTACCCCCTCCCCGCCCCCCCCCCCAAAAAAAAACTAAATAAATAAATAAAATAAAATTTCAGCATGTAACCCACAAACTTTTTGTCTCTGATTTTGATAATGAGCACGACAATCGAAGAAAAACAGAATGAAAATATTGGACAACAATTTTGGTCTTGATAATTTATTCAAAAATTAGAAAAATATAGATAAAATAAACAGGCGTCGCTGAATTAAAAAAATTGTTTATACACACACACACACACACACACATATATATATGTTTGAATATATATATATATATGTTTGAATATATATATATATATATATATATATATATATATATATATATATATATATATATATGTATATATATATATATATATATATATATATATATATATATATATACAGGGGTTGGACAAAATAATTGGGATAGATGCAAGTTCCACTCCTATATTTCAAAGACCTATTATATTAAGAACTTTAACTAAAACTTCGTAATTTCAGGTTATATCTATTGTAAATATGTTTATTTATCTAATTTACTATCTTATTTATTTATAGAATTTAGCAAAATTGAAGCTAAATGCATGACCTCTCCGAGTTAGAAAAAAGAAATTGTTGGTGCTCGCATGGCAGGAGCCTCGATTACTAAGGTTGCTGAACTGTTTGGTTTTTCAAGAGATACCATATCAAGAACTATGATGCAATTCGAGAAACAAGGCCAAACCTCTAGCAACCGTAGCAATTCAGGCTGGACTTGCAAACTTACTGACAAGGACCAACGTGCATTTAAACGCAATGTGGCAAAAAATCATCAGACTACTGAGACCAGAGTGACTGCTGAGTTGAATAATCATCTGAATAGTCCAGTTTCCACTAAAACTGTTCGTCGTGAGCTCCATAAGGCTGGATATCATGGAAGAGCCGCCGTAAGGAAACCTTTCTCTCCACTCGCAACATTCAGAAGAGGTGGAAATGGTGCAGAGATTACATTGACTGGAAGCAAGTCATATTCTCAGACAAGTCTAGTTGTTCTCTTTTACCAACTTTAGGGCAAGTTTATGTGTGGAGGCAGCCCAAAGAAGCTTACTTCATTGACTGCCTTCTTCCAACAGTGAAACATGGTGGTGGATCAGTGATAGTTTGGGCCGCCATATCATGGAAATGTCTCAGTCCAATAGTTGCCTTGCATGGTAGAATCAACAGCAAAGATTACGTGAACATTTTGGGAGATCATGTTCATCCAGTGGCCCAGACTTTATTCCCTGATGGTGACTGCATCTTCCAAGACGATAATGCTCCTATACATACCACTCGAGTGGTTAAGAATTGGTATGAAGAGCATGAAAGTGAGCTAGAACACATAGAGTGGCCTCCCCAATCTCCAGATACCAATATTATTAAACATTTGTGGTGAAATTTGGAGCGACAAGTTAGGAGCTGCTATCCCCCATCGGCGTGTCGTAAAGAGCTGGAGCAGGTGTTAATGGAAGAATGGCTGAAAATCCCTTTGGATGAAGTCAGGAAGCTGTATAATTCCATTCCTAGACGTATTAAAGCTGTCTGTGAGTTTAAAGGAGGACAAACTCCATATTAAATAAATATTCTTTGAATTTAACAAGGGTTTCAATTATTCTGTCCAACGCTTATGTATATATATATATATATATATATATATATATATATATATTCAAACATATTTTGTTAAATATGACAGACAACGAATGTCTATTATGTTTGATCATGAGCCGTTCTAAACTTCCTACGGTTCCTTGAATTAAGAGAGAAAATAGGGACAAAAATTGTCCAACATTTGGATATATTTTTATTAAGCTGGTCTTCGATCTAAGCTTTCGGCTCACATGACCCATCTTCAGAGTGATTTTATGAACATTTCAACAACGATTATCACAACCAAAGATGATATCCTATTATGTTTATATAGAAGTTTGCGACGATAACATACATACATATATATATTTCTAGTTCTCAAAATCAACATCACAACGGTTACATTTACATTAAGTTTGTCTTCGCAATTCAGCCCTGGGAATAATCAGAGAAGAGATCGAAAGTACATGGATTAAGAAAAACTACGGCGGCTTCCTTGATGAATTTCTATTCAACATGAATAAACTTGAATGAAGATATGCTGCATATATATATATATATATATATATATATATATATATATATATATATATGATTGAATAATATCGACAAATACTATTAGAACATTATCCTGGCTTCTGGTGAAAGTTTGAACATGAATTGTCCTATGTCTGAGTAACCTAGCCTTTTATAAGCCCTTATGAATATGTTTTGGCTTTGGGTTGTGTCAGCTTTACCGCTTTACAAATATCGCGTCTTGTCGATTTTTTCAATTTTCAAGGCGTGGTATATATATATATATATATATATATATATATATATATATATATATATATATATATATTGTGTGTATTTAGGCAGCATTTTTTCATTAATACATGTCTCATTAAATAATATAGATAAGCGTTGTCTATATATTTTATGCAAGTTTTTTTCATATAGTCTGATAATCTTAATAACATTATCATTAAATAATGAAAGAAAATCACAATATTGATACATACTTTTTTTTATTTAATCCAATCTGAGCTTTCGGCTTACATAAGCCATTATCAAAGATGACAATTACACAATATATTTATGCAATACACGAACAAGAAATTGATGATAGTATTATTTGTTTACATCCATGTAAACAAATCATACTATCATCAATTTCTTGTTCGTGTATTGCATAAATATATTGTGTAATTGTCATCTTTGATAATGGCTTATGTAAGCCGAAAGCTCAGATCGGATTAAAAAAAAAAAAAAAAAAAAAAAAAAGTATGTATCAATATTGTGATTTTCTTTCATTATTTAATGATAATGTTATTAAGATTATCAGACTATATGAAAAAAACTTGCATAAAATATATAGACAACGCTTATCTATATTATTTAATGAGACATGTATTAATATATATATATATATATATATTGATTTTATATGTATTGATATATATATATACACACATATTTATATATATTGATATTATATGTATTGATATATTTATATATATATATAATTAAGTAATTCATTGAGTCTGAAAGAAACCTCAACAGAATGCAGAAAGCATTTGGGACTCATCAGCAGTGCGCATCCACTACCGAGAATTGAAACTCGGACAGTTAGGTTATCAAGCAAACGTCATACCAACTGTTCCAACGGGCCTCGGTGACGAAGAGATAGCAAATCAGACTCAATATAGCGCCGCTCGCTCACATATTCCGGGGTGGAACTCTACTGAAGTTCTCTGTAACAATAAGACTGTGCCCCCGGGAGCCACGACTACTATCACTAACTGTCCGGGTTTCAATTCTCGGTAGTGGATGCGCACTGCTGATGAGTCCCAAATATAGGACGAAACGGCCGTCCAGTGCCTTCTGCATTGAACAATGAATTACTTAATTATAATTATCAAATCCTCCTAACAATTTCTATCATATATATATATATATAATATCAATATATATATGTATGTATAAATAAAAAGAGAAAACAGTAAGATATATAATCCGGTGTTCTTATTGATATTTTTTATTTTCACAAAATAGTGCCCAATGTAAATTTACAAAGCATTAATATTATAAATAAACTGATTTAAAATCTGTTTTTTTTCGCTACACAGTAATAACCATGTTTCAAAAATGGAAACTAAAAACTTCAAATTTAATATTGTAATTAAATTAAAAACATTAGTTCCATTTCATCCTCAAGCGAATTTTGGAGGAACTTATTTTTTTTAAATTTACTGAGTTTTAACCACCCCTTCTCTGAATGATTGGATTTCTCTGTAACAGTTAATTATGAATTTTTCTGTGCGGTTAATTTATATATATATATATATATATATATATATATATATATATATATATATATATATATATATATATATATATATAAAAGTGAACATAGAAGTCAACACTTAGAGGCGACAGTCTGTTTCATGCTAGATGTAATCATCAGGCAACTAGTGCTGTTATTTTTCTCGGCTATTTATATATACGGGTCAGTGGCGCATTGTGGGTAGTCTATTTTGGCGGTTATTTTTATTTTGCTTATTTATTTATTTGTGTCAAATTATTTTGCTTGTTTTTATTTAATTTTATTTTTATTTTTCATCTTATATATTTATTTTATTTTGATCGGTGTTTTATTAACGTAGTAAAAATTTGTTTATATAGCTTATTGCGACGAATGCATCTAGCATGAAACAGACTGTCGCTTCTAAGTGTTGACTTCTATGTTCACTTTTATATTTGCACACGCTCTATCTCTGATATTGAGCACTTTATCCCATAAATATAGCACACTTTAAGACTATATTTCTTCATATATATATATATATATATATATATATATATATATGATTGAATAATATTAACGAAGTGCTATCTATCCCGATAACATTGAAAACGAATGTAGCAGGATTCGAAAGGATCCGGGTAAAATATAAATAAATATGAACCTTCGTAAATTTATCGATTATATAAAACAACTAATTCGGAAATTAGAAAAAAGTTGATAAAAAATGGATAGACAGTACTTGCCGATATTATACAACCAAATATATTTGAAAGAATTCTTGCTGTCGAAATACACCTTCTTGAATTCTATATATCAACACCCAACGTAGACAGTCTGTTTCATGTTTAAATCCAATATTCATGCCGTGTGTTTTTCGATTAAAAAATAAAAAAAGAACACCATGAAATAGTTACAAACAACTGCATTCGGATCTACAATAATGTCTACTCCGTATCGTCTGGAGTAGTTTGAAATATAATCGTTACCGCCCACCCGCAAAACGTTTGATTAATTCAATTCACCCTCTCCACATAATACACCAGTGACCAACGCCTATAAAAAGTCGGGCCAAAATACAGAACACATGGCCTGAAGACTTTGTTTAAGCATGAAACAGACTGACGCGGATCGATGTTGACCTCATTGTCCACTTTTATATTTGCATACGTTCTATTTCATATATTCAGCACTTTAACCTATAAATATAGCATACCGTAAAATTATACATTTGTAGTATAATCTTCCCTGTATTTAAAGCTAAGCGTCCCTGTATTTTCAGTTTCTCTGTAGAATTGTAAACGGCGTTTTTAGTATTTCGTCTCTCCTTACACATAGATATTACTACTTTGAAGAAGTCTTTTAGAAGGTCGAAAAGTTAACGTTGGATTTCTCATTTAGTCATTCAGTTACACAAAATTGTTCTGATATATAAAGTCCTATATATATATATATATATATATATATATATATATATATATATATATGATAAATGCGTATGTTAGTGTGTCAAACTTTTTCAGTTTTACTTCTAGAAGCCGTAGCTCAACATATCATATGATTTTGGAATCAGACCGACTCTGTGAGCCCGAGAAAGATGGACAATATGTATTGAAAAAATATATTGCTTAGATGGAAATTAGCTGGAGGCCTAGTACGAAGTCCTTCTGTTTACAAAGAGAGGACTTCAAAGATAAAATATAAATGCCCTCCAACATTTTCAAGTGGTAATTCGAGTGGGACTTGCTAAGAATGGTAAATGAATCCACACTGAAACTTGTAGCACTATTTTGGCTATTTATTAGGTGCTTTGCGACGGAAGACCCATACGTATTGGTCAGAATGTCTGAAGAAGTGGACTTAAGATTGCGGATTTTGGTTGGAACGTGTTGCTTTATTCTGACATCCAGCCTTTGAGTCGTTCTCCCTATGTAGTGCGAACCACAACTACATTTAAAAGAATAAATTAAAGAACTATTATGATGTGGAGGGAAGAACAAGCTTAGCAGAGAAAACCACACGAGTGTTAGCGGCAAAATAACAATGTCGAACTGCTACAGAAATGTGCTTAGAATATTACAGATATTACCCAGCCAAGGAAGGTGCAGATACACAAGACATCTTTTTACTATAGCAGGTTTAACTTTTTGAAATGAGCAACTTTATTCTTAATTACTGCTTGAACAATGCCCAATGGATAGGCATTTTTACAGTAGAAATAAACCTAAGTTCATCATCCAACTTAATTTTAAAACAGATAATAAGAGACCGAAGTGACTTTTAAATCTATCCATGTCAGTCTGTTCCTATCTATCTATCTATCTATCTATCTATCTATCTATCTATCTATCTATCTATCTATCTATCTATCTATCTGTCTCAGTCTGTTCATTATCTATCTATCTATCTATCTATCTATCTATCTATCTATCTATCTATCTATCTATCTCAGTCTGTTCATTATCTATCTATCTATCTATCTATCTATCTATCTATCTATCTATCTATCTATCTATCTATCTCAGTCTGTTCATTATCTATCTATCTATCTATCTCAGTCTGTTCATTATCTATCTATCTATTTACAACGGTTAAACTATATATATATATATATATATATATATATATATATATATATATATATATATATATATATATATATATATAATTTGTTTGTCAATTTGGGTATTTCGTTAATATTTTATTTCCGATACCAACGATACTTCTGATGAAGTATCGTCCGAAAATTTTATATATATATATTCCGATCACCCCTAATCACTAGTCGGGCAGTCTGTCTTGCCGAGGCTTCGATATGTGTAGGCTCTGTATCAATTCTTCAACCGCTGTCTTTATTAAATATTAAATTTTAAATCTCTAGTTCCGACACTGAATACAGTCCATCGTCTGGGTTGAATAAAACTGACGTACTTGGCGTCAGTTGAAATAGACTATACTTTTTTTTATAATAAATACATTGATATTTTTTGTGGATCAGTTTTAATATTTTATATTATTAGGACTCACTTGGATTATATACCAACGGATTTATTACCTATATATATATATATATATATATATATATATATATATATATATATATGAATAAAGACTTGTACCCACAGAACCTCAGAATAGATTTAAACAACAGGGACGCCATTTTATTAATCAAACTTTTTGTTCTTTTTTCTTTTTTTATAGACATAAACACCTGAGATATCTTTCGGCCAACACTTATTCATAGGTAACGCGTTGGCACATTATTTATTAGTATAATGGGGACACATATATTGAAATATTTACTAAAATGGAAGAAAAGTCCGAGCTCGTTTAAAATTAAATTTAGTGAAAATATAATTAAAACGTAAGCGGAGGGTGTAAATCTCAGCTCAGAAAGAGTTAATAAAATGGAAAAAATTTTAACTCACAATACTTCCAAGAGTTTTAATGATCTTGTGAAATGTTCTTTCTGCCTTCATAAATTTGGGCGATGTAATTTTAAATATACAGCTTCTAAAACACGTAAATGAAATTCGGTTTGGACGCTGTGCAGGACAGAAAACCAAGTGTCCTGATAAGCAGAGGCACAGTCCTGGTTGGCCATCAAATGTTGACCAATAGCCGACTCCTGAACCGACTGAGAAACTCTATTACTGTGTTCGGGATTACGTAGATGTGAGGGAACATGCTGAGAAACGCGCGTTTCCAAACGAAGACCGGTCCGTCCTATATATACCGAATCACATCGGCACTTAAATTGATAAATCACTGAATTTTTACTTAGATAGGACAGTCTATCCTTCATAAAGGAGGGGAACACATTTCTGGTCTTAAAAATGGTCCGCAATTTCACAGCAAAGTAACATGAAGAAATGCAAGACGAAACCTTATCAGCGATAAGCTTTCCGTACTTGCCAAGCCAAGGTAACTTTAAGTAAATGGGACAACGACTTGGTCCTAAAACAGCTGGTTCCTTAAATCGTCTAACACGCTTGATTATGTTGGAAGGATTCCCATTATCTACAAAAATACTGTGTAACTTCTCAAGTTCACAGTCCAATAAATTGGGGGAACAAATCATCAAAGCTCGGTGAACCAGTGTTTCAATCAGACCTGTCTTACGGGACTTGGGGACAAAGGAATTCCAACTGGTATATAAACCAGTGAAAGTGGGTTTGCGAAAAACGGAAGTATCGAAAACCCCATCCCTACATTAAACCAAGACATCCAAAAAGGGCAGAGACTCCTCTTTCTCCATTTCCATAGTGAACCTGCTGGAAGGATGAAGGGAATTTAAACCCGCCAAGAAATTGTCAGCATCACCAGAACATTCAAAAACGGAAAGAGTATCATCAACACACCTTTTATAAACTAAAGGCATGTTGATTTTCTCGAAAAGAACTTGCTCATAGTGACCAACAAAAATGTTGGCAAGCACCGGACCCAAAGGACTGCCCATATATATATATATATATATATATATATATATATATATATATATATATATATATATATATATATATATATAACCGGGTGTAACAGCAAAATTGTCCAAATCGTGTTACCGTATAATTGTCCATCCCACAAATTGTTTAATATGTAAAAAAATCACTGAACTGATTGATTTTCTTTTTTCCAGGTTGATACAATTTGTCGTAAGAATCACTGAAAAATCCATTGAGTTATTCAGCCAGAAGGAGAACAGGTTAAAATCGTTTTCTGTCAGCTGCAGTATCTTCTCAAGTGAGCAATGCTGAGAGGAAAAATCATTCAGGCCTTCAATAATGGTACCAACATTCATATTTCTGGCTTCTTATCTTCCATTTTAAAAACCATCAAGAGAACGGTGAATAAGTTTTAAAAAGAGGCAACAGAAGAGAGGAAAACTCGATCAGGTGGTCACAACAGGAAGAAGTTTTCATCATTTCATTGAAAAAGATCAATTAGAAAAAGGCAACTTGTTACACCAGGACAGAAAGTTAGAAGGTTAGAGAGGGCGAAGACCATCTTGTATAAGTTAGAAAATAATCCCGGAATAATATATATATATTTGAACTTTATTTCAATCATGAGTTTCTGACCATTAGCTATGATTAATTAATGATGAACATGTCATTTTCATTCATGATTGATTTCATAAACGATTCTTCTGTTAAGCTTGGAGAGTAATTATGCATTCTTATTGCTCAATGTAGAACTCAACAGTGTTATAAAAACTTTGGAGAATTCCAGTAAAATATTTTTAATCATTTCTAAGATACAACTGCTGAAATCTATAATCGATTTGGACAAGTTTGCTGTTACACCCAATATATATATATATATATATATATATATATATATATATATATATATATATGTGTGTGTGTGTGTAGGTGTGTTCACACGCGTGTATGTGCTCGCATTTGTGTTTGTTTGCCCGTGTATTTCTGTGAAATCGATGCATCTAAAAGCTTTTTGTTCAAGGTTAAGAATTACGATTAATCTCAGAATTGTAGACGGTTTGATTTGAGAAAAGTGGCAGATCGGTTGAAATCTCAACCGGCAGGGAAATCCGGTGTATTTAAATAAACTGACAATTATTTACATGTATTCTGTTTTTACTTTTAGTTTCGATGGACACCATCTGTTTATTTATCAAGAAAATGGTGAATAGGTTGAAATTTAATATCTCGAGAGAAATATTCAGGCTCGTGAATAAATTTGTTTTCATTTTGGATGTAGTCCGATCTTTAATAGGAGATATATTTGGATTTTTATTGAAAATTTTGAATAGATATAAACAGAGTGTAGTAGTTGATTACATTATTCACATTGTTCGGACTGTTGTCCTTATCTTTATTGTCATATCCACGACGTTTCGGCCGCTGTACATTCCGGCTTTCGTCAGATGATTGGGATTTCAAACTCAACCCTTTATTTCGCTCACTGATATATACATATATATATATATATATATATATATATGAAGAAATATAGTCTTAAAGTGTACTATATTTATGGGATAAACTGCTCAATATCAGAGATAGAGCGTGTGTAAATATAAAAGTGAACATAGAAGTCAACACTAAGAGGCGACAGTCTGTTTCATGCTAGTGCAATCGTCAGGCAACTCGATTGCCTGACGATTGCACTAGCATGAAACAGACTGTCGCCTCTAAGTGTTGACTTCTATGTTCACTTTTATATATATATATATATATATATATATATATATATTAATTCATCGAATGTAGAAGAATCCTCAACTGAATGCAAAAAGCACTGAACGGCCATTTCGTTCTATTTTGGACTCATCAGCAGTGTACATCCACTACCGATAATCGAACCTGGTCCGATTCGATACAATGCAAACGTCATACCAATTGTGCCACCTGACTAGACTCGATATAGAGCCGCTTCTCACCCAGTTCCCCAAAATCTCTTCACTTATTCATATATATATATATATATATTTTTTTTTTTCATTGAAATCTCTTCACTTATTCATATATATATATATATATATATATATATATATATATATATATATTTCATTGAAAACGACAGATAAGGTACTACAGTTAAGCTTTTTTATTTGATTTCTCTTGTGTTCAAACAAGTGCGTTCTTTATTGGACACAGAGTGTGTAGAAACTGTCCAAAATTTCTATAGTTGCGAGCGCTTTCGGTTATACTTTTAGCCATTATCAGGGATGATTTTATTTTTCCAGCTTAATTGAGTGTGTGCGTTATGTGTATGTTTTTAATGTGTTATAGAGATGTTTTTATTTTCCGAACACGGTTTGCAAATTGTGGCCGAGTTCGTAGTTAATATTGTTAAGAGTTGACTTTTTCTTTTTTATTATTGACATACAGTCAAAGATTACATAAATATTTTCTACAAAAACCAAATGCAAATTAAATAAACAAGGCAGATCTTCACTTAGAAACATTATAAAGAAATACACTATCCCAATTGACCCGAATAAAAAAATCAAATTAATTACCTACTATAAAAAATTTAAGACAGCTAACCTTATCCTAAAAAATAACAACACACCAGCTAAGTCAAAATTACAACGAACGGACATTATCTATGAGTTCAAATGCCTCTTAAGGAACTCTGTTCCTGATCAAACCGAACTCATAAATCTCTCTCTCTCTCTCTCTCTCTCTCTCTCTCTCTCTCTATATATATATATATATATATATATATATATATATATATATATGATGGACTCTCCCGTCGAACTCGACGTATGAGGGTCAGACAGATCAGTTCCCAGAAACTGAAAGCCCGACACCCACACAGGATTTGATTATAGTGGTGAAGGCTTTGTGCAGGGCCATATATATATATATATATATATATATATATATATATATATATATATATATATATATATATATATAAACATATATATATAAATATATATATATATAAATATATATATATATATATATATATATATAAATATATATATATATATATATATATATATATATATATATAAATATATATATATATATATATATATATATATATATATATATATATATATATATATATATAAATATATATATATATATATATATATATATATATATATATATATATATATATATGTTTTAAGACATAAATAGTATTAATAACATTTACCGGTCTGAATGTCCGATAAATTTTCATAGAAAATATTCTTCCTCCGACAGGAATCGAGCCTGTATCCTATTATAAAACAGAACATTTACTTAAATATTTGTATCTATAAAAAGAATGTATAAACATAAAAATGTCTTTAAATAATTGTCGGACTTTGTCCATTTCATAATGTGTGACGTCATTTGTTTACATTTGGATACGCTTTGAGCAGATATGAATGTATGTGAGAGATTCATGCAAGATTAAAGTTTAAAAGCAGTAAATTCGACTTTGTTTATTGAACGATCCTCCGTGGCTCGATTCGTTAAGGCACGTCAGGTTAAATGACGGTTCCGTATAGGATACAGGTTCGATTCCTGTCGGAGGGCGAATATTTTCTATGAAAATTTCTCGGACATTCAGGCCGGTAAATGTTGTTTAATACTGTTTATTATAAAACAGAGCATTTACTTAAATATTTGTATCTATAAAAAGAATGTATAAACATAAAAATGTCTTAAAATAATTTTTGGTCCATTTCATAATATATATATATATATATTCCCGCGGAGCTACCAGGTTGAGAGGTGGCGCGTGATAGCTGCCCTTGATGAAGGTGAAAGGAGTTTCTCTTAGCTTTGGTTAGCAATCCTTTTAGTGTTGGTTTCACGATAAAATAACTTCAGATGTGAAGGAAAACTCTTGACAACTTAACCCGGTCATTATATTGCATGTGTCTGCCGAGGGGCATGTACTGGCTGATATTGACTGTCATCCGACATAATAACACTTGAGGACTGTCGTTCGGAGTTTCCGTGCAAGTCTTTTGCACCGTTACTTTTTTATCAACAAATCCAAAAAGTGTGGATGGTCGGACACAAGCCTTCACCACTTGAAACAAATCATTGTGTTGGTTTTCTGTCAACTACATCTAATTAGTTCCACACATATCCGGCTACTGCTAAAAACTCTACGAAACAACATCAACTTCATCTTGGCACTTGGAATGTACGAGCTCTCCAGGACAACAACTCAGCACCAGAAAGAAAAACAACTCTGGTCGCATTGGAGCTAAAGTACAACATTGATATAGTTGCACTGAGAATTAAGCATCAGTCGACTACATGAAACGAGAAAGCAAAATATGACATTTAAAAGTGTTCCTGCTGCACTTGGATACAATACATTCTCCTGTACTGTTTGTGGTCTTTTGTGCAATTCTCCTCGAGCCGATCTCAAAAGTCATGCCCGTCATAGGCATGGTGATAATTAGATCATGGTCATATATTATATATATATATATATATATATACATATATATATATATATATATATATATATATATATATATATATATATAATGGATTCTCCCGTCGAGTTCGACGTATGAGGTTCCGACGACCATGATATATATATATATATATATATATATATATATATATATATATATATATATATAGTTTTGTATTCCTCTTTAATATATATTTCGTTAATCAAGACTGACAAGTTACATTTAGTTTTTATCTTTTTTAAAGTTTGTTTTTCTTGTTTGCGTAAACGTGTTTTCTTCTCTGGACTTAATGTAAAAATTGGGCAAAAGGCTTCAGGCCCACGACTAGCCACTTTCAAGTATTTTTGTTATGCTACTGTAATAGAAAGAAAGGGAAGATGGGAGAGAGATACTAACTTTTAATAAAATTACTTATGAACACGGCCACAACACACTGGCGGTATTTGGAAATAAAGTATAGATCTATTTTCAGCACCGTTTGTAACATATACAATAGCACTTAGGTATCATCACACGGGTGTGTAAAAAAGCTTACTATCCAGATATGCCTCCCTGAGTAAAGTTAATTTGCTGTGGATGAGATTAAGGAGATTGATAGAATTTACGAAATAGTTTATTTCAGATGCTTCTTAAAAATGAAATTGGCGTTAAGATATATCAGAATTCAGGACAATTACTCTAGACGGAACAAAGTCGCCACTGCCATAGGTAGGCTCTTCTTTACGTTAAAAATAACCGGATATTTGACGTCAATCAAAAGAAGATGGCAAAAACTTGCTTAAGTTTTGTTCACCTCACACTTCCGGTTCATGAATTACATATATAAGAAAAGTCATTTAAAAAAAAAATGGAATCTAAACTGATCCGTGTTTATATCAAGACGAAAATCTCGTTTAGATTTGGCCTGAAGTCCAGCTAACGTATTATTAGAATCAACCAAGTGAAAGCTTCATTTATTGCCTTTTCAGTTGGCGGAATGCAACCACAGACCGACATCGACGCGCAGGCGTCCACACAGCCTTAAATAAACGCCCACATCAGCTGTAAACTAATTTATTACGAGACCTGGCTAGGGAAAAAACAATATATGTAATTGGCTTACGAGACCATGTGGTAAACCACTGGGCGATGATATAGATAGAGTGTGATAGAATGAGAGAAGGAAGCAAAGAGAGTAAGAGTTAAGTTTAGGTTAGGGTGGGGGTGGGGTTATATTACAAATAAAAGGAAGATCATGCGGCCCTGGCCTCACTCGGCCAAATCGTGACGGGATACACATCTTGAAAATCAGCATGGATTTTCTTGAGTATGAACACGAATCACTGAGGCCAATGCGAATTACAAGATCGCAACTATCACACACACACACACACACACACACACACACACACACACACACTGATATATATATATATATATATATATATATATATATATATATAGATAGATAGATATGCACAGACTGCGATAGATATGAAAAGATTGAGATAGATATGAACAGACTAAGATAGATAGATAGATAGATAGATTGATAGATAGATAATGCACAGACTGCGATAGATATGAAAATATTGAGATAGATAGATATGAACAGACTGCGATAGATATAAAAAGATTGAGATAGATATATAGATATGCACAGAATGCTATAGATATGAAAAGATTGAGATAGATAGATATGAACAGACTGAGATAGATAGATAGATAGATAGATAGATAGATAGAGATAGAGAGATATGAACAGTCTAACATAGGTAGACAGATAATGAAAAGATTGAAATAGATATGAAAATATTGAGATAGATAGATATGAACAGACTAAGATAGATAGATAGATATGAACTGAGATTGATAGTTAGACAGACAGATAGATATGACAAGATTGAGATAGATAGGAAGAAACTGAGATAGATAGATAGATAGAGAGAGAGAGAGAGAGAGAGAGAGAGAGAGAGAGAGAGAGAGAAATATGAACAGTCTAACATAGGTAGACTGATAATGAAAAGATGGAGATAGATATGAAAATATTGAGATAGATATGAACAGACTAAGATAGATAGATAGATAGATAGATATGAACTGAGATTGAGAGTTAGACAGATAGATATGAAAAGATCTAGATAGATATGAAGAAACTGAGATAGATAGATAGATAGATAGATACAGAGAGAGAGAGAGAGAGAGAGAGAGAGAGAGAGAGAGATATGAACAGTGTAACATAGGTAGACAGATAATGAAAAGATTGAGATAGATATGAAAAGATTGAGATAAATAGATATGAACAGACTAAGATATATATATATATATATATATATATATATATATATAGATAGATAGATAGATAGATAGATAGAGAGATAGATAAAGAGATATGAACAGTCTAACATAGGTAGACTGATAATGAAAAGATTGAGATAGATATGAAAATATTGAGATACATAGATATGAACAGACTGACATAGATATGAAAAGATTAATACAGATAAGGATTTATAAATAATTAATGTCGTCGAAATATTTCAAACATATCCAAGAGAAGTTATACGTAGCTGCATCTATAAAATAATAAAATAATTAAAAATAAACTTTGACAAAACAAATATTTATTTTTCAACATAATCGCTTTGTAAATACGCTTCATCGAAAGCTTTCCGTTAAATCCAAATTTCATCTTTAAAATTTGGGAATGTGAACAGAATATGATTGCACGCCAGCCTGAAGGGACAAAGTACATGGAAGAAGGAGAGTTGGCTCAATCTACGGACTAATTGATCGAGCCTCATACACCCTCGACAAAATGTAGATAGGAGAAAAGAGCTTATCTCAGAGGAATTTTCCATCGCATTTCTTCACTTCTTTAATAGGCCAATTCACTGGATCCAAGTAACGCTTTTATCCGAAACGTCGTGGATATGCCAACGAAGATGAGAACAACAGGCCGAACAATGTAAATAGTGTAAATAATTACAATGCCTCATCTCAGAAATATAGACAGATCCTGAAGAATGTCAGAGCGCACACTCCAGGGTTATGGTATTACAGGTCGATTGTTTTACCTAACACACTCATTCCTGTCAAACCGGGAATTGAAGGTCGTTCTCAATGGATTCATCCCCAGCTCCTATCCCAAAACTGTTCTCTATTAACCACCACAAGGATCCATCCCTGCATCCCATTAGAATGTCTGAAGACCAACTTCTCGAGAGCTCCTCTCTGCGGCTGCTCGGTCTCACGCTGTCCACTGATCTGAGATGGAACAAATACATCGAGTCAGTTGCATCAACCACTGCAAGGAAAGTTGGTTCCCTGTGCCGAGCCAGGAAATTTTTCTCCCCGGAATCGATCCTCCAAGTCTATGAATCGACCATTCGCCCTTGCATGGAGTATTGCTGCCATATATGGTCTGGAGCCCCTGCTGTTTGCCACAGGGTTCTTGATAAGATCCAGAGACGGATATGCAATGTGATTGGCCCTGATCTGTCATCTCGTCTGCAGTCGCTCTCTCACAGACGTGATGTTGCCTCGCTCTGTCTTTTTTACAAGTACTTTCACGGTAATTGCTCCGAGGAGCTGCTTTCCCTTGTCCCTAGGCCTCATGAATTTAAACGTCCTACGAGGCTGGCATCCCGTTCCCACCCCTTCACCGTTGAAACTGTTAGATGTAGACGTCTCTTCTACTCCAATAGCTTCATGTCTCGCACATCTCGCCTGTGGAACTCCCTTGCCTATTCCTGTTTCCCTGACAAATACAATCTCCAACTATTTAATCGACATCTCCAGTTGCCTTGATCTATCCACTTCCCTTCTCCACATCCTTTCCCCTTTCATTCCTATCTGCTCTCGCTCCAAATCTTCTGTAACCCCCTTGCCTTGATCGATCAACTGTCTTTCTCTTTCTCCACATCCTCTGCTTTACCACTCCTATCTGCTCTTCCTCCAACCCTTCTATAACCCCTTGCGTGATAGTGGCCTCCAGCCTTGCTTGGGGTGAAACGCTTAAAAAATATGTATATATATATATATATATATATACATATATATATATATATACATATATATATATATATATGTATATATATATATGATATAAATTGTTAAGAGGATTTGAAAATTATAATTAAGTAATTCATTGAGTCTGAAAGAAACGTCAACAGAAAGCAGAAAGCACTGGACGGCCGTTGCGTCCTATATTTGGGACTCATCAGCAGTGCGCATCCACTACCGAGAATTGAAACCCGGCCAGTTGAGTTATCAAACAAACGTCATACCAACTGTCAGGGTTTCAATTCTCGGTAGTGGATGCGCACTGCTGATGAGTCCCAAATATAGGACGAAACGGCCGTCCAGTGCTTTCTGCATTCTGTTGAGGTTTCTTTCAGACTCAATGAATTACTTAATTATAATTATCAAATCCCCCTTACAATTTCTATCATATGTATATCATTGCTTGAACCGGCTTCTAATGCTTCAGTTTGAGCGGCTTGGTGATAGTAGTCGTAACTCCGGGGGGCACAGTCCTATGGTTACAGAGAACTTCAGTTGAGTCCACCACGGAATATGTGAGCGCTATATTGAGTCTTATTTGCTATCTCTTCGTCAGCAAAACAGCAAAACAGTTGGTATGACGTTTGCTTGATAACTCAACTGTCAGGGTTTCAATTCTCGGTAGTGGATGCGCACAGCTGATGAGTCCCAAATATAGGACGAAACGGCCGTCCAGTGCTTTCTGCATTCTGTTGAGGTTTCTTTCAGACTCAATGAATTACTTAATTATACATACATATATATATATATATATATATATATATATATATATATATATATATATATATATATATATATATATATATATATATATATATATATATAACGTTATTCATTAGAAATGAACAGTGGACTATGGGTGTCTGTCGTTTGTTTACATTCGTAAAAAATAATACGCTAGAATTTGTCGCTGATAGCTCAGGGGTAGAAGCTCCGACTGATGCCAAATTAGTCGTGTTTCGATCTTGAAGCAATTGGTTGACTAGCAGCATTGATTAGCTGTGATACAGCAAAACAGGCCTGTATATTGATGACATTATATATATATATATATATATATATATATATATATATATATATATGTATATGTATCACCTTCACTCCCTCACTTCGTTAATTTACTTATTACTGCCCGTCATAAATGTGTAAATTTCTTTTCATTTTTCGTTTCAACCTTTGGAAATAAAATCTGATGATCCGCTGTCTTTTAAAAGGGCTGTGGTGAAATAATTTATTATATGGAACCTTAAAGCAATCTGTTTTTATTTAAATTATTAGCTCTGATTTACATTGAGCTCTCTGGATTTTATCCTCCCTGGGTCTACCCATACGGATTACCTAGTTTTTCGTAAACTAAATATATATATATATATATATATATATATATATATATATATATATATATATATATATATATATATATATATATATATATATATAAAGAAGAGAGAAACCGAAAACGTTTTTGGTTGTAACTGTGGATTTAAAAAATATATATATATTATGCTTTATTTTCCTTAATTTTGCTACACGAGTTTCCGGTCTCGGTACCTTCATCAGGCATTGGGTATTTCCACATATTATTAAAAGGAATTAATTTTTCCTTATGTTGTTCGATGTTAAATATTCTCGATATTAGGAATTCTCTTTTTTGTGTGTGTTAGTGACCTAAATCGCTTCCTTGAACTGGCAGTGAAAAAGTTATTAAAAAAATATATTTTGTGCAATATATATCAATATATATATATATATATATATATATATATATATATATTGCACAAAATTTAATAACATATTCAAAAGCTTCAATTATCAAAAAATTAATCCCCTTATCAGAATATATATATATGTGTGTGTGTGTGTGTGTGTGTGTGTGTGTGCGTGCGTGTGTGTGTGCGTGCGTTTGTGTGTTGTTATCATTCTTGAGTCATTAAGAGTCACTAATTTCTCTCGTTTCTCCACGAGAATGCGCTCGATGTCAGCCATATCCGCTCTCAT
This sequence comes from Acanthosepion esculentum, assembly GCA_964036315.1. Taxonomy (NCBI): domain Eukaryota; kingdom Metazoa; phylum Mollusca; class Cephalopoda; order Sepiida; family Sepiidae; genus Acanthosepion; species Acanthosepion esculentum. Next base: position 17,386,355 of record OZ038483.1, read on the forward strand.
AGAATTGGGGTCTAAAATGGGTGTAGCGTTTTGTTTGTTTGCCCTACGGAAATTCCCCTCCGGTTCCTGCCCGCCACCTTACTTTACACAAATCTATTTTTGCCTTTTCTTAGCTCTACTGTTGCCTCCTCCAGTTATCAGCACAGCAGCCACGCCTCATTAGAAAGAGAATCGCGCCATTAGCATCTTACTATTATTTAATGACTTTGGGTGGGTGACCGATCGAGCACCCAGTACGCCGGATGGGAGCATTATCTCAATCTATCCATCCATCTGTCTTGGTATAGCTTTTTTATGTTTTGCTTTGTCAGACATAAGGCCACAAATCTGGAGCAACCAGTGAGAATCAGGCACTGTAATAATTCAGCAAGTATTGTGAGAGATGACATCATCGAACGAGTACAGAAATTTAAATATCTAGTAAGTGTTTTAACAGAAGATAAAAAATATGACACCAAAATCCAGACATGCACTGGAATCGTAAAAAATCCATCAGAAAAGAAAATGAAGTACTATAAAACAGGAAAAGTTCGTTATAAACAAAGGAGAGACTGCTGAATTTCTATCTGATATCCGCCCTCTTGTATGGCAGAGAATGCTGGACAATAATCTCACAGATGACGGGCGAAGCGCAAGTAACAGAAATGTAGTTCTACAGAAGGATAATGAGAATATAGTGGACGGATCCCGTAATCAACAAAGACGTTTTACGGAAAATGGAAAAAAAAATGGGCACATGATTCGAATCAGAGAGAGTCAGATAAAATTTGTCGGACACAGCATAGGAAAGGAAGGCTTGGAGAATTTAACACTCACAAAGCATATTGAAAGCAAAAAGATAGGGGAAAGTAGCCGAGCTGACGGGCTTCTGGGAAAGGATGATGGAACCAAGGACTAGGAAGTTTGGCAAAAGGACAAACGTTGTTAAGAGCAGCAAGGGACAGGCGGTTATGGGGAGTCATGATCTCTCATATCCTGAAAGGACACGGTACATAGAAGATTGTCAAATAACAAGGCATTCGTACGTTTACAAGAACACAATCATTGAGGGACTTGCAGTCGTCCACTACACACGCCCAAGAGACTTGTGGCCTAGTGGGTAAAAGCATTGGTTAATCTTCCGATCTAGTTGTTAGCAGTTGTGAGTTCGATCCTTCTGGTCGTAACGAAAGTCACATAATCTGGTTCAGTGGAAGACATGGACAAATGATACAATGATGAATATTAACTGATACGAGTTATCTCCCCGAAGCAAAGAAAGTGGATCAAAAACTATCTACTCTCCTGAACTGAGGGGGCGGTTACAGATCTATTTCAACCAACGAGATATAAGTTAGTCTTATTCAACCCCGGTGTATAGAGTGTGTTCGTGTCGGAATTAGAAATTTAAAATTTAACTTTGACAGCAGTCGAAAATTGATACAGAATTTATCCATTTCGATGTTCCAGTCAGACGAAATGCCCGAGGGGGAGGGTGGAATGTATTAGCCTTAAAAGAAAGAGGTTTTAGAAAATTAACCCGGATATAAACCTTATGACATTAAATTAGGATTAATTGAGGAATGAGGTGTTAAATTGAAACTAAGAGAGGCCGGAAAGGGAAGTTTTATCTAAAATAAATTTTAATTATATATATATATAAACTGGATTTCTTTGTGTAATTTTTATGCTCTGTCATAATAAATACATTGAGCTCATTTTGTGGATCAGTTTTAATATTACTAGGATCTACTGGGATTTATTACCTATATATATATATATATATATATATATATATATATATATATATATATAGTCTTAAAGTGTACTATATTTATGAGATAAAGTTCTCAATATCAGAGATAGAGCGTGTGTAAATATAAAAGTGAACATAGAAGTCAACACTTAGAGGCGACAGTGTGTTTCATGGTCACTTTTATATATATATATATATATATATATATATATATAATGTCATTTGAGGTATCAAAGGTGTTACCTCAGTGCGACTAGACAACCGAATGCCTCAAGCCCGGATCGAAACCCAACCAATTTGGTTTTAGACACAGCTTCTACCACTGAGCCATCTTCACTCGACTGAATGAGTCAGCCAAATCTAGTGTATTGTTTTACAAACATAATCAAACATAAACAAACGCCAAGCAGCCAAAGTGCTCAATTCATTTTACTGAAGAGCTTACAGAGAGAAACCACCCCCAGCAGTGGCAAATTAACTGAAATCGAAATACCAGGTGAGGACCAATAGCATAACAGACCCTTTTTGGGATTTTGGTTCGAGATCTATAGCAAGAGCACCAGATGAAATATAGCAGAAATATGCAATCACGGACGAATGTTAGATTTCTAAATGTTTAAGATGGATTCTGACCAGAAAATTGTCTGTCACGACGCAGTTAGTCTTCTTTACTAGCAACAGACCTAGCTGTTGATTCAATATATAATCACTCCACGTGAGCCCAAGAAGGTGTAGGTGTAACATTAGCCACGCTGATGGAAGGCAAAAAAGGTTCTTTATGGTGATTAAAAGATTGAATTTTCGTTTTGAAGATATTAAAATTCACAATTCATTCCTTGTCCCAGCTAACAACGGATTGGAGGTCATTTTCAAGAGCAGCTTTCAGTTTTAATTTGTTGGACATATCGGACTATTAAAACATGGGTAAATAGTTGTGTCATTCGCATAAATACCTAGTTGTTAGCGAAGACAAGAAGCAACGTATGTCCTAGAATAAAACCCTAGGGGACTCCTGTATTAATGTGAACTGATCTAGAAGCGTGGCCGTTCAAAACGTCCTTAATTATACAATATGCTAAGAACGATTGGTTTAAGCCAAATATTTCTCCAGAGACCCCATATTCGTTGAGCTTATGGAGAAGACTAATATGGAAAGCCTGTAAAACACCTTCAAGATAAGGACCTACAATCGGTTGTGAACTGGAGCAAGAATTGGTTGGTTAATTTTAACGCCTCTAAAACAAAACTGCTCTCTATTAACCACCACAGGGATCCATCCCATTAGAATGTCTGAAGGCCAACTTCTCGAGAACTCCTCTCTGCGGCTACTCGGTCTCACGCTGTCCGCTGACCTGAGATGGAACAAATACATCGAGTCAATTGCTTCATCCATCGCAAGGAAAGTTGGCTCCCTGTGCCGAGCCAGGAAATTTTTCTCCCCGGAATCGATCCTCCAAATCTATAAATCAACCATTCGCCCTTGCATGGAGTATTGCTGCCATATATGGTCTGGAGCCCCTGCCGTTTGCCTCAGGGTTCTTGATAAGATCCAGAGACGGATATGCAATGTAATTGACCCTGATCTGTCTTCTCGTCTTGCCTCGCTCTGTCTTTTTTACAAATATTTTCACGGTAATTGCTCTGATGAGCTGCTTTCGCTGGTTCCCAGGCCTCATGAATTTAAGCGCCCTACGAGGCTGGCATCCCGTTCCCACCCCTTCACCGTTGAAACTGTTAGATGTAGACGTCTCTACTACTCCAATAGCTTCATGTTTCGCACATCTCGCCTATGGAACTCCCTTCCTTATTTCCCTGACAAATATAATCTCCAACGATTTAAGTGTAACGTCAATCAACATCTCCAGTTGCCTTGATCTATCAACTTCCCTTCTCCACATCCTTTCTCCTTTCATTCCTATCTGATCTCGCTCCAAATCTTCTGTAACCCCCTTGCCTTGATCGATCCACTATCTTTCTCCACATCCTCTCCTTTCCCACTTCTATCTGCTCTTCCTCCAAACCTTCTGTAACCCCTTGCGTGCTAGTGGCTTCCAGCCTTGCTTGGGGTGAAAAGCTTAAGAAAAAAAAATCTAAAGCCAGATAGACAAATTCCAATAACAGCCGTAAATACTTCGATGGTAGACTTAGAGAAACGAAGCCATATTGTTTATTCGAAAGAAGGTCGTTTGAACTGAGATGCTTAACCAGTTTAAAAGCGCTTCTAGTACGTTGACGAAAAAGGTAAAAAAAGAGACTAGTGGGAGATAATTAGTGGGATAAGAAGAAGCTGGAGAACAAGAAGCAGCCAACTATTTGTTGTAGAATTTCGAAAGAATAGTAGCCAATTCAGGAGCTAGTTTCCTTAGGATAATTGCAGGAATACGATTAAGTCAGCAAGCCTTGATCTAATTTGGAAATGGTAGCAGAAACCATGGATGGTGTTATGAATGGAATCTCTACTGACTTTCTATTCTAGGATGAAACCAGGCAAAGATAATCCTGAAGATTTGGGAGTTTCCGACCAAAGTTTTCTACCTTTATCAGCAGTAGATGTCAATACAGAAAACTGGTTGAAGTGAGGAGTGATTGAATTTTTGCTCTTTTTTCCGTACACTCTTAGAGTGCCAACACTAATCTGCAGAACAAACATTATGAGAGGCTATACGGTGTTTCATTCAATCCTCGAATAACGACATTGTCTTGTTGAGGACACACTTACACACAAAGAGACGTTTGTTATTATCTGAACTGTCATGTTGGTATAGCCGGAAGAAGCGACTCCTGTGGGCTGAACATGCAATAGTGAACCGAGTAGAAGATTACTGTTTCATATGATATTTCCGTGCTGACACGAAAGCGTCAAATCAAGCCTTGCCTCAGGAAGAAACCTCAGTGGCCCGAAGGGAAGATTATGCATTTCATTGAATAGGACGTTGCGAAGAAACTCAGGATATGGGTCCTTATCAATGCGCTGGTAGCAAAAATGTCAATGTCAATAGGAGGTTCTTGACTAATAGAGGTATTCAAGACATACATACGTATATAGATGCATATAACACATATCTCTTCAGTTATGAATTGAGCGCTCGGGATGCTGATTTGACCTTTATATACATCACGTATATAATACGTTAAAAGATTCCCTTCCTCTGCCGTGCGCCGATAGCTTAGAGGTAGAGTCTCTGACTGATGGTTCTCGGCTTGAGGTAATCGGAAGTCTAGCCACACAGATGAGTGGTGATACAGCGAAACAGGCTTGTACACGCGCACACTCGCACACACACACACGCGCACACACACACATATATATATTCATTTATTATAATTTTTCATATATGTCTGTACGAAAATAATTATATATATATATATAAATATATATATATATATATATATGAAGAAATATAGTCTTAAGATGTGCTATATTATGAAATAAAGTGCTCAATATCAGAGATAGAGCGTGTGTAACATAGAAGTCAACACTTAGAGGCGACAGTCTGTTTCATGCTAGACGCAATCGTCAGGCCACGAGTGCTGTAATTTTTCTCGGCTATTTATATACACGGGTCAGTGGTGCATTGTGGGTAGCCTATTTTGGCGGTTATTTTACCGGAAGTCGTTTATTTATTTATTTGGGTTAAATTATTTTGCTTGTTTTTATTTATTTTTTAAATTTTTATTTCTTATCTTATATATTTATTTATTTTTATTTTGATCGGTGTTTTTCTTAACGCAGTAAAAAATTGTTTATATCGCTTATTTAATAGTTTTGTTTTGTTTTGGGAAGATAAAGCTATTTATTCAATTTTGGGGGTTGATTTTTGTAGTTTATTCTAATTATTATTTTGGCGGGAGCAGTTTTTAATATGTTTATTAACATTCATGTATTTATTTGCATTTTTAAAAACATATAGTTTTCGACACATTACAGACAAAAGTAAATAACCACCTCCACATATAATTGTACACTCACAAATCCGCATATAAATCAATACATGCACCCGCATACACACATATATGCATAATAGGTACGCATATACAGACCTACGCACATAAACATACACACAGATAAGCACATATAAATATATTGACCCATACGTCGACGCAGAAAACGTAAATTAAAACGATATGAATATAAAAATGCATATACACATCCGCTAGTACATATATATACACACATACATACGCAACTACACATAGATATACACACATACATATATATATATACACACATATATATCTACACACATACATATACATACATACATACACACATACAAACATACATATTCACAAATATATATACGTATATATATATATATATATATATATACGCATACACACATACATATACAAACACATATACATATATACATAAACATGTAGACACATGCATAAAAAAGGAAAAAGAAATAAGCATACATAGACCAACTTATATTCTAATAATATTCAAACAACATTATGATAAAATATATTAAAAGAACAACAGTCTGTAAGCAATTAAAGGTTCCTTATCAACAAAAGTAGATTTTAGTTTGTATGTATGATACACTCCAAGACACTAAAGCATACATACAAATACACATACAATGACACACAAACATATATACATAAATATCTAATCATATATAAATACCCATATCGACACATCCAGATATACAATACACAAACAGTCGAGCGCACACATATAAATACCCACACATACATATAAATGTACACCCATATACATACACATATACATATACATATACATATTTAAACATACATATATATACATATATATGCATATATAAACATATACATACACATAGAAACATACATACTACATATACACACATATATGCACACTCACACATACATATACATACATATGCATATGCATACACATATCTACACATACACAAGTACACATATATATCTCTATATACCCAAACATATACTTACACATTTAGTGGTAGACACTTACCAGAATTTACACCCTTACTCGTACACATAAACAGGTTAACCTATGATAGATGCCAATATACACAACCATATACCTTAATAAAAAAACCCAAAAAAACCCCACATATATATACCCCTATATACACATATACATATCCAACAGTAGAAATAACTCTACATAACATACAAATATATACATCCAAATACAGACACGTATGATACTTTGTAAGTACCCAGTACACATTCATATCGATAGGGCGACTATCATGCTAAAAAGGTAATAGTCTATTAAGTTTAATTTATCATTATCATAGAAAGTATATGATTTCTATACTAAGTTAAATTTAAAACGATGTTTACAGTTAACTGTTAGTTCATATCTTTGATTTAAAAGATCAGTCTTATTTTTAAATCTAATTATTTCAAGTTTCTCGTTAAGGCATAGGTAACACGGGGCATATAGTGAGTTACACGTCCGGGCCTTTCTAATTAATTTCCACTTAACCTTAGGTGTTTTATTTTTCTCTTTTAGACTCCAAAAGTATTTGGATAATGATGTCATATATTGGGTATATATATATATATATATATATATATATATATATATATATATATATATATATATATATATGTGTGTGTGTATATATATATATATATATATATATATATATATATATATATATATATTTCTGAATTTGTGCAGCCAGTTCCTCTGATACATGTTTCATTGAGCAAGACAATTTAATTTCGTTTGGTTTTTATTATATTTTTGTATTTATTTTCCTTGGACTAAATGGGTTCAAATATTTTCCAAAATCTTATTGGTTCCGAGAGTTTTCGTCTAAACTGTTAGCACTTTTCTAGAATTATTTTTCGTTATATTACTGTATTAAATGTTGTGTAATTGCTATTGTAGACAGTATAAAAGTTACTGAAAGCTGGCATATTCTCAATGTCCGAATACAGCCAGTACATTTTGGCGTTCTTCATAACTGATCTTATTAAGAGTTGCTTTTTCGCTTTTTTGTTTTTAAATTTTGAACGCTTTTTGCAATCTCCCGTCCTTAGTAGCTCTCAATAAATTTTGTATTTTTTGTTATTTCTCCTAAGCCCTGTTCCGCCATCCATTTACCCAAGCTCTCTACTTACCATCCTTGTGCAAATTAATTGAAACAAAACGAATAATTCCGATATTATTTACTTTTTTTCTGTATTTTCCCAATTAAACAAGCGCCAGTGCACATTTTAGTACTTCCTATGTCCATTCTATGAATTCGTTCCTTGCAGATTGACCACAGATTCTCGATTGGATTTAAATCAGGAGAGTTTCCGGGCCAATCTATAGCACTTTGATTTGCTCACTGGTAAGGCTTTCCAGTGTGTTCGTGCAGCGTTACAATTTTAGTACGCTTCTTGGGGTAACGCCCATCGTAGATAATTGCCGTAAATACAACTAATCAACAGTCGAGAAAATAGTGTCCGGAGGTGATAAAAATCTGATACAATCACGGATGACGAAATATTTTTCAAGACCAAACAAACTTCATCATAAACCCCGAAAATAGATTCATATTACTGCACACCACTGCAAATGAGCTAATTTGAAGAAAAAAGAAAGAAATCGATTACACCCTGTCACTTCAGTGGGTGTAAAACTGACCGTATGGTGTAAGAAAGGAAACTAAAACGGGTGTTTCAATTAATTTGCACAAGGCTGTATGTTATGTGTTAGTGTTCTCTGTCCCTCTTACCGTTGATCTGCCCCGTGTGTATCAGATTTTCCAAGCCCTCTTTCCTCATTATGTGTCCTATAATTTTGACCTCTCTCTTTCTGATAAGTATAAGAGTTTTTTTGTTTCCGTTTTCTCTATAACTTTCTTACTGATCACATGTAAGGTCCATGCTATCCTTAGCATCCTTCAGTAGAGCCGCATTTGCTTTAGTTGTGTGGCTTTTGTTGCGAGTAGGTGTTATTTTAATCGTTACTTTGGAATACGGCCAGGACTTTTATGATAATAGTTAGAAAAAAACTTTGAAAACGGCTAATAATTTAACAAAAGGAACGCGGAATCAACGAACGTTTGAACAATTCTATAATGAGAAAAATTACAGAAATAAAAACTCTTATACAAATACAGAAACAATATAATAAAAGGTATCTATCTATCTATCTATCTATCTATCTATCTATCTATCTCAGTCTGTCCCAATCTATCTATCTATCTATGTGTGTGTATGTGTTCATCGAATGGCTCTATGTATCTATCTCAATAGGTTCGAATCCCCCCCTCTCTCTCTCTCTCTCTATATATATATATATATATATATATATATACTTTTGTGAGCGCTCTTTTGTGAGTCAGTTTTAATATATTTAAAATTCTGTTTTGTTAATAGGACTCACCTGAAGTATACCAACGGATTACTACCTGTATATGTTTAGATTAGATTTGTAACCTGTAGTCGATATTACCTTTGTCAAATTTTCTTGATTACACAGCGGCACTTTTATAAAGGCCCTTCGGTTTTAGTTCCCCCAACCCACCTCCTCCCACCCTCTTTTTCTTTTCCTCTCCGTCTCTCATCTTCCGAGCTTTAAGATTTTATCGTCTATTGTGTGTGTATGTCACCAAGAAATGTATACACTCTTCCGGTGTATCTTTAATTGTATCAGACATTTGGAAATATGCATATTTTTCTCACTTAAACCGTCTTTGCCTCCCATTTTTAAAACTTCTCTCTGTTAATTTTAGTCCCCCATTTCATCTTTAGACCTTCCTATTCTTCTCTCGTCTGTTACCCCTCCCTTTGGCTTTCATTCACTCTAGCATTCGTCCCACACTCTCATACATATACTCTCACTAAATTTAATTTTTTTATTACCGGAAATGTTTTTTCTGTTTTCTTTTTGAATTTGTAGGTCTGATGAATTGGATCGTATTTACGATTCCAATGGAATAAATTATGACCATGGAGTATTAGTGTTTAAGCCTTTTTATTATATCCTTACTCTGTCCTGGACATTGAGTTCTACCTGGATTTTATCCTCTTGGAATTATTTTTATACATATATGTATGTGTATGTATGTATGTATGTATGTATGTATGTATATATATTTATATTTTAAATATATGATTGCATATGTATGTGTATATTTACCACTAATATTATCTATCTATCTATCTATCTATCTATCTATCTATCTATATATATATATATATATATATATATATATATATATATATATATATATATGTATGTGTGTGTGTGTGTGTGTGTATTTATATTTATATGTATTTCTATGTATTTATGTTTATATGGCTATATATTGATTGGACTACATATGCGCATGAAGGAGAGGAAACGCCAAGTATTTTATATTAGTTTTTGCGCATATAGTCGAGCTAATTTCATTTAGTTTCTTCGTCTTTTTGCTTATATTTCTATCGCTTTTGTTGTGAAATATGGCGCATTATGATAATAGAAGATCTGCTAAGAAAGGTGAAATGCTTTAAGAAGTTTGCATGTAAATTTAGAATATATGTATATATATATATATATATATATATATATATATATATATATATATATATATAAACCTATATAACATAACATATATATTTAAACCTATATAACATAACATATATATTTAAACCTATATAACATAACATATATTTAAAGCCAAATAAATTAATTTAACAATTCTCAGCGTTCCCTCACCTTCGCATCAATGTAAATATAGCCATAGTCTGATGACGTCAAAAATTGACAAATCGCGTCACATGAAAACTTTTTGCACTTTGTTATAGATTTCTCCTAAAATTTTTCTTGATATATAAAATATACGTTATTTTTTTATTTTATTCTTTTTTTTTTAAGCATTTCACCCCAAGCAACGCGGGAAGCCACTAGGACGTAAGGGGTTACAGAAGATTTGGAGCGAGAGCAGATAGGAGCGATAGAGGAAAGGAAGAGGAGAAGGGTAGTGGATAGATCAAGGCAACTGGAGTTGTCGATTGACATTACATTTGAATAGTTAGAGATTATAACTATCAGGGAAACAGGAAAAGGGAAGGGAGTTCCACAGGCGAGACGTGCGAGATATGAAGCTATTGGAGTAGAAGAGACGTCTACATTTAACAGTTTCAACAGTGAAAGGGTGGGAGCGGGGTGCCAGCCTCGTAGGACGCTTGAATTCATGAAGCCTGGGAACCAGCGAAAGCAGCTCATCGGAGCAATTACCGTGAAAGTATTTGTAAAAAAGACAGAGAGTGACGACGGCGCGTCTGTAAGAGAGCGACTGCAGACGAGATGCCAGATATAGGCCAATTACATTGCATATCCGTCTCTGGATCTTCTCAAGGAACCCGAGGCTAATAGAAGGGTCTCCAGACGATATATATTGTATTGCTTTCCCATCTATCTCTTTTTCTCTCTCCCTTTCTCTTTGTCTCTGTATATATATATATATATATATATATATATATATATATATATATATATATATATATATTTTGACTCACAAAAAAGCGCTCAATGCTTATTTTCATTAAACAGTGCCAATTAATTTTCTTTACAGTTGGAATTAAGATACCTTTAGTGAATGACCATTTTCACCTACGAATTTTAACATTAAACAGCTATAATAAATACTGTATTTCGTTAAAAAGAGTTCACTAGATAATATATATATATATATATATATATATATATTTATAGATCTATCTATCTCAGTCTGTACATATCTATCTATCTCAGTTTGTACATATCTATCTATCTATCTATCTATCTATCTATCTATCTATCTATCTATCTATCTATCTATCTATCTATCCAGACACAGTGAGAGTGAAAAGGGGAGATGTTAACCTAATATATATTAAATATAGATTGGGCACCTTGAGGCAGTCTAATGGTAAGGAAGCTTGTCTCGCTAGAACATTTACGACTTGTGCCACATCTAATCTAAGCTTGGAAAATCACTATATTTAATATATATATATATATATATATATATATATATATATATATATATATATATATATATATATATAATGCACACGTACACACACAAAACATACATATGTGTGTGTATGTTTTATCGGAGTTTCACCCATTGTCCACTGTGAAGAGATATTCATATTTTAGTGGTAGGCGCAGCTGTGGCTAAAACTGTGCTGCAGTGACCCGTGCAGTCATCTTTCAAGGCAAATACGAATGCACCGAGAGATTATCACGCAATCAACCCATAATACACAAATATCTACGAACTGTTGGTGATGGGAAAACAAAATTAATCTCTGTCTCCGCAACGCCCAATTGCATCTTCTGTCGTGGTTTTTCGTTCATTTCCATGTTTTCCTTTTTTACTTCAATCAATTCTCTTCTTTCTTTCATTTCAGTCCTTTTTTGCCACCGACTCTCTTTTTCTCACGGCGATTTTCTCTGTCGCCCTCTTGTCTTTTTCAATTTTTTCTCGACATTCTTTTTGGCGCATAGATTTTATGACACTTAATTGTTCTTGAAATTAACGTTGGTTTTCCTTTTCATAGATAAATAGATATATATGATAAGACTGAAATATATATATATATATATATATATATATATATATATATATGTGTGTGTGTGTGTGTGTGTGTGTGTGTGTGTGTGTGAAGATAGATAGATAGATAGATAGATAGATAGATATGAACAGACTGGGAAATATAGAAAGATAGATAAACAGACAGATATGAACAAACAGGGATATATATATATATATATATATATATATATATATATATATATATATATATATATATATAGATAGATAGATAGATACAGAGAGAGAGAGAAAGAGATATAGGATAGATAGAGAGATAGATATGAACATAATGATATATATATATATATAGATAGATAGATAGATATGTACATAATGAATTATGTATATATATATATATATATATATATATATATATATATATATATAAACATACATATATATATATAGAGAGAGAGATAGATATGTACATAATGAGTTATGTATATATATATATATATATATATATATATATATATATATATATATATATGTATATGTGAAGATAGATAGATAGATAGATAGATAAATAGATAGCTAGATGGATATGAACGGACTGGGAAATATAGAAAGATAGATAAATAGATAGATATGCACAGACTGGTATATATATATATATATATATATATATATATATATATATATATATATTGAGAGAGAGAGAGAGAGAGAGGGGGGGAATAGATAGGATAGATAGATAGATATGGACATAATGATATATATATATATATATATATATATATATAGAGAGAGAGAGAGAGAGAGATAAATACATCGATTGATATGTGCATAATGAGTTATGTATATATATGTATATATATATATATATAGAGAGAGAGAGAGAGAGAGAAAGAGAGAGAGAAAGAAAGAAAGAAAGAGATAGATAGATAGATAGATAGATAGATAGATAGATGGTTAAATATGGAATTTTCGTTTTGTTGCTTCTGCGAATTTGTATTGCCTTTATGCCCCTCTTTCTTTTCTGGTTCGTGATGAAGGCCAAGGCAAAATTTTGTTGGGTTCACCATCAATACATTTTCCAAAGTAGCCATCGTAATATTGAAATTTCTAAGTGACATAATTTAGTTTCCAATTTTTACTAATTCCTAAATCATTGATATTGTTTTGGTTGGTCGCAGTTGTAGCATCAACGGTAACATCACTTTAGACTGATGAAGTCTTGTAGGACGAAAGGCGTCATACGAAACCATTTTCAGCTTTTACATAGGTCTCCCTAAAATTGTTCTTGATTTATAAAAATGAATATATCGTTATAAGAGAGAAAGGGAGAGAGAGAGAGAGAGAGAGAGAAAGCGAGAGAGTGATTGATAGAGAGAGTAGGCTTTTTATTACAGATAGATAGATTTTTAATCTGATGAAGTTCTTTTAGAGGACAAAACGTCTTCCATAATATTTTTACAATTTGTCATTCAATTATCTAACATTCTTCTGAAATATAGAAATTAATGTAATATATTCTGCCATAGATCTGAATAAGCTGAGAGACAGATATTAACAGAATTCGACAGTCACTCACACCGGTGTATGAATAGATAGATCGGTGTGAAAAAATTGAAACAGATAGATAGATAGATAGATAGATACATAGAAATTAAACAGACTGAGATAGATAGATAGATAGATAGATAGATAGATAGATAGATAGATAGATAGATAGATAGATAGATAGAAATAGATAGGAATAAAACATCGCATTTTCTCTCATAATAAACCATTTTCGTTAGTCTAAAAGGGAAATTTTCGAGTTGATATAAACGGTACTTATTGTATTCACCAATTCGTGTTACCTTTTTTCAAGGCAATAAAGCCACTAAAACGGAAGGGGTTACAAGGTGTGAAAAGGACGAAAGAAAAACGTTATTAAAAAAGAGACATCAAAAGAAACAAAAATTTAGAAGATCAAAGTTGACTGGAAAGTAAGAAACTGAAGGATAAGGGCGAGAGAAAAAATGTAAGCATATAACATACTATATATATATATATATATAAAGAAATATAGTCTTAAGATGTGCTATATTTATGGGATAAAGTGCTCAATATCAGAGATAGAGCATGTGTAAATATAAAAGTGAACATAGAAGTCAACACAGCATTCGTGGCCTGACGATTGCATCTAGCATGAATCAGACTGTCGTCTCTAAGTGTTGTCTTCTATGTTCACTTTCATATATATATATATATATATATATATATATATATATATATATATGTGTGTGTGTGTGTGTGTGTGTGTGTGTGTGTGTATACTATTAATTTGGATTTATATTGAAATTCAAAATTAGACTGAAATTCATTTAAATATTTTAACTCCAATAATGTTCCACCCCAACAATAATATATCTCACGTGAACCAGAAAATAAAAACTAATAAAAAAACACACACACACACAAAAACGGTGTCTACTCAAAATGTAAATAAAAATAAATATAATAATTCCTACCTATAAATGCTTTGGCATGAAACTCGGAGTTGTGCAATTAATGTAAGTAATATATATATACAGTGCTGTTGGATAAAAGTGATCACTTTATCCTTTGAATTTAGCTCAACTTTCGTTTCATTGGAGAAGAGAATATTCTTCCAGTTTTCTACGGTGAAATTTTTGTAATAGTGAGCCCATTCAAGTCTCTTGGCATTGTTGGCTTTACTTATTAGCGGCTTAAACCTTCGTGTACAAGATTTGTAGCCTTGTTCTAACAGCCACCGACGGACTGTTGAAGAGGCAAGACTAACACCTTGCTCTTCATTTAGACTGACTGCAATTTCTTGGTTAGTTATAGTCCTATTCTTCGCAAATTCTCTCTTGATTACCCTGCCAGTTCCTTCATCAATCTTTTTCTTTCGTCCCCTTGTTTCCTTCCTGGAAGCAGGAGTGGCATCATTATGTGCCCTAAGCACTCGAGAGACAGTTGATTGCGAGGTTATAGCAATTTCTGTAATTTCTCTCGTAGACTTGCCTGCTTTTGAGAGGGCAATAATAGATGCCTTAAGTGGTTCTGATGCGTGTTTGTACCCTTTCATCTGGTTAGTGACTTGAGTGGCTATTTCAAGCTGTTTTTATACTGTATGAGGCTTTCTGGAATATTCTGGAATACTCTAGATTTAATTTAAGCTGTTCTAGAATTCTCTAGTATAGTGTTCTGGGTGTATTGTAAAATAGTTTTCAATATTTTGTCAAAAGCTCTTTAAATTTACCAGTTCAATCATTAGAATGCGATATCTGAGTCACTTTTTTTGCACAGAGTTTTTTCCTGAATCTCATTTATATCCAAATTTATAATTACCAATAGAATACCTTAGGGTGAATAAATTTTTTTCCTAGGTGGTCAGGGAGGGGTCTTTATATTAGTAAGATTAAAAATTATTTTAACCCCAAAAACAATAGACAAAAAATATTTTTAGTGAAAAAAATCAGGTGAGCCACTTTTATCGAACAGCACTGTATATATATATATATATATATATATATATATATTTAAAGACATTTATATTATGTTTAACGTTCTTTTTATAGATACAAGTATTTAAGCAAATGCTCTGTTTTATAATAAACAGTATTAAATAACATTTACCGGCCTGAATGTCCGAGAAATTTTCATAGAAAATTTTTGCTCTCCGACAGGAATCGAACCTGTATCCTATACGGAACCATCATTTCGCGTGATGTGCCTTAACCTTTCGGCCACAGATGAGCGTCTGGTTAGCAAGGTCGATTTTACTATCTTTAAACTTAAATCTTCCATGAATCTCTTCTATTCATATCTGCTCTAGCGTATCAAATGTAAACAAATGACGTCATATATTTTAGAATTGGACATAGCCCGACAATTTATTTAAAGACATTTATATTATGTTTAACGTTCTTTTTATAGATACAAGTATTTAAGCAAATGCTCTGTTTTATAATAAACAGTATTAAATAACATTTACCGGCCTGAATGTCCGAGAAATTTTCATAGAAAATTTTTGCTCTCCGACAGGAATCGAACCTGTATCCTATACGGAACCATCATTTCGCGTGATGTGCCTTAACCTTTCGGCCACAGATGAGCGTCTGGTTAGCAAGGTCGATTTTACTATCTTTAAACTTAAATCTTCCATGAATCTCTTCTATTCATATCTGCTCTAGCGTATCAAATGTAAACAAATGACGTCATATATTTTAGAATTGGACATAGCCCGACAATTTATTTAAAGACATTTATATTATGTTTAACGTTCTTTTTATAGATACAAGTATTTAAGCAAATGCTCTGTTTTATAATAAACAGTATTAAATAACATTTACCGGCCTGAATGTCCGAGAAATTTTCATAGAAAAATCTCTGTCGGAGAGCAAAAATTTTCTATGAAAATTTCTCGGACATTCAGGCCGGTAAATGTTATTTAATACTGTTTATTATAAAACAGAGCATTTGCTTAAATACTTGTATCTATATAAAGAACGTTAAACATAATATAAATGTCTTTAAATAAATTGTCGGGCTATGTCCAATTCTAAAATATATGACGTCATTTGTTTACATTTGATACGCTAGAGCAGATATGAATAGAAGAGATTCATGGAAGATTTAAGTTTAAAGATAGTAAAATCGACCTTGCTAACCAGACGCTCATCTGTGGCCGAAAGGTTAAGGCACATCACGCGAAATGATGGTTCCGTATAGGATACAGGTTCGATTCCTGTCGGAGAGCAAAAATTTTCTATGAAAATTTCTCGGACATTCAGGCCGGTAAATGTTAATTAATACTGTTTATTATAAAACAGAGCATTTGCTTAAATACTTGTATCTATAAAAAGAACGTTAAACATAATATAAATGTCTTTAAATAAATTGTCGGGCTATGTCCAATTCTAAAATATATGACGTCATTTGTTTACATTTGATACGCTAGAGCAGATATGAATAGAAAAGATTCATGGAAGATTTAAGTTTAAAGATAGTAAAATCGACCTTGCTAACCAGACGCTCATCTGTGGCCGAAAGGTTAAGGCACATCACGCGAAATGATGGTTCCGTATAGGATACAGGTTCGATTCCTGTCGGAGAGCAAAAATTTTCTATGAAAATTTCTCGGACATTCAGGCCGGTAAATGTTAATTAATACTGTTTATTATAAAACAGAGCATTTGCTTAAATACTTGTATCTATAAAAAGAACGTTAAACATAATATAAATGTCTTTAAATAAATTGTCGGGCTATGTCCAATTCTAAAATATATGACGTCATTTGTTTACATTTGATACGCTAGAGCAGATATGAATAGAAGAGATTCATGGAAGATTTAAGTTTAAAGATAGTAAAATCGACCTTGCTAACCAGACGCTCATCTGTGGCCGAAAGGTTAAGGCACATCACGCGAAATGATGGTTCCGTATAGGATACAGGTTCGATTCCTGTCGGAGAGCAAAAATTTTCTATGAAAATTTCTCGGACATTCAGGCCGGTAAATGTTATTTAATACTGTTTATTATAAAACAGAGCATTTGCTTAAATACTTGTATCTATAAAAAGAACGTTAAACATAATATAAATGTCTTTAAATAAATTGTCGGGCTATGTCCAATTCTAAAATATATATATATATATATTTGTTTTTATCCGAGCGCTTTCGGCTATACATTTTCAAGGATTATATTTTAATTGTTAGAATTAGAAATAGTTTGTTATATGTATGTTTTATAAAATGTTTAATTTTTTTTGGTTTCAAAACACGGTCAAGATATTATGTCCATGTTCAAAGTTAATGTTATATTCGATGGGCAAATTGCCGCCATATTATATTTTTAATTTTGCGTTGTTTTTTATTATTATTTTATCGCCTGCATAATATCGTAGGTTCAGTCGGGCACTGTCTATGAGAAATAGATCACCATGACGCAATTCACTCCGCTAGAAATTTGGCATCGGCATGCTGTCCTTCTTGGCATTCGCGCCGGAAGCTCCAATATGAATATTTCAGTGAGTTCCGGCGTCAATCTGAGGACATTGCATAGGATTTGGAAAGTGTTGGAGAAATCAAATGGTGATTATGAAGGATTTGGGGGTGATCACTACTGATGTCGACGTTGTGCCTCCATTCATCTTCTCACGGAGGCTCAGACTCAACCCGTGCCTTGAGAAGGTAGTACTTCCCTTGGTCGAGAGGGTGCCTGCTGGAAGACCTTATGACTGGTAAAAGGATTCTGCACTATGTCACACAAGCAGGACATAGTCATGACTGTCAGACAATTTCTGCGACCACATCACCCTTTACATCTGGCCACCTAACTCCTCAGACTGCAATCCCTTTGATTATTAGGTGTAGGGTGCAGTTGAACGAGAGACAAACAAAACTCCTTGCAGCACCAAAGATGAACTGAAGGCAAGGATTATGGCAGCATTCACGAACTTAAGCAAGGAGACCGTCCAGAAGAGTTGCAGGAGATTCCGAAGTAGTTTAGAGGCCGTGTTTGAAGCCAATTGATTTTATTGAATAAATGTAGTCATTAGTTTTTCAAGATATTTTTGTCTAATTTTGGTAAATATATCTGTTAGAATGAGATTTCAATGTTATTTTCATTTTTGCATAATTTAGATGACAATTTATCAATCGCAACCTGTACAGTAAGTTATATACTAAGAGGTTCTTCTCTCGCACTTTCCGCTTGTATATATATATATATATATATATATATATATATATATATATATATATACATGCGAGAATATATGTATTCTAATTTACCGCTCAACTTAGCGCATTGAGGCCTCTACGTTTTCGTTGTCTTTATACTCGTTTGGGTTTTTTACTACGGTCTAAGGACTTAAGACACTTGACGATTTTTTTTGTTGCTTTGCTCTGATGTTTTTAGTTCTTTCTTTTTTTACTTCCATTTTTTCCTCGGGTACAAATTTGCCTTCAGGTATCTACAAGTTGAGTTATCGGAGGATTTTCAAGCGAGTAATACTGTTAATATATATATATATATATATATATATATATATATATATATATATATATATATATATATATATAGTATGTTATTTGCCTACATTTTCTTCTCTAGCACTTTGCGCAGTGGGACACACACACACTCTCTCTATTTCTCTCTCTCTCTCTCTCTCTATATATATATATATATATATACATATATATATATATATATATATATATATATATGTGTGTGTGTGTGTGTTTGTGCGTGTGTGATTCATTGAATGTAACTGGCTGAAAACGAAAAGAATTTTTTTTTGTTCACTTATTTGTAATGCTCTTACTGTTTTTACTTTTATGAAGACGAAAAGAGTGTAAAAATAGCTCGTAGTGATTGGCATTTGGCTCATTCAATAGATATTTTCGAAGGTTTCCTTATTCCTATCCCTTTTCGTTTTTATTATCTAAGCATTACATTCCAGCATGTTTGAAAGTAAGTGGTATTGAAGATTGTCTTAAACTATTTTATGAAAAGTGCTTCCATTATCTTTAAATGCCATTTACAATTAGATGTTTTTAAAATGACAGTGTTATCTACAAGTATTCGTGAATGTTTAAATGAAAATGGCTAATGAATTGGCCGAAAGATCTTGGGACAATAATCACTACGGACAGTTACTACACATTCTTCGTCTTCATAAAAGGAAAACTGTAGAAAAATTGAATAAAATAATTTTAACATTTTCCTTGTCAATAAATTGGGTATCGTGGCTTATTTATAGATAAAGTAATCTGATTGGCACATTTGGAGGAGTCGTGTAAAAAGACACAAACAAATCGTATCGAAAATCTAGTCATGAGATAACATACCACAGCTGAGTTTAGCAAGGACACAAACCCAAATTCAAACTTAATCGCACGTCGTCCTAAAAGCTTGTCATACACAAGTAAATAGAAATCATATAGGTATATCCCAATAGGTCTAAAAATACTTATCTTATTTTCTAGTGCATAAAGCGAGCAATGTTGACCGAAAATTAAAGGCAAAAGTCGTACACGTTTTCAAAAAACTTTTACTCAGCTTAAAAAATCTTATTTGAAACAGCAAGATTGCAAGTAAGTTAGCACAATAGATAATCAAACACAAATTAGACAGGTGTTGATAACAATTGTTTACAAAAGGTGTATCATATGTCGACAAAATTTGTTTCTCTCTTCGTTCTTAATGTAAGCCAATATTTTTATTTCCATGGTTTATTGATACATAGAAATATAATAAGGTCACATCAAACAGAAAAGTAAGATAGATTAAGACGTTAACATTTATTACAGGGTAGGTCTAGTATCTATATTTCTGAGATGAGGTATTATGTACATTATTTACATTATTCGGACTAGTGTCCTCGTCTTCGTCGCCATGTTAATCACAACGTTTCGGCCGTTGTACGCTCCGGCCTTCTTCAGGTGGTTGGAATGTCGAACTGAACCCTTTATTTCGCTTACTGGGGTAGACTGTTCTAGTTCCACGTGCCATGTCTAATGGATGTCAGTTCTGTCCTGTTAATTCCCCTCTGAAAGTTCTCCATTGCCTTAACCAGGTATTGAACTCACACTCTTTGGGGTCTGTCACTGGATCTAACTAACACCATTATCCACTGTGCCATGTGTCCTTGTTAGGCGTTATGAATATGAAGAAATATACTCCTATGGTGTGCTATATTTATGGGATAAAGTGCTCAATATCATAGATAGAGCGTGTGTAAATATAAAAGTGAACATAGAAGTCAACACTTAGAGGCGACAGTCTGTTTCATGCTAGAAGCAATCATCAGGCCACGAGTGCTGTTATTTTTCTCGGCTATTTATATATACGGGTCAGTGGTGCATTTTGGCGGTTATTTTACCGGAAGTCGTTTATTTATTTGTTTATTTATTTATTTTGCTTGTTTTTATTTATTTTTATTTTTTGTTTTTATTTTATTTTTTATTTCTTATCTTATATATTTATTTTTTTTAATTTTTAATTTTAATAGGTGTTTTTATTAATGCAGTAAAAATTTGTTTTTATCGCTTATTTAATAGTTTTGTTTTGGTTTGGAAAGATAATTAAAGTTATTTATTCAATTTTGGGGTTGATTGTTGTAGTTTATCCTAACTATTATTTTGGCGGGAGCAGTTTTTAATTTGTTTATTACTTCATGTATATATATATATATATATATATATATATATATATATATATATATATATGAATGGTAATACTCGTTTTGAAAAACCTCGGTTAGCTCAACGTGTAATAAAACAAATTGATGTCCGAGGAAAAATTGGAAATAAAAACGAAAGAACCAAGAACATAATACTGTGCGAATCCTCTCGTCAAGTGCTTGAGCTCCAAGTCCAAAGAAAAACAAAACAAAATGAGTAAAAGACTAAACGTAAAGTGCTCAATACACTAAGTAGAGCACAAACTAAAATAATCCTAAGGAGCCAGATAAACCTAACTAGAGATTATATTTGTTTATATATATATATATATATATATATATATATATATATATATATATATATATATATATATATATATTTTACCTGAATTATTCATACAAAAAACAGATATTGAAGTTAATGATATAAATGGTGAGAATACATCTTCGCAAACAAATTTAATAAATGAAATTAACCCCGAACCTTTAGATGAATGTTATGATCCCTGTTTATAAATTCCAGTTGCATAAGGTCTTTTTTAAATTTTTTTGCAAGCTTTCATCTGTGCATACAGACATCATCAGGTATGAAAATATATTTGTTTTTTACATCCAGGTAATAACAGGACAACGAAAGAATAGATGTAATCCGAAATATATTTTTAGAAATGTGTTCTTGTTAATTATAAGAAATTTTGGAGCGTGCGGTCGCAACGCTGAGGTTGAATTTTAAAATTTTAAGATTGTGCGTTTTTGTACTAATATGGTAATAGGAGAATTCTTTTGTACTGGTAGGTTTTTCAGTCAATGTGGCATGAACTAAATTGTTCAATAAATAGAGGAATGTCCTTATGCAACTGGAATTTATAAACAGGGATCATAACATTTATCTACAGGTTTGGGGTTAATGTCATTTATTAAATTTGTTTGCGAAGATGTATTCTCGCCCTTTATATCATTAACTTCAATATCTGTTTTTTGTATGAATGATTCATGTAATGTAAATTGAACTGCACCACATACTTGGTATATATATATATATATATATATATATATATATATATATATATATATATATATATATATATATATATTATCAGGAATTGGCACGTAGGATCGGTTATTTTAATATCAATTATGTGGTGCGTGTTCAATTTATATAACGTAAATCATTCATATGAAAAGCAGATAATGAAGTTAATGATATGGCAACAATCACTCTCGCAAACAATATTTAATAATAAAATACAATTAACCTCGAATCCGTTAATGAATGGTATTATCCTTGTTTATAAATTCCGGTTTTATCAGGTCTTATTTTTGCTACTAGCTTAGCTTTCAATCGTTTCATACGATCATCATCAGGTAGGGAATTAGGTAAGTTTTTTAAATCCAGGTAATAATAGGACATCGAAAGATAGTGTAATCCGAAAGAAGTGGATATTACACACACACACACACACACACACACACACACACACACACACACACACACACACACATATATATATATATATATATATATATATATATATATATATATATATCGGAAGCGTTTTAAGCTGTAAATTTTCACACCAAAATCCGAACGCTCATTGGAACACCAAAAATGTTTTCCAAAAGCTAAGCAAAGTATTAAAAAAAAAGAAAAAAATCCGTCATGAATAAAGAAAAGAGTTCTGAACTGCTATGCAATATCGATTCTCCGATATGACACTGAATAATTTCCCCCCAAACAGAAAGAAGCCTGGGGGCAATAGGAATATAGTTCTACAGGAGGATGCTGAGAATTCCATAGATGAAGCGCATATCACGGAAATCGTATTAAGGGAAATGGAATCAGAAAGAGAGCTGAAATTTCTGAGACTCATAATAAGGAAGGAAGGTTTGGAGAATTTGGCACTCTCAGTACATATCGAAGGCAGATGCGACAGGAGAAGTCGGCCAGTCACCTACCGTATCAGGTTGCTTTAACAGATGGTGAAGCAAGGATGGAGGGATACTAAAAAGAAAATGTTACTAAGAGCTACAAAGGAAAGGTAGATCCATGATCACTCACGTCTTGAAGGGACGCGATACGCAGAAGAAAACGATCCGGACATCCAACATTCATTTAGATTAACGTAAATCTGCAGAGAGAGAGAGAGGCACCTAGTGAGGATCGTGGCCATTACATTAGCGAACTGGTGTGTGAAACGATCGTGCTACAGTCAGCTCACGAACAAGCACTTAACAAAGATGCAGGATAACAACGAACAATGTGGGCGGATGTTACGCCTACTCTACTTACTAGAATAGTAGGCGCTGTTAAAACAAGTGAAAAAGTAAAGAAACATTCCACAGTGTCTCTGGAGAGGTAAGAAAACTTCCCGACAGCACCTGAACTTCTCTCGACTAATCGGTACATCATGGCCGCCGACTCATAATATGTTCTTGCAAGGAACACTTGAGTTCAGCACTTGTTATCATGTAACCAGGGCGTTAGATTCAAACGGAACCCTTTACTCGACACTTTATATTATACCAAATTAAGATAGACTTACTTTATTTTTATTATCAGTACATATATATATATATATATATATATATATATATATATATATATATATATATATATATTGGTCTATAGGGATACGTACATTACGTCCAAAATGATTTATCTCAGGATTAGCTAAAGAGACAGGAATTAGATTGAGTTTAGGAGAGAGAGGGTAAGAAAGTGATATGGAGGGTTGGAAACAGATAATATACCAGGGAGGCGAAATTTACTGTTGAAGACGACGTAAGCCTTTTTTCGCTTAAATTAATGTTGTTATGCAGTTATCTTGTCTGCTTATGAAGCGATCGCATTGAATATCCAAAGTTGGCAACTATAATCTGGGTACAACATTTTATTAAAACTTTAAAACGGACATTTTATATATATTTATATCCATCCATCTCTCTCTCTCTCTCTCTCTCTCTCTCTCTCTCTCTATATATATATATATATATATATATATATATATATATTTCATTAAAAACAACTGAGAAGGTGCTTTTATTTAGTTTTTTATATAATTTCTCGTGCGATCTAATAAAGTTTTTCTTATAATAAAAATAAATAGACAACTGAATTAATCAACCAAACATGCTTAAATGAAGATATGCTGCCTAAATACACACACACACACACACACACACACACAAAGACGCACACACACACACACACACATATATATTAATGTCGTTCCTATTCATCTGTTTCTGACACAAATCACAAAATTTTCCTTTCATTTTCCTTCTTCTTTCGAAAAGACTATTTCCTTTTGTATTCAAAGATATTTGCGAAGGGTATGTCGTCCTTTTGTCATCTCCCTGCAACGATTGCGATAAATCACGTACAGAATGTTATCGTCTTCACCGAACAATCACATCGAGTTGTTCTGGTAAATACTAACTCCATTTGATGGTACTTAATCAAACAAAAACAGTCACAAGTGGATATTGATTGTGGCTATTTTAAGTCTATATCATGCAAAAGATCAATAACTGAAAATAGGTCTGTGGGACGCCAGTCATATACATTCGTCAATGAAAAAAAATATTGTCAGTTCAACAAAAACAGGCCTTTCTTCAAAAAAAGGTACCTCGAAAGTAATATCTTCCAGGTGTTTCTCTCTCTCTCTATCTATCTCATTCTACCCCCCTCTCTCTCTCCATATATATATATATATATATATATATATATATATATATATATATATATATATATATATATATATTATGAAATGGACAAAGTCCGACAATTATTCTAAGACATTTTACGTTTATACATTCTTTTTATACATACAAATATTTATGTAAATGCTCTGTTTTATAATAAACAGTATTAATAACATTTACCGGACTGAATGTCCGAGAAATCCTCATAGAAAATATTCGTCCTCCGACAGGAATCGAACCTGTATCCTATACGGAACCATAAGGCACGTCAGGCTAAATGACGGTTCCGTATAGGATACTATAAAAAGAATGTATAAACGCAAAAATGTCTTAAAATAATTGTCGGACTTTGTCCATTTCATAATGTGTGACGTCATTTGTTTACATTTGGATACGCTTTGAGCAGATATGAATGTATGTGAGAGATTCATGGAAGATTGAAGTTTAAAAGTAGTAAAATCGACCTTGCTAATTGAACGATCCTCCGTGGCTCGATCGGCTAAGGCATGTCAGGCTAAATGACGGTTGGGGTCGTTATCTTGTTGAAACTTGAAATTGCGACCCAAGCGCAGAGCTCTAGCAGACTTCAGCAGGTTTGCCTTTAATATTTCTTGGTACTTGACACTGTCCATGACACCTTGGATGGTTACCAGCTCTCTAGGCCCTGCAGCTGAAAAACAGCCCCAAAGCATGATCAAGCCACCGCCATGCTTTACAGTGGAGACGGTGTAATGAGGTTGGTGAGCAGTGCCTTTTTTTCCGGGAAACGTAGCGTTTCGTTTTTTTTCCCCCAAATAACAGGACTTTGGTCTCATCTGACCACAAAAATAAGTAATACGTATACCTTATTACAGAGACATAGACAGATATTGAAGAGAAATTCCAATCACCTGAAGAAGGTCGGAGAGTACAACGTCCGAAACGTTGTAAATATGTCAGTGAATATGAGGATAACAGTCCGAATAATGTAAATAATGCGAGTTATCATGATACCTCATCTCAGAGATATAGACAGATACTGAAAAAAATTCCAGTTACCTGAAGATGGGCGGAACGTACAACGGCCGAAACGTTGTGAATATGGCAATGGAGTTGAGGATAACAGTCCGAATAATGTAAATAATGCAAGTAGTAAAAAGTCTTCTTGGTTGGGCTGAGTATATTTCATCATCCCCATATCTACGAGACTGCAGGAGGTCAGAACTGGAGTGAGTGTATTCTTGAATATAATTTGCCAACGCTCGAGGAGAGAGCACTCAGGTTTGTAAATATTGTCAGTAATGAATGGTACACTAATATTTATGGCAGGTGTCAGATCACTTAGGAATCTGTGCATTCTTTGCTTATGTAAGGCGTATCTTTGTTTATTGTTATATAAAACAGTTTCATGAAGAACAGAGAATATTGTGTCCTCTTTAATCAGCTTCCAAAGAACAGCTTCTAAGTTTACTTTAGTCTGGCACAAGGCCAAATAGTGATGCGTTGGAAGTAGGCGTAATTATGAGCTCTTACCTATACTCGAACAGTGGTATGTGAATATCATAGTTAAGTTACTTCAGAAAGTGGGTGATCATGTCTCTCCACAACTTCCTGTTGTTTATGTATGAATTACCGAGATGATATGCTTGTTTATATTATTTACACGTAATCTATTGTCCTTATCTTTGTTGTTATTATGATAACGTTTCAGCCGGTGTGCTGTCAGGCTTTCATCAGGTGCTTGTCGATTCGGGTAACCTTCAGGGAATGTAAAACTTCATCCTACGGAGGTAGATTTGTTCTCGTTCCTTTGATCATGTCTATAGATATAGCGTCATGTTCTCATTCTTGCCTTTTGTTGCTCTAAATAATCGCTGCCCTCTTTTCCTCTCGGTGTCCCGTTATCCATTCGTGCAAAACCATTCGACACTCGATGCCTCTCTCGCTTCTATAAACACCACATCTCTGTTGCCTGAAGTCACCATCATTCATTGACAGATGGAAGGATTGACATTACCCAGCTTAATATTGTGATAGTAAGGTGGAGTTGTTAGTATTTTTAGTATAACAGTTGTTTTACAACCTGTGAACGTATTGATCTCTAGGTCTAACCGTTTTTAATCATCCAGGTACATTTTTTTCGGTGTGTTAAGTGCGTTGCAGTTCTAGTTTGCACCGTTCTCGTTGATGAAACTATACGGAAGACGCACACATATGTTATGTCTTCGAAGATGAAAGAGTTATGTTTTATAAATACAAATATTTGTTTGGGTGTATCAAATGTATTTTTGCTTTAATCCAAAGCTTATTACATATCCACATTTAAAGATTATGATTCATGTCATTGTATTATTATTGTTATTAAAACTGGTGTACTTGTGCCGTCAAAAATGGCGGCGGTTGTTAGAAAGTTTTAATATTATGATAATTTTTATTATAATAGATTATAAATAAAAACATTTCACATCGCTACACAAAAGCTTTCAATTTTTCAATGCTATGTTTGTACTTCCTCAGGTATTGTTTGGTGATAAAAATGATTTTTTAGTGAAATTTAAAAACAAAACATTACCTCTTTTCCGAAAGTTAAATAGGTGAGGGGAGGCACAAGGTCAGAATTAAAAATACACTTGTGGGTATAAAATTACTTGTGTTTAATCGAGACATACCCACAAGAACACTTTCAACTCCGACCCCACATCCCCTTCAACACTCAAAAAAGATACAACGATTTATCAAACCCACAAGTATATTTTTAATTCTGACCTTTTGCCCCTCCCCCTTAAATTTTGCCCATCATATTTTCCGCAGATCCTGCATTTCGGTTTAGTTCCATCCTTAATTATGTGTCAGTAATAGAATCTGGTTGCGAGGCTTCGGTCCTGAGCTGCAATAATAATAATAATAATAATAATAATAATAATAATAATAATAATTATTATTATTATTATTATTATTATTATTATTATTATTATTATTATTATGTCAGATGAAATCATCCTCAGTACAACTGTTTGTTTCAGATTATCTTAATAGCAAATACAATTGATTCTACCAATATTTTCTTCACCTCAAGCAAGGCAATGAAGCCACTAAGACGCAGGGGATTACTGAGTGTGAAAGAAAGAGAAAAAGAAAATCGTTATTGAGGAGCGAGGACAATAAAAGAAGAGAAATCAAGAAGACAGTAGACAGCGACTGACATTGTATTTAAATTCTTCAAGATCAAAATTGACTGGGAAGCCAAAAGCCAGAAGAGAGTTCCACAAGCAAGTGGTGCGAGAAAAGAAACTGCTAGCATTGAACTTACGGTTACAGCTGGCCGTTTCGACTTTAAAAATGATAGGATTTTGTCGCCAAACTAGTACTGCGCTTAAATTAATAAAATCTGGGCATCATAGCGGAAAGTTCATCAGAACAATTACCATGAAAGTATTTAGAGAAAAGGCATAGGAAAGTTACATGACAGCGGGGGCGGGGGAAAGAGACTGAAGCCGAGATGCCAGGTCAGGATTTCAGATTCTTCTTTTATCTTGAATCTCCAAATAACAGCAGGAACACTTGACTATATATGGCAGCAATATTCGAAGTATGGACGCATGGTAGATTTATAAATATATAAGATAGATTATGGAGAGAAAAATGTCTAGCATGACACCGTGAATCAACGTTTCTAGCAGTGGACCTAGCAATTGATTCAGTATAGTCTTTCCTATTTGTGCCAGCTGAGAACGTTAGCCCGAAAAGGTGCAATGAGTCACTTTCCTGGAGGTTTTCTTCTTTGTTCTTTTTAAAGCATTTCACCCCAAGCAAGGCGGGAGTGCCACTAGCACGCTAGGGGTTACAGAAAGTAAGAGCAAGAGTAAAAAGGTGTATTTGAGGAAAGGATATACATAAGGACGGGGGTCAAGATCAAGGCATCAGAAGATGTCGATTGACATTACATTTGAATATTTGAAGATTATAGCTATCAGGGAAGCAAGTAGAAGGAAGGGAGTTCCCATCACTGTCCCATAAATATTGTTCCATTTACGTACACATTGCATAGACTAAATGGAACAATCATTATGGGACATGGATAGAATAATATAGAAGAATGGTTACTTTAATAAACAGGTTAAATTGAAAGAGGAGAGGAAACATTTTTTAAAGCATTTCACCCCAATCAAGACGGGTGTGCCACTAGCACGCAAGGGGTTACAGAGAGTGAGAGCAAGAGTAAAGAGGGGTGTTTGAGGAAAGGATATAGAGAAGGACGGGGATCAGGATCAAGGCATCAGAAGATGTCGATTGACATTCTATTTGAATATTAGAGTTATCAGATAAGCAAGTAGAAGAAATGGAGTTCCACTGGCGGGAAGTGCGAGAGAAGCTGTTGGAATAGAAGAGGCAATTATATTTAACTGCTCGACAGTGAAAGGGTGGGACCGAGATGACAATCTAGTAGCACGTTTAAATTCATGCAGGTAGGACACCAGTGAATGTAGCTCGTCAGAGCAATTGCCATGAAAATATTTGTAGAAAAGACAGAGGGAAGCCACCTCAGGTCTGTGAGAAAATGACTGTAGAATATGCTGATTTACGTCTCTCAGATGATTGATAGAGAGCAGTTTTGTTTTTGAGGCGTTAAAATTAACAATCCTTTCCTTATTCCAGTTGACAATAGATTGAAGATCACTTTGCGTTATTGTGCATTCATTATTAACAAGTTTCGGAAAAGGAATGGAAATAAAATTTAAACAAAAGTTATAAAAATTATTAATATCTGTCTATGTCTCTGAGATGAGGTATTATGATCAGTTACACTATTTACATGATTCGGGCTGTTATCATCACCTTCACTGCCATATTCATAACGTTTCGGCCGTTGTTTGCTCCGGCCTTCTTCAGTTGATTGGAATTTTGAACTGAACACTTTATTTCGTCCTCTGGGGTAGATTGTTCTAGTTCCACGTGCCATGCCTTTAACGCAACTCTCCAAGTTTGCAATATAAGCTCTGGTAAAAAACGCAATAATAATAATAACAGAAAAATTGCAATATGAGCACTGGTAAAAAGGGTTGCTGAGACATTAGGTTTATGTCCCCCAAATACATACCCAGATGTTCTCAAGGACAACATAGCCCGGTGATTAGATTCAGTGGTTAGACCCCGGGAGTTGTAAGTTCAATGACAGGCCGCAGAAGTGGTGAACCAAAACTTGATTTTGGAAAACCAAAACCAATAAAACGTTCTCAACGTTTTTCTTCTTATGTGCCGTGTCCCTTCAGGAAGTAGATGATTATGGCTCTCCATTTCCTCCTCTCCGTTATAGCTCTCAATAAGTTTTTTCCCTTTGCCATCTATCCCAGACCACGTTCCGTTATCTAATCCACTTGCTTAAGCCCGCCACTTATGTCACGCGTTGCTTTCCCTTGTCTCTCTTTGCCTCTATTCGACCTGTGAGTATCAGATTCTCCAAGCCCTCCTTTCTCATTACGTGTCGTAGAAATTTCAGCTGCCTCTTCCTGATGTCAAGTATAAGCTTCCTCCTTGCTTTCATCCTCTCCAGAACGTCATCGTTGCTCACACGCTCGGTCCATGACATCCTCAGCATCCTTCTGTAGAACCATATCTCCATTGCCTCGAGCCTCTTCTTCATCTTTGAGGAGACCGTCCAACATTCGCTGCCTTAAAGAAGGAGAGATGTTATGTAGCATCTCAGTGCTCTTTTCTTTGTTACCGAAGAAATCCTCCTGTCTCACAATACTCTGCCCAGAATGTGATCTTGGCCATCCCAATACGTCTTCTCAGCAGGTTTCTTTAACTTAAAAATCGAAAATATATGTTATACACACATATATAGATATAAGTAGGTATCTCGCTGTAAGATAATAGTTAGTGCCTTGTGCCAGATTTAGCTAAACCCGGTGTATCTAGGTGTAGATTATTGTATCAAATTAATCTTATCAGAACATTACGTTTATCGTGAATTGTTTTTTCACTGAGTATTACATATTACCTTCTTGTGTCAGACTTAAGAATGACTCACAATGTAACAATAAACAGTTAAGTTGTTAAATCTGTAGATACTAAACTCATTTGTGCAACCACGTTACTGAGTTAGCCAGACCGAGCGGGGCTGAACCTACTTAAAACAAGTGCAAGACTCTGGGGGCGACAATAAAAGGAAGAAAAAGACCAATATGACCTAAAGAATAACTTTTCTCATTTTTTTCTTTGTATCGATCGAAAAAAAGCTCTTACTTTGAAACCACAAAACGACACTAGGGTGAATAAAAGAGAAGGCGTGTTGAATTATATACACTAGTCCAGGGGGATTTAACTCTGTCACTCACCGTATCTCCTTTGGTCTCTCTGGTATGGTCTGTTCAAATTAATAGCGTACCACCTTCGTTCTCCTGCCTGCCATCATTTGATCTCCTACTGATCGGAGGTCGCGTTGAGAAGCCCTTTGGTATTCCTCCTGACAACCTGTAAAAGCTAATCTTTGAACATTGTTACTGTATTAGATCCATCCATGAGGCCTTGTGACTAAGTTAAACAGAAGAAGTCATCTTGACGAGGAGAGAACTTGCAATGCAAACGTCAGAAGTTCAATCCATTTACTTGCTAAATACTTTTTCGTTTTTCTTTTTCTTTTTTTTCAATCCCAAACTCTTTTGAGAATTACTGCAACTCATCTGCGCGAAATATTTTGCTGCGTTAATTTTTTATTATTGCTCCTCTTCTTTTTTGTAGTTTTCTTTCTTTCTTTCTTTCTTTCTTTCTTTCTTTCTCTCTAGTTTACTGTTTTCTTTCTTTCTTTCTCTGTGATTTTTCTTTCTTTCTTTGTGATTTTTCTTTCTTTCTTTCTTTCTTTGTAATTTTCTTTCTTTCGTTCTTTGTGATTTTTCTTTCTTTTTTCTTTCATCTTTTGTATTTCTCTTTCTTTCTTTCTTTCTTTCTTTGTGTTATGGTCCAATATCCTCGCACCACGGTTATGGTCCAAGGTTAGGACGAATGAAGAACAACACGAACACAAGAGTAGTAAATAACAAAGATATATTACAACAGAAATATAATACAAGAAGTTGAAGTATTAACTGTCAGTCTGGTTTAGAGTGAACTAATATGTCTTGACTCTTTAGGTCTCAACTGATTCCTCTTCCCTCTCTCTCAGAGAGGTGCAGTCAGGAAGAATCCATTATCGTTATAGGTAAGTTCCCATAACAACCCCCTTCCAAAGTTTTTGCGTCGCTTGAGTCTTTAGTATTTTTCTCTTTGGATTTATTATCAAAGGCTCTGTGACTTTTCTTTTCCTGGTCGATTTCCGTGGTTCAGACATTGTTTGCGGCCTTTGCATATCAAATGTGTCGAATATTGTATCCATCACTTCTTCTTCCTGAGGTGGACCGTTAGAATCATGTAACAGCCTTTTTCTTACTTGATTTACATGTCTTTTATGTATGAATTTCGGGCCCTGTATTATGTAAATTTTTTTTTCAATTGTACCTTGCTCCCAGTAGGATGTATTGTTTTTATACGTTTTAAAAAAAACTTTCTCTCCTGGGTAGAATTTTCTTTTTGGTACGCACGACATTGGTATTTGCTTTGTTTGTTTTGGTAGCAATTTGTCAAATACTGATCTGATTTTTCGGGCGAACATCACTTCCGCGGGTGATAATGCCGATGGCGTAGCACTGTTAGGTGTAATTCGATATACTTGTAAAAATTGTTGCAACGCCTTTTCTGTTGGCACGTCATATGCTTTCCTTAACGCTCTTTTGAGTGTGTCTACAAATGTCTCCGCTTGCCCATTTGATCTTGGGTGATATGGCAGATGTGAATTGTGTCTCATTATCGGTGACTAGACAATCAACCACTCCGAAACGAGCAAACAGCTCGTGGAGGCAATTTATGGTAGTTTCAGAAGTAGGTTTTCTGCAACGAAACACTTCTGGCCATTTGCTATAACTATCTACTAGGAACAAATAGTAGAAACCATCTATTGGACCTGCGAAGTCTACATGGATTTTTGACCACGGTCGATCTGTCTCTGGCCAAGGCTTATGGATGATCGGCGGTGCTTTTGCTACTAAGGAACAACCCTTGCATTTTCCCACCATTTGTGTAATGTCTTGATCCATGTTTTGCCAATATACGTAACTTCGCATTAACGATTTAATTCTGTTCTTTCCTGGATGGCCCATGTGGAAGTCCTTTAGGATTCGCCTTTGTAGTGTTTTCGGAATTACTACCCTTTCGTTATATAGTAGAAAATTGTCACATGACGAAAAACTGTCTGATGCCTTTTTATTTTTTTCGGCAATTTTTGTTTTTGTTTCTTTTATGAATTCATCATTTACTGCTTCATTTCTTAGCTCTTGTAGTGTGACGGGGAGATTTCGAACTGTACTACATAGTGATGTCCTGATATCTTCTTCATGTCGTAGGGCTGCAATTACGGAATCTTCCAATGACTCTGTTTTCTTAGGTATTAGTCTCGAGAGACCATCTGCATGCCCAATTTTGTTCGTTGGAAGATACTCCAATTTGAAATTGTAGTTCAGTAAAATTGTACCCCATCTTACCAACATATTAGCCGTGTAAACGGGTAGACCTTTCTTCGATCCAAATATTGTTAATAACGGCTTGTGGTACATCTGTAAATTAAAAAATCTACCGTAAATATATCTATGAAATCTTGTATCTGCAAAAATAATCCCCAGCGTTTCTTTTTCGATTTGTGAGTAACTTTTTGTGCCGGTTCCAAAGTTCTTGAAGCATGCGCGATGGGTTTTATTGTCCCATCCGGCATTTTATGCAGTATACATGCCCCAACACCATAGGCACTCGCGTCACTTGCGACTATTATTTCTAATTTTGGGTCATAGTGCGCTAAAAATAGATCCGAGGTTAGCGTCTTAATTATGTTGTCAAACGTTTTCTGGCATTCATCTGTCCACTCCCAAACTTTTTCCTTCTTCAACAGTTCGTTTAGGGGTGCGCGTAATTTATGCATGTTTGGAATGAATTCTTGGTAATAATTCACTAAGCCAAAGAAGCTTTGTAATTCGGCTACGTTTTTTGGAGCTGGCATTTTTTTTTTATTGACGTTGCCCATTCTCGGTCTGGTCGTCTTCCTTCTTCATCGATGATATGGACCAGATATTTTATTTCCTTCATAAAGAAATCGCATTTTACCTTGAAACCATAGTTTTGTATTCTCCTGAGAACCTCTTGAACGTGTTCCCAGTGTTGTTCAATGTTTTTACTATTTATCAGTATGTCAAACAGGTATGCAATCGTGAAATCAAGTCCGCCTAGCATAGTATCCATTATTTGTTGAAATATTGCCGACGCGACCTTAATGCCGAATAGTAATCTTTGGAACTTGTATAATCCTTTATGTGTGTTTATGCACAATAATCTCGAGCTTTCCTCATCTACTGGTATTTGTAGGTACGCTTCGCTCAAGTCTATTTTTGAGAAAAATTTTCCTCCGTTTAATTTTGTGAAAACTTCTTCTGGACTGGGTAGAGGATAGTGGTAATCCTTAATCTATGGTCCAAGGTTAGGACGAAGGAAGAACAACACGAACACAAGAGTAGAAAATAACAAAGATATATTACAACAGAAATATAATACAAGAAGTTGAAGGTGTTAGTATTAACTGACAGTCTGGTTTAGAGTGAACTAATATTGTCTTGACTCGTTAGGTCTCAACTCATTCCTCTCCTCTCTCTCAGAGAGGCGCAGTAT
Organism: Acanthosepion esculentum; assembly: GCA_964036315.1. Lineage (NCBI taxonomy): Eukaryota > Metazoa > Mollusca > Cephalopoda > Sepiida > Sepiidae > Acanthosepion > Acanthosepion esculentum. The sequence continues at coordinate 17,421,189 of OZ038483.1, forward strand.
TTGTAGAGTCAGGAAGAGTCCATTATCGTTATAGGTAAGTTCCCATAACACTTTGTAATTTTCTTTCTTTCGTTCTTTGTGATTTTTCTTTCTTTTTTCTTTCATCTTTTGTATTTCTCTTTCTTTCTTTCTTTCTTTCTTTATAATTTTTTTTCTTTCCTTCTTTGTGACTTTTCTTTCTTTCTTTTTTCTTTTATCTTTTGTTTTTCTCTTTCTTTCTTTCTTTCTTTCGTTCTTTGTGATTTTTCTTTTTTCTTTCTCTGAATTTTTCTTTCTTTTTTCTTTTATCCTAGTTTTCTTTTTTCTTACTTTTTCTTTGAAGTTTTCTTTCTTTCTGTCTTTCTTTTTTTTTAGTTTTCTTTCTTTATACATATTTTATACACGTTTTCCTGCTTTTTCTTTCTTTCTTTTTCATATTCTACATAGTTTATCCTTATTTATTAATATTTCTTTCCATCTTTCTTTCCTTTTTCTTTTCTTCTGATTTTCTTCTCCTTTTTCTTTATTTTTCATTCACTCTTTCTTCCGATATCTTTATAATTTTTTTTGTCTTTTTTCCATCGTTCTCTTTCTCTCTTTCGCCATTTGCTTTCGTACCTGTTAATTCTCTTTCAACGTCATTCTCTCTCATCTATCTTTACTCTCACCTTCCTTCCTATTTGATATCACTTTACTTCTCTCTCTCTCTCTCCCTTCCTCTCAGACCATATGTTCCTCTCATCGTCTGCAGAACAGTCGCAATAACATATGACGCCCTTCAACGCCCCAATCATTTTCACGTCAGAAAAATAATGCATTTGATGAATAAACAGTTTTTTTGCCGGTTGATTACTGCACCGTTTATTTTTCGGTGTCACAATTGCAGAAAGTTCTTTTAAGAAGTACAAAATGACCGCTGGGAATCACATTTTGGGTCTCCTGTGCAGCCCAAACCCAAACCTAATTACAACAACGCCGCATCGTTTGCCTAATGCAAAGTTAAACACTTTTCTTGATTTCATATTATGCTAAACACCAACTTAAACACATATTCCTTAAATTTCGAGCCTCGAGAACGAAAAAGAAAAGTACGGAACGCAATTGAAACCAAAAAATATGAGTAATGAGATCGAAAAACTAAAACCTATTTCTTGCATTCGATTTGAACACTGGAATGATCTTGAAGTAAAATTCAACATTTTTTACCCAGTGTTTCAAGTAGTAAGACTTCCGATAAACTTTTCAACGGAAATTATGACCTGAAATTTGAATGAAAGCAATGATGTCACCTACCCTAAATCTATCATAACAATTTAGAATGTGGAATTAGTAAATCGCGAAACAATTCAAATTCTCGGTGAATGGATCAATTATAACAAATTTAGTACAGGAGATGAGGATGAACATAAAATAGGCTACGTTACGGATAGTTTCACACAATAACTTAAGATGGTTACAAAACCAAAACATTAACCTAAGAACTAAAGTCATATTCTTAAATAGGCCCGTCAGATCTAGCTATATGCAAACATATTGTCAAATCAATGATTAAAAATGGCTTCAAGCAATTGAAACCTGGGATCCTTAAAGAAGATTATTCTTCATCGGATCTCACAGACTGTCGCAACAGAAATAAGCAACTGAACATTGGAGAACCAAAACTGAACTGTAGATATAAGTAACCAAAAAGTCCTCGTCGTTTTTTACGTCATGTGGGAAGAAGTAGTCACTGATACGCAAATGAATGTGTCACGTATCGGTAAAGCGGTGTGGGTGTGGCATTGCTCTTGATCAATTCAAGTGCCTTGCGCACACATATCAGTCATAGCTCGAGTGGTGTGAAAACATGGCGGTATCGAAGTAATTAGTTCGGGTTTGTCTGCTTTATGTCTTTAAGGTGGGGTTGTCCGCAGCTGCATCAAATCGCCGAATACATCAAGCCCGTGGGGATAATGTTGAGAGTGAACGCATCGCTAGGCATTGATTGCAGAATTACAGGTTGGGATAACTGTAGGTTTCCGATGATTTCTGCATTGGCCGGCCTTTAGTCCTGGATGATGAGGCCTTAAAAGGGGACCACAGAGAAGGAAAACAGCCAAACCACTTAGGACTAAACACCAACTCGCCGAAGACATCAAGCCTTGGGGATAATATTGTGAATGAACGCATCGCTAGGCATTGATTCCAGAAGTTCGGGAGATCTTTGTGATGATTCCTGAATTGACCGGCCACATGTCCTGGATGATGAGGCTCTGAAAAGGACGAGAGAGAAGAACGACAGCTAAACCCGGGTGAACTTGTAGAACGCTTCCGCGTTTGTGATGAAATAGTCAGACTTCACCTGCATCGCATAGGAGAGGCGTACAAATTAAGCAAGTGGCTACTCCACACACCGTCGAAAGTCAACAAGCGACAACGAGTAACATCCTGTTTCTCGTTGTTTTCTCCGTACCGCAATGTACCCAGTTTTGATCGAGTGCTCACCAGTTACGAAAGGTGGATCCTTTATGACACCCCTAGATCCCACGCAAGATCAAACTCTGTATCTTGTGGACTAGTTGCCAAGGGTTTGCACTATACACATAGCAACGGGCCAAACCATCACTGCAGACCTACAGTCGCAGCAGAAAACTTCTCAGAAGAAATAGTGACATGTTTAATTAATTGAGAGAACAACATCTCAAACTCCGTCAAAATGTGCTCCTTACTGATTCTAGAAGGTGGAATGCAGAAGTCTAAAGTCGAGAAAGAACTGACAGTTCAATCCCAGTCAGTGATATTGATAAAGTTAAAAATATGTTTATTCAAATTATTACCCCAAACCTTCCAGAAAAGATGCTATTTAAATATTTATTATTGTTCTCTCCAACTGATTTTTCTATACGTAATTTAATACTAACCAAGTATTCCTCCCGAGCAAGTGCAGCATCTCGGACCATCGCTCCCCACGCCCGTCGATCCTGAGCCAGGTCACACGAAATGGCGAGCCACTCGCGATTCCATCGTCTAAGACCAACTACTTGCGGAGCCGATAGTACTGCCAGGTCATCCTTGATTGTGTTAGCCCACGTCTTCAGCTGCCCACCGACATGCCTTCGCCAGCCAGGAAGAGAAGTAGGGAGAAGTACATCGCGGATGAGCTCACCCTCCGGGCGTCGAGCTGCGTGCTCGAACCATCGGAGACGACGCTGGAGCAGGACGGGTGGAAGAGGACGGAGATTCAGGCGACGACGTAGAGTGGTTGTGGGCACACGATCGATTTGGCGCATCCTAGAATGCAGCGAAGGCAATCGTTGTCGAACACTTCAATCCTTCGTAGGGCAACCGCTCTATGTGGCCACGTTTCGCAGCCATAGAGAAGGATAGTCCGAACAATAGCCTGATAGATGCGCACCTTCGTAGCCGTGGAAATCTCTCGTCGCCCCCATAGTGACCGCTTGAAACGCACGAATGCGGACCTTGCAGCTCCTATACGGCGTTCGACCTCAGCAGCAGGCTGCCCGGGTGGTATAATGGTTGAACCGAGATAGACGAAAGACTGCACGTCCTCCAGATTGACCCCGTCCAGCGTCAGTGGCTGCCAGTTGATCGGATCAACCAGGGAAGGCATAACTTTGGTCTTCGAGGCATTGATGGTCATACCCACATCCCGTGCTGCAGCTTGCACTTCCTTTAGAATAAAACGAAACGAGCGTAAACACAATAAAGAAAAATCAAACAATTTGTCCAACTCAGTTTTAATGAAGGCTTGCTCAGTAGCTAATTTTGATTGTCAATAAACTCCACCTTATAAACGAAGGAACGACATTGCAAGACAAGCAAGACCTAAGAAACGATCTTCTCAGTCTGAAAGAATTAAACTTTGTGCCATAACCGAACGGACTGTTTGATTTTTATTTATTTTATTCTAAAGGAAATACGAGGTAAAATATCATACACCGCGTACATAGGACGAACCAATCTGAGGTTAGAGACACGGGTTGCGTAGCATGTTCCCGCCTATTTGCGTTCAGGTAGTCTGAACCAATCTATAAGAAGAACTACTCAGACAGTCCATGAATCGGCCATTATTCAGTATTTGCTTGATAACCATGCTTGTGCCACCGATTATGAAGACACTTGGTTCTCGGTATAACGCAGTGCTCGTTCGGTATACCATCTCCGAGTCTTGGAAGCTGTATTTATAAAGTTTCATCAGCCCAGCTTGTGCAGACAGAAGGGACATTTTTTACGTTCCTTGCGTCTGCTGGAGGGATTGTGAGTGCCTTTTTTCCTTTTTATACTCTTGTGGAACTTGCTATTTTCACCCCACCCCCTGTTCAATTTTAATTGTGTGTAATTAACATTTCTCTTTAAATCGCGTTCCACCTTTCCCTCCTCATTTACTTTATTGGGTGTCTCTTCAGTTATATTTCCAATCGCCAACGTATACCCCTTTGAAAAAGTGTTGACCGAAAGGTACCTAAGGTATATCAGGACGTCCGTGTTGTTTAAATCTATCTATCTATCTATCTATCTATCTATCTATCTATATATATATATATATATATATATATATATATATATATATATATATATATGAATCCTCTTCTTCTCCCTCCAACTATGGGTAAATAGCAGGACAGACTGGGTTCTATAGCCTTGGATGGCAACTGGTCTAGGAGAAGGACAACTCTGAATTCAAAACCTGCGGAGGGTCGTTTGGAGACCTTGTGGCATCTGTTGCACCAGGTCCCTGTATTCGTCCCTCCAAAAAGTGTGGATGGCCCTGCACAAGGCCTTCACCACTATAATCAAGTCCTGTGTGGCTGTCGGGCTTTCGGTTTCTGGGAGCTGATCTGTCTGACCCTCATACGTCGAGTTCGACGGGAGAAGCATAATATATATATATATATATATATATATATATATATATATATATATATATATATATATATATATATATATATATATATATATCCGAATGTAATGAGAACGAAAATAATATATAAATTCTAACGTTCACAGCATTAATTCAAAAGAGGGCTCAAGACCGAGAGTATTTATTACAAATTTTCATATAGATAGAAAAATTGTTTTTGTCTCCATGAAAAAACTACAATATATATATATATATATATATATATATATATATATATATATATTTAAAGACAGGAAATATTTTTAGACAGTAATAATATATTTAGACAGTAATAATATTTTCTGTATATATATTTTCATAAATGAAGAAAACTGGACTTATGAATATATGTTTTCTTCCAGGTGTATAAGTAGCGATGTAAGGCTACTGACTGCAGTGATTATTGAGTGACTATTGAATGGAACTATCCAGTCGAATTAGTGTGAATTATTGTGGGTCGATAATTTGTGTTTTGATTTAGGATTTACCGGACTTTAACCCGAGCCGCGCTGCTAACAAGGTAGTCACTGAAATGGTTAATTATCTTTGGTTGACTTTTACTTCTTTGGCCTTTTTAAATATTTATTCGCGGTTGTAATTAAATACTGTTTTATTTTAACATTGAAATCTTCAGTTATATTCAGTTATTAATGGCCAATGTACGTCACAAAATATACATATATATATAAATAAAATATCTATAAGAACACCGGATTTTATGTCTTACTGTTCTTTCCTTTTTATTTATATATACATATATATATATATATATATATATATATATATATATATATATATAAATTGTGCGATGGGAAAATGTTCGCCATTTTATATTAATTTTGCGGGTCGTTTGGGCATATGCACCAGTTCTCAGTATTCGACTATTCCTAAATGTGTAGTTAGTTCTGTGCAAGCCTCCACCACTATAATAAATGTGCGATCCTTGGAATACGGAGAAAATGAGGTTGATTGAACTCCTTGGAAGTAGCATGGCGTCTCCTAGTTGTAAAGGTCTGAACTGGTGGCACCAAAAAGCAAAGAAATCATTCCCTAAAAGATTGTGTAAATAATTTTCGACTCTATCAAGGCTGGAAAATGAATATTGTGCAGCTGCAGCCCAGATAGAGTAGCAATATTTCATTTTTATTTTAATGTGACTCTCGTAAAATCAAAGATGGCAGAAGAAAATGCGATAAATATATGAAATTTTTTCAATCATGCCAGAGACAAATGTCTTACATCCCTGCCTAATAGATAGATAGATAGATAGATAGATAGATAGATAGATAGATAGATAGACTGATTATTGAGTAACTAATAAGTGGAACTATCCAGTCGAATTAGTGTGCGTCGATGATTTGCGTTTTGATCTAGAATTTACCGGACGTTAAGCCGAGCTGCGCTAATAACAAGGTATTCACTGAAACGATTAATTATCTTTGGTTGACTTTTACTTCTTTGGTCTTATTAACTATTTATTTGCGATTGTAATTAAATAACGTTTTATCTTCACATTGAAGTCTTAAGTTATACTGAATTATTAACGGCCACTGTAAATTACTCAAAGTCGTTGGGTTTGGTATTTACTCTGATGTGTGTACGAATGACTGAATGAACCTGGATATTTTTGGATAATCATAAATTGTATCCTTGAGTCGTGTCCTTTATCGGGATTAATCGGCGCTAAAAATATAAGATTACCCTTTGCGATGTGGTAATATATATAAATGACAATCTTTATCTCTACAAAATTACACATTTAAGAATAAAAAAAATGAAAACCTTTACCGTCTAATAAAAATATTTCCTTCCGTGGTAAAACACCGTGACTTCGTTAAGCGACGCCGCTGCTATTTTTCATTGCTACTCGCACACTAATTTTTGATCATTTATTGACTTCAGAATCAGGCCTTCATTTACAGCACCTGTTGAAACTTCCGGTCATGCGCATTTAATAGTTTTTTACAGCCTTCTGATGTCGGCTTTGATTTTCTGCTCTTGTTTTTTATGATACTTTTCATCTTCTGTTTTCTTGCGTTTTTATCGAGCAGAGAGATCGGCCAGACAAGCGTCTAAATCATTTTGAACGAGATGTCACTGGCGCGAAATGAATTGGATGACGGATGGCTAGTCTGCACGAATTCTACTATATCAAAAAGTAACCGCACCAAAACAAATTATGTACATTATTCGGACTATTGTCCTCATCTTTGTCGCCATGTTTATCACAACGTTTCGGCCGTTGTACGCTCCGGCCTTCTTCAGGTGGTTGGAATGTCGAACTGAACCCTTTATTTCGCTCACTGGTATAGGGGTAGACTGTTCTAGTTCCACGTGCCATGTTTAATTTCCCTCTGAAAGTTCTCCGGGTGTTGAACACACACTCTTTGGGCCCTGTCACTGGATCTAACCAACGCCTTTATCCACTGCGCCATGTGTCCTTGAGGACATCTGTTTATGAATTTCGGGGTATTATAAACCTAATGTCTTCAGCAACCATTTTTACCAGTGTTCATATTGCAATTTTTTGCTGTTATCATTGCATGTTTTTTACCAGAGCTCATATTGCAACTTTGCAAAGAGTGTGAGTTCAATATCCGGTTAAGGCAGTGGAGAACTTTCAGATGGAAATTAACAGGAGATAACTGATAACTGACATCCATTAAACATGGCACATGGAACTACAATTGTCTACCCCAGTGAGCGAAATAAAGGGTTCAATTCGACATTCCAACCACCTGAAGAAGGCCGGAGCGTACAACGGCCGAAACGTTGTAATAAATATGGTGACAAAGATGAGGACAATAGTCCGAATAATGTAAATAATGTACATAATGCTTCATCTCGGAAATATAGACGGATATTAAAACAAATTATATTCGATATCCCGAAAAATATCCAGTCATTGTCAATATCTCGAGAACAGGTTTTGCAGCCTTAATGTAACGTGGAAACCTAGATCTGAGCTTAGCTCTAAAAGATTTACAAGGAATAATGGCTTGTAATTTCCAATGTCTTAAAAACAAAAGAACAGTCTCGTTTCATCATCACCGATCAGACTCTGTGATTTCTCCAATCATAATGAACGGTTGTCACTTTCAGTTCAATCAAAACCTCAAGTGGAACTTGTAGGTACAATCGATTGGTAAAAAGGCTTCAGCATGCTTTGTCTTCATGAGTGCCACATTAGAATAAAAAAAATGAAATATTGCTGCTCTATCTGAGATGGAGAAGTCTGTTCAAATCTATCTATCTATCTATCTATCTATCTATCTATCTATCTCTGTTCGTTATCTATATATCTATCCATCTCAGTTTGTTCATTATATCTCTCTCTCTCTATCTCTATTCATTATCTATCTATGACAGCCTGTTCATTATCTATGACAGCCTGTTCATTATGTATATATATATATATCTTAGTCTGTTATCTATCTATCTATCTATCTATCTATCTATCTATCTATCTATCTATCTATCTATCTATCTATCTCAGTCTGTTCATTATCTATCTATTTCAGTCAGTTAATCTATCTATCTATCTATCTATCTATCTATCTATCTATCTCAGTCTGTTCATTATCTATCTATTTCAGTCCGTTAATCTATCTATCTATCTATCTATCTATCTATCTATCTATCTATCTATCTATCTATCTATCTATCTATCTCAGTCTGTTCATTATCTATCTATTTCAGTCAGTTAATCTATCTATCTATCTCACTCTGCTCATTATCTATCTATCTATCTATCTATCTATCTATCTATCTATCTATCTATCTATCTATCTATCTGAGTCTGTTCATTATCTATCTATTTCAGTCCGTTAATCTATCTATCTATCTCACTCTGTTCATTATCTATCTATCTATCTATCTATCTATCTATCTATCTATCTATCTATCTATATATATATATATATATATATATATATATATATATATATATTAGGCAGAGATGTAAGACATTTGTCTCGGGCATGTTTGAAAAAAATTCATATATTTATCGCCTCTTCTTCTGCCATCCTTTGATTTTACGAGAGTTACATTAAAATAAAAATGAAATATTGCTACTCTATCTGGGCACAATATTCATTTTCCAGCCTTGATAAAGTCGAAAATTATTTACACAATCTTTTAGGGAATGATTTCTTTGCTCTTTGGTGCCACCAGTTCAGACCTTTACAACTAGGAGACGCCATGCTACTTCCAAGGAGTAGAATCAACCTCATTTTCTCCGTATTCAAAAGATCGCACATTTGACTATAGTTGTGGAGGCTTGCACAGAACTAACTACACATTTAGGAATAGTCGAAAACTGAGAACTGGTGCATATGCCCAAACGACCCGCAAAATTAATATAAAATGGCGAAAATTTACCCATCGCAACTTTTATATATATGTATATTTTGTGACGTACATTGGCCATTGATAATTAAGTATAACTCAAGACTTCATTGTTAAATAAAACAGTATTTAATTACAACCGCAAATAAATGCTGAACAAGTACAAAGAAGTAAAAGTCAACCAAAGATAATTAAACATTTCAGTGAATAACTTTTTAGTAGCGCGGCTCGACTTAACGTCCGATAAATGAAATCCTAAATCATTGACGCACACTAATTCACACTAATTCGACTGGATAGATCCACACAATAGTTACTCAATAATCACTGCAGTCAGTAGCCTGACACCGCTGTTTATACACCCGGAGGGAATCATATATTCGTAAGTCCAGAGTGTCACGCTCGAACATCGGTGGTTACTCATTTTCTTCCTATATGAATTTCCAATCGAGTGGTCGCAAGATGAAGAGAAACAATGAAGATTGAAGCGAGGTTGAATGAAAGAGAAAAGCTCTCAGAAGCAGAAACTTTATACTATTATTACTGCTACTACTACTACTACTACTACTACTACTACTAATAATAATAATAATAATAATGAAGACTGCTATTGTGTCATGTATCATTGAACATTGGGGCCTCTACCATCGAATCTAAAGTCCTACATTAAGAACATCGGAATAACGTCTGAGATCAAATTATTCTCTTCGTGATTTCTCTCTCCCGCCTTATTTTGCCAATATTTTCTTCGGTCAGATCATAATATCTGAAAATAAACCCTTCAAGCCATGACTACCCCTTTACTGGTGGCAGAGAAAAATGATCTTCCCAGTCACCGGTTGAACAGTATATTTTTGAGATTTCGATTTCAAGGTCCTTGATATTTTAGGTGTCTTCGTGGCCTAGCTCTGGATATACTATTCGAAATGTGCTTTCTGTTTGAGGTGGTACGACTTGATGGAGATTACCCTCAATACGAGATATCTGTTTGGAAACGAAAAATAAAAATCAATGCGTGAGAAGAGAAGATAATATAACAATTGGGCAAAAGAGCAGTCATGAGTTGATCTTGAGAGAAAAGCTACAATACCTTGGGACAAGTTCACAAGAGGGGCGAACCAGGAGGAAATGAAGAGGTACCAACATCTGGAAGAGAAAGGCAGAGAAATACACCACGCCGCAGTTCAAGCTGTCTCTGTTGTGGTTGGCGCACTCAAGACTAATTCTTGGTGATACCTGCCATCACTGGGTGTGCGCAGGTGGTAGCATGTGCTGAGGTAAGTGTTATCTCGCTACGCTGCTGGTTGGGGCTGCGATAATTATCATCAACCGGCTAAAACATCTAAGTATCGGATGGATATCAAAGAATATTCATAATACCTCAGAAGAACCGCCAAATATTTTTTGGAAAAAAGACGCAGAAGAAAAATATGTCGCAAAAACGTTTCAGAAGAATGCAAAGATTGAGACGAAATCTCAGAAGATTTTGGAGATGGGGAATAATGAAAAGATTCTAAAACAGAAACAAATAATTCGAAGGCGTTTTAAAAGACAGAAGAAAGAATAGAAAATGATTGTGGAAGGGAATAACAGAAGTCGCCAAAGAGAGAAAAAAACAAAGAGAAAATTATAAAGACTCAAACTTAACAAAATGAAAAATTGGAAAGTCGAAGAAGCAAGAAAACAGAAGAGAAGGAAAAAAAAGCAGAGAAAAAATACATTGAACAGTGAAAAGAAAATAGCAAAAGGACAAAAATGGAGGGATAGACAAAGAAACATTAAACAAAAGAAAAGGCAAAATTAATAATAATAATAATAATAATAATAATAATAATAATAATAATAATAATAATAATAAAATTATTAATAATAATAATGATAATAAAAATAATGATACTAATAATTATAATAATAATTATAATAATAATAATAATAATTATAATAATAATAATGATAATTTCAGCTTGTACCTTATGAAAGGCTTTACCTATGTAAAATATGTGATTTTTTTCAAAATTGCTCAGTGGAAAATGTTATGATGCCATTTCTGACCTTAGGTCATTGGTCAGGAACCGGAATGAAATGAGTATACACCAGAAACCAAAGCAAATAAAACGACAACAAGAAGAAGAATAACAACAACAACAACAACAACAACAATAATAATAATAATAATAACAAGAACAACGCACAGACAGAGCAATCAAAGCTAATTGCCCTGAAATCGTGATTAGAGACGACAAAGACAACATATGCCTCCTTATTGACCTGGCAGCTCCTGCAGACTGCAGTGTATCTTTGAAGATCTTCAAAAAAATATCAAGGACCTTGAAATCGAAATCTCAAAAATATACTCTTCAACCGGTGACTGGGAAGATCATTTTTCTCTACCACCGGGAAAGGGGTAGTCAGGGTTTGAAGGGTTTATTTTCAGATATTATGATCTGACCTAAGAAAATATTGGCAAAATAAGGTGGAAGAGAGAAATCACGAAGAGAATAATCACGTAGAGAGTAATTAGGAAAAGAGTAATCAGGAACAGAGTAATTAGGAAGAGAGTAATTAGAAAGAGAGTAATCGGGAAGAGAGTAATCGGGAAGAGAGTAATTAGGAAGAGAGTAATGAGGAAGAGAGTAATTAGGAGGAGTGTAATCAGGAAGAGAGTAATTAGGAAGAGAGTAATCAGGAAGAGAGTAATTAGGAAGAGAGTAATTAGGAAGAGAGTAATCAGGAAGAGAGTAATTAGGAAGAGAGTAATCAGGAAGAGTGTAATCACGAAGTGAGTAACCATTAAGTGACCAATCAGGAAGAGAGTAATCAGGAAACACAAATAAATTGACAAGCGGCTGAAATCGCTATAATTGGTGGTTTATCATTTCCTGCTTGTTCGTCTTCTTTAAAAATCGCAGTAATTAATCAGGCGGATTCTCCAACAGACACCGGTTTAGATCATTCCTCGCTCATCAATGGTTAGTCATAATAATTGGGACCCTCTCCGTTGTTTTTTTATCCGGTCATAACCACTAAAAATTTAACAACAGTCATATAATAAATATTTTTGGAAATTAAAAGAAATTCGAATATATATGATAATGAATCAATATAAAGTATTTCACAGTGTTTGTAAGGTATATAATCGCGCACAATCATATATACATCCTTGCATATATATATGAATAAAGTTTACAGTTTATCCCGTATAATGTGTTCTTCATGGTCAGGCGTACCAGCGGATATCGGTCTTCCACGATCCATAGTTTGTGGTGCCACGGATCCCGTCTCAGCAACTCGACCATAAGCAGCAGCAAAGGTTGAATTACTCAGCTACCTTCAGTCTGGAAATGCAATCTGATACTGCTGTGCAGCCTCGCGTCCATTACCATTCGCCCGGCCGTAGAAAAATCATATCTGCCTGCTCACGATATGAATAGCCTAGCATTTTTAATCGGAACACTTCTCAGTTGCCCCCCCTACTACACACTTTAAACGTTGAAGAAAGATTAATGTACACGAATGACAAATGTAACCTAGTCTACATAGCAACACAGCGCAAATGTTCTTTAAACTTAATAACTCAAAAACGAAGAATTAGTTTACATTTATTTATATGAACTTTTGTCCTTGTTTTGGTGTGAGGAACCTGCCTCAATATTTGTAAAATTATTTTTCATATACCCTATATATATATATATATATATATATATATATATATATATATATATATATATATATATATATATATATATAAATTCTAAAAGCTTTTTGAATTTGTAGGTCTGGTGAATTGGATAGTGATTACGATTCCAATGTAATAAACTATAACCTTGGAATATTAGTGTTTGAGCCTTTTATATTATATTTTTACTCTGTCCTGGACATTGAGTTCTACCTGGATTCTATACTCTTGGAAATTTATATATATATATATATATATATATATATATATATATATATATATATATATATATATTGACCACTAATAATATCTATCTATCTAGTTAGCTATATATATATATATATATATATATATATATATAGATAGATAGATAGATAGATACAAAGGAATTAAATTATAAAGAGCCGTCAAGGTCTGTCTGTTTATTTTTTTATTGTATTTTTACAGTTTTCCGATAGGGTATTAAGCATTTTGCTCAAAGTGGTAGATAAACTGTCCAAAGTTCATAATTTTTTTATTTTTGTTCAAGTACTTTCGACTTTCGCAGTCATTATCAAAACCAATGTGGTCTCTGTGTGTTAGAATTCCTTTGTCTGCATCCTGGTATTCTTTGGGAAGCTGAACATTTGAAATGGTTGACAGGTGACAGGGCAATCTGCGAGAGGGTGTGGTACATGTGTGCCCAATGTGTTCCGAATAGCCGTTATAGATGAAACATGCGAACTTGACTGCACCTAATATATACACGCGGGAGAAAAACCGTAGGACAGATGAATATATATATATATATATATATATATATATATTATGAAATGGACAAAGTCCGGCAATTATTTTAAGATATTTTTGTGTTTAACATTCTTTTCATAGATACAAATATTTAAGTAAATGCTCTGTTTATAATAAACAATATTAAACTACATTTACCGGCCTGAATGTCCGAGAAATTTTCATAGAAAATATTCGTCCTCCGACTAAAAAAACTGCCAATATACCTGCGTGAATAAAATGTACATTTATATACGGAAGAATTGATTATTAAAAGTTATTTAATTAAAACCCTACTTCATTTAAAACACGCATTACAGTGCATTTTATGTACAGTTGATGAAATAGCACTCTGTTGCATCATCTGTTGCATCATCTGCGTATTTATGTCGGTTAAGTATAGCTGTAACTATTGGTTCTTATGACCTTTGGGAGGTTAGATGAATATTCTTAAATAGGTTCGTCAGATGTAGACTCTCATATATATGACATGCAGGCGTCTAACTCGTTCAAAAATATCTCAACCATTATCTATATACAAGTTTTTTTCTCAGAGGAATAACTGAAAATAGCTTCAAGGGAATTGTTGCCTTTCATATCGTCTCTGGATTCAGTTCTTCAGACTCCAACGCTAAGTCATAGACATGCACCAACGACGGGCAATTTCATTTTCTTATCTCGATTTATAACACAAGGACAGTAGTTGTAGCATTGTTCCTAGGAGGAAGCAAGTGGGAAAAAACCATGAGAACACGTGCCCATTCTTTCGTTAAGGTTTCATCGCTCCATGCTGGCTTGCCTCACGGAGGAATCTAGTTGTGGGTGGCGTGTTGACCCTTCACATGCTTGCAACCGTCTCCGTGGGCCTTATATCAATAACATAAAGAAAGGCGATCCACCGGTTAGAATTCTAAGCCCACTATATATCTTCTGACCAGTAGTGTGCTACTCTAGGCCAGCTTACGCATTCTGCAGCATAATGAATCCGTTTGGTCTTAAAGACAGTCTTATAGTCTGGCGCTAAAGACTCCCACAGAGCTTTATCAAATAACAAAGCAAAAAGGCACAACTTGACGACCCCAACAGCCTCTGCTAAAATGTTTAGCACATGTAACAAGAAGATAACGGTAATAATCAATACCGTATATACTCATGCATCATGTGACTTTTGAAGACTTAATATGGAAGCTAATTTTAATATATACACGAGATATAAGATTAGCGTATGTACTTTTGGCCCTGGCAATGCCGTTAACCAAACTATATATCCATTTACTGTAATCAAATTTGTTTCAAAATTAGGTCTTCAAAAGTCGGGTGATACGTGAGTATATACGGTAGATAGATAATGAACAGACTGTGATAGATAGATAGATAGATAGATAGATAGATAGATAGATAGATAGATAGATATGAATAGCCTGCGATAGATAGATAGATAGATAGATAGATAGATAGATAGATAGATAGATATGAAAAGAATAAGATAGATAGATAGATATGAACAGAATAAGATAGATAGATAGATAGATAGATAGATATGAATAGCCTGCGACAGATAAATATATAGATATGAACAGAATAAGATAGATAGATAGATAGATATGAATAACCTGCGATAGAGAAATAGATAGATAGATAGATATATAGATAGGTAGATAGATAGATAGATAGATATAAACAGAATAAGATAGATAGATAGATAGATATGAATAGCCTGCGATAGATAAATAGATAGATAAATATGAACAGAATAAGATAGATAGATAGGTAGATAGATACTGTATATACTCGTGTACAAGTATTCTTTTATCGTGTTGGCTCGGTTACAACTATTATGGTTAAGCCCTTCGGACACTGGTTTCTGGGATAAGATTGACGGTCGGTCGATTCTGCGATCACAAGTGTAAATTAACGGTAGGCAGGTTAATTGAGAATCGCTGGAACAAGTAACAACTCCAGACATGGCTTGTTTTTTGTTTTTTAACTAGTATTTCAGCGAGATCCTATCTTAGCTTTTTGGGTCCGGGTTGCAGGCATTTCGCTCGTCGGTGGGGATTTTTGGTGAACCCCGACTAGGATTTTTATCAATCTTACATGCAAAGACACCGCTCACCTAGTTTCCCTTTCCATTCGGATTTAAGCTTCAAGCGCTTAAACAACACCCACTTGCAATCGACAGAGAATTTATCTCACCCGTATGGCTTTTTGTGTAAAACTTTTAGTATCATTTTCATTGATAGGCTCTTATCAACAATTGTCTTCGTGTCGCCAAAATTTGGCGATTTTAGCATTTATTTTCAAAATTCTATGAAATTTTTATTTTACTACCATACACCATATGTTTGTAAAATCCATACCATCAGTAATATTATCAGAAATATTGTACAGTTTCTATCTGTACAGTTTATACATCTATAGTGTAAGAATGTAGAAAAGAGGCTTCTTTCACAAGCAGGCAAAAAAATAGTTGATAGGGTTATATACTTATGACGAGTAGTTTATTTACTTACACACACAATATATATATATATATATATATATATATATATATATATATATATATATATATATATATATATATGTTTTGAACAATAAAAATATAAAAATTTTTAAATTTTCTGACACACTAGGTTGTCTATTAATATTTTTTTTTATTATTTCAGTTAGGTTCCTCGACTAGTTTCGGCCAGCATGGCCATCATCAGGAGATAAAAAATCCCTGCTTGTCAGTAGCAGGAACTACAGGAGTGAATGACTCTTTCTGAAGATAGTGAACTTTATCTGTTGTTTTCATTTGATTTTTATCGTTAATTTTGGTCAGTCCTTTTGTTGGTCAAACGGCCTCTTTTAAATTGTTTTTAAGATAGAGGATGGGGGACTTTAATAATACCTTCCTTGGTCATTTTGACAGTGGCTGCCGGGAATGGGATGTGTGGTTTAGTGTATGTTATCTTTTAGTTCTTTGGGAGTGTGCATGTTGTGTATATATTTGTTCGAGTGTGAGTATAAGTGTGAGACATCAACATCTCTGGCTTGTGTGTGTGAGAACTGTGGGTAGGGCTTGATTTATGGGGTTTATATATTAATTCTATCTATGTTGTTAAGTTTGTGGTTAAGCCCATCTGGACTGAAGTGCTTTGAGGCACAAAATCCATTTGTCTTCATGTTCCTCTAGTATTTTTCTAAGGTTATCTTTCCTGTCTATTTCTATTTTTTCGATTATAGTGAATTTTGCATGGCTTTTAAAATCATGTTTTTCTTGGCAAAAATGTTGTTCTACAGGTAATAATCTTTCGTGGAGAGTCGACTTGTTCCAATTCCGATAATTATTAATCTGTAGTGAAAGGGCCATTCAGATTTTCTCACATATTGTTTCTGGCATAGTGTGTATTCTAATAAATGATGTTATGACATTTATAGTTAGAGTTGTGGTCGATTTTGCAAATAGATTTAGTGACTGAGCTAGTGAACGAATTGGTATGTCTAATGTGTTTACAATATATATATATATATATATATATATATATATTTATATATATATATATATATATATATATATATATATATATATATATATAAGTGGACATTGAAGTCAACACTCAGACGCGACAGTCTGTTTCATGCTTAAGTGCAATCACAATTGCGTTTAAGCATGAAAGAGACTGTTACCTCGTTACTCGCCCAGTATTTTTGTATATTTATTTATAAAAGGACAGAAGTCATATACCTTCCCCCAAGATAAGGCTTAAATAACAGAGTAGACTGGATTAAAAAAATCTGGCAACTAGTCTATGAAGAGGACTACTCTGAATTTTAAACCGTGGAGAAAGCAACAAGAAGCCATTGCACTATTTTCCGAAGTAGCGATGGCAATTCGCAGATGTTAAAAATAAAGAAACTCATGTAGAGCCATGTTCGTCTATATCGTTTGCATTGAAAAGAGTGTGCAAACAGTACATGATTGCTGACTGATTGCACAAGGAAGACATGCAAACATCAAAAGGATTTTTCACGTCCCCATAATATTGCCCCAAAGATGACATTGAAGTCTTTTGCAGAACAAAACGCAGTATCTACTTGTACGTCAGGTCGACTTTTTACGGCCATTGTGGGTAGATATGCAGGGAAGGAAATATCTGGAAGTTGTGGAGGTCTACTATCGAGAAAGGGTCTGAAAGCTGGTCAAATTGATAAAGAGAAAATAATAAGTAAATCGAACAGAAGCGGAGATGTTGGGAGCGACTGGAAAGTCAAGTAAATTGAAAGGGTACGATATGGAAGTCGAAGAAAAATAAAAGGACTTGACATGAAACTGAAAAGAGAAGAAAACAAACAAAAAATGGAGGAATTTCGTCCGTTTTCTTTCAAAAGCAATAAGTGACATTGTGTCGCTCTATTAAACTGCTTGTAGTTTACTGTTTGTATTTACAAACGACATTTTCAAGTTGGGCCTTATTGCGTCTTTGTTTATTCTTTGTACGGGTAATTTACTGTTTTTCCCCGTGTTTTAATAAAGAGAGGTATGTGAAAAGGAGGAAAACAATGAATTTGCTTTCTTTGTTAATGTTCGTTGGTGGGAGGTAACTACAGAAGAAACGGAATATGGAGTCGAAAGGAAAACAAGAGAGAAGTGGAGAACATTAAAGAGACAAAGGAGGGCAAATTGAATAGAGAAAGAAAGAAAATCTAGAAGAGGGTGATAAAAAAAATGTGAAAAAGAAGAAAAATCTGAGGGAAGACAAGGAAAACAATTATAGGAACTGAAAAAGCAACTGTGGAGGAATGAAAAAGGAGGAGGCAAAGATCAAGAAGCAGAAGAAAAAGAAGAAGACAAAGATAAAGAATAAAAAGCGTTGGGGGGGGACTAAGAATAAGAAGAAAAGGAAGGAAAAGATAAAGGACGAAAAAGAAGAATAGGGAAGAAGGAATAAAGAAGAGTAGGAAATAAAAGCAAAGACGACGAAAGTGAAGACAAAGAATTGGAAAGAAAAGGCAAAGAAGAAGAAAAAGAAAGAATAATAGAAGAAAAAAGGAGTAAGAGAATGAGGGGGAAGTGGAAAAGAAAGAAAGAAGTTGATTATTAAGAAAGGAAAAGAAAGGATGATATTAATTAAAGATTAGAAAGAAGAAGAAGAAGAAGAAGAAGAAGAAGAAGAAGAAGAAGAAGAAGGAGGAGGAGGAGGAGGAGGAGGAAGTGACCAGAAAAATGATGATGGGTTAAAAATGAAAAAAAAAAAATGTAAAAGAAAGAAAGAAAAAAGAAAGAAAGAAGTCGATGGTTATGAAGAAAAGAAAAGAAAAGATGGCATTAATTAGAGGTTGGAAAGAAGAAAAAGAAGAAGGAGAAAAAAGAAGAAGAAAAAGAAGAAGAAGAAGAAGAAGTGTTAAAAAGTTGGAAAAGAAAGAAAAATCCAATGAAAAGAATAGAATGATAATGAAATTTGAAAACGAAAGAAAGAAAAAAAAGAAAGTAAGTATACGACAATGATAAAGGGAAGAGAAAGAAAAGATGAGAACGATAATGATGAAAGAAGGAAAAGAAGTTGCAAAGGGTAAATGAATGAATAAGGATTAAAAATGAAAACGAAAAAGCAAGAATAAAGAAAGTAACAAACAAGATGATGATATTTTAAAGAATTTAAAAAGAATCCGAGAAGGAAGTCGAAAGAAAGTCGATGATAATGGAGAAAGAAAGCTAACGGAAAGATGGCGTCAATGAAGAAGGGTTAGAAAAAGTAATACAATGATGAAAATTATCACAATGAAAGTTAAAGAAAGAAATTAAATGCCAATAAAAAAGAAATTAGGAACGAAAGACTATGAAGATAACGAAAGAAGAAAAAGAAGAGAAGGAGGAAGAGAAGAAAAAGAGGAGGAGGAGGAAGAGAAGAAAAAGTAGAGGAGGAGGAAGAGAAGAAAAGAGGAGGAGGAGGAAGAGAAGAAAAAGAAGAGGAGGAGGAAGAGAAGAAAAAGAAGAGGAGGGGGAAGAGAAGAAAAAGAGGAGGAGGAGGAAGAGAAGAAAAAGAAGAGGAGGGGAAGAGAAGAAAAAGAAGAGGAGGAGGAAGAGAAGAAAAAGAGGAGGAGGAGGAAGAGAAGAAAAAGAAGAGGAGGAGGAAGAGAAGAAAAAGAGGAGGAGGAGGAAGAGAAGAAAAAGAAGAGGAGGAGGAAGAGAAGAAAAAGAAGAGGAGGAGGAGGAGGAAGAGAAGAAAAAGAAGAGGGGGGGGGGAGAAGAAAAAGAAGAGGAGGAGGAAGAGAAGAAAAAGAGGAGGAGGAGGAGGAAGAGAAGAAAAAGAGGAGGAGGAGGAAGAGAAGAAAAAGAGGAGGAGGAGGAAGAAAAAGAGGAGGAGGAAGAGTATATTAAGTGATGAGAAAAACATAGCTGTCACAGCGACTATTTCGATCCTTCAGCTTTTCTGCCCGACCTGAACCTTCTTGCTCAAGTCCTGAATAACAATTTCCCTTCAGGTTATTATATTACAAAACATGAGAGTTGCTTTTAGAACAGTAATATTTCACACTGTTTAACTCTGAAATGGAAGATGTCTGCCTCTCCCCCTGCCTTCAGTGCCTTCATTTTTTTCCTTTCCTCAACTGCGGCAAAATTGCCTTATACTGTCTGCTACAAGTAACAACTTAACGGCTTTTTGCGCATGTTCTTCTGCTCCGATATCGATGTTAACAGCCATACCTTGAAAACATGTTCAAGGAAGGTGTTTTTTTCTTCATTTTTTTCTCTATTTTTTGCTGTCTTCTGGTCCGAACTCGCGTATGTTGACAAAATCAGGAATCGGTCATGATGTTGCCTGTTAAAATAGAACATTAACAGACAAGGTCTGTATAGGTTAATTAGAGCGAGAGTTACGGTTGTACACACGTCGTTTGTTGGCGCCACTACATGTTACTACACCTTCAAGTCATGCAGGGGTATATCCAGATATTTGTTCAGTCATGTAAGCCTACCTTGGCCAACCAATAGAATTTGGTACACTTTCATAAGTTATTTTTTCTATGAGATTAGCAATACAAAATTTCATTTAAGCGTAATTATGAGTTCTGATAATGCATACTCCTTCTATACAGACCCCTACTATTATTATTATTATTATTATTATTATTATTATTAATAATAATAATAATAATAATAATAATAATAATAATAATAAACTAATTGTTATAATGTTTTCTTTTTTTCAAAATAGCCGAGAATTAGGTTGATTGTTTGGTTGATTTTGTTTGACGGTATATCAACTTCTCTATGCGTCCTTGGTAAGACGATAAACTACATCCGCGTCCTGGTAAAGACGATAAACTACGTCCAACAGCAAAGACTCTGATCAGGTGGTTTTGAGGGGCGTGGAACCACGTCTTATTTGCTGGTGACTCGTGGTGGTAGCACATGTTAGGGTCCCAGCTATGGACAAATAGTTACCACCCCCCAAAGTGGGATCAAAACAGTATGAAAGTGTAAAAATAGGTTTTAATAGCAGCAATAAATTTTTTGAAGAAAAATTATTACCAACAATATATTTTTGAGGAACAATATTACCAGCAATGCATTTTTGCAAATAGTTATTACCAGAAAAGCATTATTATCAGCAGTACATTTTTGAAAAAAAAATTACCGCAATACATTTTTGAAGAAAAAAATATTCAGAGGCCATGCCAAGAACGACAAGAATTAGGAAGGCTGTAGTTAGAGAGTGTATCGAAGGAACAGAAGACAAAGTAGAGGAAAACAAAGATGTTTATTAAATACTCATGCATACAACGGAATAACTTGAGTAAATCAAATACTACTGAAATCTTACACTAATGTGGCTACTTTCCATATTTATAAGTAGGAGCATTCCACTGTTCCAATAGTAGGAAGTATGCTGAATCCTACTTTACAACAGTAACTAAATACAAAGTAAAAGCATGTCATAATAGGTCATTATATCTTAAATAAATCAATGTTTTGCAGTAATTTTTAATATCAACTTGAGATTTTTCTTGTTAAAAAAAGTTGACTAATTTCAATACATTCAACATTGTGGAGAAAAAAAATACTGAATTTTATATAGTTTTTTTTTTCAGGACTTAGCAAGAGTAAAAAAATCATGGATTTAAAGAAGGAAAAAAAACCTAGAATGATGCCAAAATTTGCAAATATTTTTCCTTCTTTAATAATCAGTTGTGCTTAGTTGAATTTGTAATTTATATAAATGTATTAAAAAAAAAGCAAATGTTGATAAGATAGCAAGGGTCACAAAGCCAGGGACTCCAATCAGGACTCCCACCCCCGGTTGGGGAATTTGGTGGGTAGTACACACCATCCCTGTATATATCAATGGCATGCACACACAAGTATCACTTGACAGATTAAAATCATACAGTATCAAAGGAAGAGAAGACTAGGTAGAGGAAACAAAGAAAAGGTTTATTAAATACTCATACATAGAATGGAAAACTTGAATAAATCAAATACTACTCAAATCCTACTCTAATCTGGCTACTTGCCATATTTATTATAAGTAGAAGCAGTCCTTTACCGCAGTAGTAGGGAGAAGCAGGAAGTACTCTGAGTTTACTCTGCAACACTTTTTCTTGTGTGTATACATTTGTTGTATGTAATATACGTTTAATAATCATAATAATTTTATGTTGTATGGAATATATTTTATTTTACGTCTCCTTACCGTCCTGGGTATGACGATAAACTACATCAGCGTCCTGGGTATGACGATAAACTACATCCGCGTCCTGGGTATGACGATAAACTACATCCGCGTGCTGGGTAAGACGATAAACTACGTCCAACAGCATGGCCACTGATCAGGAGGTTTTGACGATCGTGGAACCACCTCTTAATTGCTGGCGTTCCCAGGTTCACCCTGACCCGGGGTGGTAGCACATGTTAGGGTCCCAGCTATAGTCAGCAAATAGTTGACAACCAAACTTCTGTAAAAATAGGTTTTATTACCAGAAATACTTTGTAATAAAAAAAAAAAAATTACCAATAATAATTTTTTAAGGAAAAATAATTATCAGCAATACTTAAAAAAAAAAAAAAACAGAAATAGAAACAGTTATACATTCTTTTAAAAACAAACCAAACCAAACCAATTTACGTCTCCTTAAGATTGTTACTGGCAACAAACCTACGTGCTGTATGGTCGAGACATTGGCGACTAAAACGGTTCCTCCTCCAGGATATTCTAGTGAGGAGGGCGGCTAGCCGATCAGCAGGATTACAAATAAATTCTGTTAAAGAACGGGTTAACTTTCCTGTAGGGTCAACGATCATCTAGCAAAATCAGCTGCTAAGGTGGCAGGTTTTCGTAATGGAATCAACGGCCACATGGGACTGATCACGAGAAAGTATGACACAAACACAAAACTGCGATACACCGAGAAGTTTACAGTTTTTTAAAATCATTTCGACCCCAAGCAAGGTAATAAAGCCATTAAGACGCTAGTGGTTACAGAGTGTGAAAGAATATGTAAAAAAAAAGACACTATTAAATGGAGAGGACAGTAAAAGAACAGGAATTAAGAAGACAGAAGATAAAGATTGACATTGCATTTCATTTTTTTAGGATTAAAGTTGATGAGAAAACAAGAGGATGGAAGAGAGTTCCGCAAGCGTGAAGTGCGAAAGAAGGAACTATTAGCATAGAACTTACGGTTACATCTAACCATTTCAACAGTAAAATGATGAGATCTTGCTGCTGATCTAGTACTGAGCTTAAATTCATAAAGTTTAGGTACTGAATGCAGATTTCATCAAAATGATTATCATGAAAGGCACAGGAACGTTACGTTATGGCGGGATAATAATAATAATAATAATAATAATAATAATAATAATAATAACCGCCCAGACATTGTTATTAAAGATCACAAAAAAATGCTTCCTTATTGATATGGCAGTCCCTGCAGACTGCAATGTATCTTTGAAGATATTTGAAAAACTGTCAAAATACAAGGACCTTGAAATAGAAATCTCAAAAATGTGGCACATGGGAACATCAACAATCCCTGTTGTAGTTGGAGCCCTCGGATTGGTTGGAAAAGATTCCAGTAGACTAATTGAAGGGATCCCTGGAAGTCCATGCCTCAAAGAGATACAAAAAATTATTCTGACAAGTACAACCCACACTTTACGAAGGGCTTTATCTATGTAATAATTTTTTTTTCAGTGGCAAGTGTCATGATACCATTTCCAACCTTAGGTCCAGGGCGGGACCCGGAAAGAAATGTATAAACGCCAGATATCAAAGGAAATAAAAACAATAATAATAATAATAATAATAATAATAATAATAATAATAATAATAATAATAATCAAATATTGATAAATTAATTTACAGTAAGTAAATTTTCCAATTCTAAAAAATTATATCGGGTGTAACATCAAAATGTTTCCAAATGCTGTAATAGCATAATTGTCCATCCAACAAAATTTTTAATATTTAAATTATTATTCCGACTACGCAGATTTATGGTATAGGCCCATTTTTCAAGTTTATATATATATATATATATATATATATATATATATATATATATATATATATATATATATATATATATTAACTGATTTAAAATATGGTTTCTTCGCTACACAGTAATTAACATGTTTCAAAAACCGAAGCTAAAAACTTCAAATTTAATTATATAATTAAATAAAAAGCATTAGTTCTGTATCATCTTCAAGCGAATTTTGCAAAAATAAAAATATCAATAAGAACACCAGATTATATATCTTACTGTTCTTTCTTTAAAAATAATATATATATATATATATATATATATATATATATATATATATATATATATATGTGTGTGTGTGTGTGTGTGTGTGTGTGTTTAGGTATGTATGTATGAGCAGATTAAAACATTCTCAGTTTAAAAGCGGTTCTGTATAAAAGTCAGCATAAATTGAGGGCGTCACCGTGGGCAGTGTTATCCGGGCAGTAATGTCAAGAGTTTTCTGTCAACGTTAGAAAATGGAATTTTTAAAAAACATTTCAAACCAAAATTCTCCACCCGCCATGTTGATGACTTATTCATACAAACAACACGAAATGGATTAAAATAATCTGAGAAAAACATCGAAAAACAACTATGTCCTTATTTACATTATTTACATTCGGACAATTATCCTCATCATTGTTCGCGATATAGACCGTAGCCTACGACAGGGGTGGGTAACCTTTTTGATAATGCGTGCCAAAACCGGCCAAAGCTGTGACAAAAATTTTTCCCACGTGCCAACAAAGATTTTTGAAACCTTAAAATTAACCGCAACTAAGTTGTAACTGGGCTTACCTGAAATAAAGATCATAGAAATATCAGCCTTTTTGTCTTGCTCAACTCAATAAAAATTCATTCTCTTTTTTCCTCTTCAGTTTTATTGCTTAAGTCCTTATGAAGACTTTCAAACTGTCCCTTATCAGAAGAAATCCTACAAACGATTGTTTCGGAACAGAAAATGCATAAGGCTTTATTTTCTTTATTAATCATACCACATCCTTCAGTCAAGTATTCTTTAAATTCTCTAATATCTTCTTCATTTGAATGATATCGTTTCTTAGCTAATGATCTTGACATTCTGCACAATCTGTAAAGGTAAAAAAATAAAAATACATGAGATAATGATATACGTGAACGAGGAAAAGAATAAGAGGGAATCGCGTGCCAGAAAGAAGTCATCGGTCTGCCATGTTTGCCACGCATGGCAATGGTTGCCGACCCTTGCAATAGAGGACCCTCAAAGTTATAATAATGCTCTACCATTAAATATAGCATTGAGCTCTTTTTATCCTGTGTGCCTTGATAGCATAATCCCTTTAGGAGTGGCTTACTTTGTACATTACTTGAACTATATGCTGTGATATAGAGGACTTTCAGGGCCCAGTATTGTCGAGCGCTATTTTGCTTTTAATGTTAGGCTTCTCGGGTCTCCCAAGGCATCGAACACTTTCAAGGGACGCTTTTGATTCTTTTTTGGTCTTTTTTTAAATTTTCAGCATTTCCATATGGGCATGTGGACAGCTCTCCCCCAACCTCGGTGAGTTTATTTATGTGTGCATATGATATACACATGAGCTAGCTTGTTTTAGATTTAGGCTCCTTTGCTGAGGCCCTACGGTTTCCCATGCCATCGAATACTTTCTAGGGATGATTTTGATTCTTTTCTGGTCTTAGTTATTTTTCTCCAAGTAATTTTGATTTTAAGCATTTCTATATTAGTACACCACCCCTGGTGAGTTTATGTATGTGTGCATATGATGTACACATCAGCTATCCTCGTTGTAACATCTTTGCTTAGCGGAAATTATAAATACTTATATATACTTTCAAACTGTCCCTCATCAGAAGAAATCCTACAAACGATTGTTTCGGAACAGAAAATGCATAAGGCTTTATTTTCTTTATTAATCATACGACATGTTTCAATCCAATAGTCTTTAAATTTCTCTAATATCTTCATTATTTGAATGACATCGTTTCTTAGCTAATGATCTTGACAATCTTTAAAGGGAAGAAAATGGAAATACATGAGATAATGATATACATGAAAGAGAGAAAAAATTAATTGGAATCTAATGAATAAGTTTCGCATGCCAGAAACAAGTCATCGGTGTGCCAAATTTTGGCACGCATGCCAAGGGTTGCCGACCCCTGGCCTACGGGACAATAGCGTTGCTTGGTGAATTTGATGTCATCGTAATTGTAATCTCTGGGCTGGGCAGTGTGTACTTGGACTCAGTGGGAACAGGGTGAGCAATAAGTGAACAGCACTAAAATAACTAGACGAAATATCCCTAGACATGTGCACTGAAACGAGGACATCCCCCCTACCATAGATTAAATAAAGGTTTCAGTTTGGAAGTCACTGTATGTTAAACGGATCGATATACACCTGATGAAGGAGGGCACAACGGCCGAAGCTTTATGATAACAACATCGAAGATGAGGACTAAAATGTTTGATAACTAATCGGTGGCAGAGGAGAAAACACTATAGCAATTACACAATGTTGTTAACAGATCTGGAATGGTTTCATAAACTCTGATACGAAAGAATTTAACGGGTAAATTTGGGTTTCTAAATACAAATATTTCTGACGTGTTTAGAATGTATAATTCTTTTCCTGGTGTGTTTATTTTTGGATAAATTCATGTGTGGGGTATACCACATTAAAGATTTACTATTATAGGTCTATTATTTTTACAATATTCCAGAGGGTAAATGCCCCACCCCCTATTCCTCCTCAAATGCTCATATTTCCTGGTAGCTGGATTTATACATATATAAAGATATGTACATATAGCTTCAACAGATAAGAACATTTTAGGTACAAATATACATTGAAGTCTTCATATATATATATATATATATATATATATATATATATATATATATATATATATATATATATATATATATTATATATATGATAGGGGAGAGAAACAAAGATAGATATTTTTACGGCACGTATGCTTTTTTTGCTCAATTCTAGATAACAATTTATGTATTTAGACACACAAAAAAGTGTGTGTGTGTGTGTGTGTGTGTGTGTGTGTGTGTGTTTGTGTGAGTGTGTGCGTCGTATTCCCATAAATATGCAAGGGCTATTTCCAAGGTTCGGCTTGCAACAGCAGCAGGCATTTTTGATAGAAGACCACAATTTTTTTTCTTTTCTCGGGCCGAGAATAATTTCAGTGATTGCAAAAACTTAAATTACCTCGCCCGTTGACGTCACAGCATTTGTAACAACAACAAAATTGGAGCCTTATTTTTAGGAGCAAAAAAATGGCGGGGACGCCTTGCAGTGTTTGGTCGCGCTCAAGTGAACACAAGATTGAAAGATATTTCTAAGATTTCATCGCTTCGCTAAAAATGGTTCCATAAATAAAAGAAAACCAGGATTTGATTTTATTTACTTTCCAACGATGTCGAGGAAAACTCGGTCTTTTATATCTTACGATAATATAAATTTAACCAGTGCACATATATATATATATATATATATATATATATATATATATATATATATAAATATATATATATATATATGTGTGTGTGTGTGTGTGTGTGTGTGTGTGTATAACATCAGCCTACTACAATCAATCTAAAAACTGCAAACTCTACTTGGAGGAAAACAAAAGCTATAATTACCTTCCCAGACCAAAACAAACTACTAAATAAACGATCAGAACACATCTTAAAATGAAGACCTGAAAACAAATTTTAATACGTTACTTAAAAATCGAAAAATGAAAAGTATAAATAAAAATAAATGAAATATAACAAGCAAAAACAAGTAAAATAAATTAATCCAAATAAATAAAGTAATAAGCAAATTAACAAAGCACTCCCGCCAAAATAACCGTTAGAATAGACTACCCATAATGCAATAGACTACATACAATACACCACTGACCCGTATATGTAATTAGTCAAGAAAAAAACACAACGCATGTGGCCTAATAAATGCGATTAGCATGAAACAGTCTGTCGCTAAGTTTGTTGGTTTTGTGACGTACTTTGGCCGTTAATAAAGCATAACACAATATGTGAGGCAGTAATTATGTCGGAATTTTTTCGGCAAATTGTGCACAGGACACGAAATCTTTAGGTAGGTAATTTTCTCGTTCGCCCCATTATTTATGACAGGCCGTAGCAATCGTGCTTCTTAACAGAGGTACAAGCAGAATTATAATTCGATTAGAAAAATATAATAAGGAATGTATCTTTTTGGAAATTGACGTGTTCTTTCTTGAGAAAAATTTATAAACCCAATAATCTTTGCCAATAATTGCGTTCAAAAACAATCAGAATTGTGTAAGTTAAGAAGCTATACCTATTCGAAGCAGGTTTGGGGTGGACCACCCACATGGCAAGTTACTTGCAGCATCTTTCCGCTTTAGACATTTTAATCTATTTTTATTGCCGGCATTGTTTTTTTGTTTTTTTTAAGAATGGTAATTTTGACGAGGACGTGTTATCGTTTTGAACTTGCTGCCTATAAAATATATTTATCGGTGACGAACTTAGCTGACTTTCAAAATGCTTCTTCAGACGCTCTACTCTATCTGCTTAGTTTTCCAGTTGTTACGTTACTTCTTTTATCCTCTCCTCCTAACAAACAATTTAAACAATCGTCATTGAGTTTTACGACTCTTCAGTGTAAATCACGTCTCTTCACGTTATCTACACACTCTGCGTGGCAGTTTTGATAAGGTCACGTTTCGCGGCTTTAGTACTTGGTGCTTTCACTTCTGTTTCCTCGAGAGAAAAGCACACAGAAGGCCGATAGACGTTTTGGTTGATACATTCGGTTTCATAGCATAAAAACAGGAATAAACTCAGCATGCTATCAAAGAAAGGCGGGTGGTATAATGGCAATCGGCTCAGAATGAGAACTCGAATAGTCTACTTCGAATACCAGTCGAGTTTGTTACTTTCACTTACTCGCAAATACGCTTCAAAAAGCTATGAATCCATTTTCCTCCTCACTTAGAGATAAATAGTAGAACAGACTGGGCTCTCTAGCCTTGATTGTCAACCGGTTAGATACTGATTGAGGAAAGACCTTTGGCCTTACTTCCGCGGCAACAGTGTGTGAGCGGAAATCGGAACTGATGATAGCATAAATAGAAAATACATCCGGTGGCATGAAGTTGCGTAGATGACATACTAGAAGAAGGTGTAGCCACGTGAAGTTGCGTGGGTGTCCAAATGTTATTTAACCGGTCCGATTCTTGAACTGGACAGAGAGACTGGCTCGAGGTTAACCGAAGATTTGTCAATTACAATATGCACATTGCTAACCTCTGGGATTCTCCCTCACTCAACCCATTCGCCGCAATTCGAACAATAAAGCTATTTATATATTTTAATATATGTGTTCGTCGCCATATTTGAGCCCATCAGCAGTATACAACAAACCAATCTAGGAAAAGGAAAACGGTGACTTGTCCCCCTTCCTCAGCAATAAGGATGCGAACAAGTAATATTAAAGAAGGGACCTCGTCGTTATGTCAATAGGATAAAGCGGTTTTACATTTAAGATAATGTTTGTGTTTGGATTTCTGTGATGAGCTGTTATTATTATTTAAATACGGATTATTATTGTAGTTGTTAGCACACCGTTTCAGCCGTTGAGCCCCCCGGCCTTCATCAGGTCGTCCCAGATAACCTTAAGGGAATTTGCAACTGAATCCTTTATTTAATCTACAGGGATAGATTGTTCTCATTCCACCGACCATGCCAAGGGATAACTTACTGTTCAGGGCTATTGTCTTCAAGTCAATAACCCTGAAGAGTGAAGGCATTACAACAATTCGTTCACGAAACTTCGAAGTCGGCATGACTGAAATAACATCACTCATTTAAGTGACAAATTTCTCCACTTTAATTCTAATTATATATATATAATTAAAGCGGAGTCCTTAGAAATCCATAGGTGATAATTTATTTCACGGGTTCAGACGCCCATCTCTTCAGACCCTAAAATTTTATATTTTTTATTGTTGTAAAATTTTAACAATATTTTTTTTTATTTTACAACATTTTTTTATTTAACATTATTTTTTTATTACAACATTTTTTTATTTAACATCGTTTTTAATTGAAACATTTTTGCGTCTGAATCCCGTGAAATAAACTATCACTTATGGACTTCTAAGGCCTCCACTTTCATTATATTTGCTCTGTTCTTACATTGAGCTCTTTTTGGATTTATATCCACTTTGGAATTATCCCTACGAATTATCAATAATATTATATATATATATATATATATATATATATATATATATATATATATAGTTAGCGATATCTTTTTGCTACAGAGAGACCAAGATTGGCCAACCAAAGAGGGTTGATGGCATAGGCAGTAAAATGTGTGCACATGGAAACAATTTCATGCGAGAACGATGATTAAATTCAAGTCTCGAAAGCCATTGCTAGTAACTCTTCCTCGCAATGTCCGACAAGAAACTCTCTTAGCTAAAGGTCACTTTTTTAAAAATAAATCTATAAACATACTTTTGAAATATTAGCCTTCCGCGTTACCGCCTTCGTATTGCAAGCCATTATCTTTTATTTAGATAATTTTATCTCCATCTAGTGAGCCGAAAATGATGATCGTCGTGTTTTCTTTAATTCATAAAGATAAATCGAGATTTTCCTTTTGTCACCTCAAATTAAAGTAACGCTCAGAAAGGTAATTTGAATATTGTTCTCTGGAAGGTTAGGACTTTTTTTTCATTTTTTTTTTACAGTTGCCTGAAAATAAACAATAAAATGAACATTAAAATCAGAGAGAATATTTTTGGTATTTCTTGTTGAGGCATGAAGCGGAGAATGAGTTTCCAGCGCCAAAACAGCTATACATTCATTAAAGATTTCTTGGTAGTTCGTTGGCAGTTTATATAATCGACAAATATTTTATTCGGTTCCAATAGAAAAAACGAGTGCATAACATGATAGCAAAGACGTCGCTGCCAATTCTAAGCTAGCCATAAAAATAAAGAGGAACGATATATATTATTAATAGACTCAACAAGGTTCACCAGAAAACTGGCAAATAAAAACTAAGTCCAAAAGTCTACGCCAATCTCTCATTAAAATCTTAGCCGAAATGTTATCACCATCACTGTTTTTACGGACAATTTAATAACAGGTCCATTGTAATAATAATAAAAAAGAGACAGTAAAATAAACGTGAGAAACTAGGTATTTACTCTGTCTCCCCACTAAAACGAGTTGTGACACAAGGTCATTTTTTAAGGTGGGAACCCGAGCGCGTACACCCTTGCCCGGGTATACGCGCTCGGGTTCCCACCTTAAAAAATGACCTTGTGTCACAAAAATTGTCCGCAGCCCCCGCAACTGTCGGTTGCGCTGGCCTCGGTGCGGGCATCGATCCATCAATCTGGTGCAATGAGAGAGCGCGGCCTCGGGCAGCTGTTCCCCAGGGCTGGCCACCTCTCAGTATAATTTTCCTCGGTTTCGACTCTGTCCTTTGACGGAGTCACCCCCAATGGGCACTCTGCCCAAAGACAGAGAGGCAACTGAGAGATGATAAATAGATGTGTTACAAACTACGCGTGGGAGTAAATACTAAAAACGTGAGAAACTAATAACGTATAACTATTTCCATCAATAACTGCGGCTAAAATATTTTAATGTAGACACGTTGGTTAAATCTGGTTAGCCAGTGGAGTGTTCCTGAATCAGCCGAAAGTCCGGGAATCAGTTTCGTGTCCCTTACGTACAATAGTTATAACGATTCGTTGTATATTTATTGCAAAAGAAACATCTGAGAAACATGGCCAGCACAACGAGGTGCAAATATTCTCTAACAAAATCTCTGTATGCCAAATCTTTCGATACATCAATTTTTTACCAGATGACTTTATATATATCTCACACCATAACAGAACAACGACTAGCTTTCACAATACATTAACTAATGTGCTCTCCTTCACTCACGAACTCGACCGTCTGCCTGAAGGATCTGATAACGTTTCAGTCTTCAACGGGCGAATTGCAAATTATTTTGGACTAGATAAGCCGCAGTAGAAGATGCCGTTGTTTCAATAATCGTAATTGTTATGGTCCAGGTTCCTTGTACCACGGTGATGGTCCAAGGTAGAACCAATGGAGAATAACCCGAACACAGGTATGGAATAACACAGATATATTACAAATAGAATATATAGAAAAGAAGTAGAAGTGTTAGTAATAACAATCAAGTTAGGTTAGAGAGAACTATGTTGTCTCGAAGTATCACTATTCCAATGTCTTACAGTAATCGTCTGACGCGACTCTGTCTCTGACTGACTCACACTGACTGACTCACACGATGTTCAGCAACACGCCCACGTGTGTCGAATGTGGCACAAGGCCGTTTTAATGTGGGCTCACCCATCCCGTAGGCTCGGCCAAAAAATGCCCGTAGAACCCGTATAAACGGGATCGGGTTGGTCAACCTCCCCGAACGAGGCTCTGCCCTTCGGCGGTGACACGTCAGGGTTCCTCTCTGCCCAGAGGCAGAGAGTTCGACCGTCTAGCTGAGTCTTCCAAAAAGGACTGAACTCACACGATGTTCATTAACACGCCCACGTGTGTCAAATGTGGCACAAGGCCGGTTTAATGTGGGATTTCCGAGCCCGTAGGCTCGGGCAAAAATTGCCCGTAGAACCCGTATAAACGGGATCGGGTTGGTCAACCTCGCCGAACGAGGCTCCGCCGAACGAGGCTCCGCCGAACGAGGCTCCGCCGAACGAGGCTCCGCCGAAGGGCAGAGCCTCGTCCGGGTTCCTCCCTGACCAGAGGCAGAGAGTTCCCCTCTGCCTCAGAGGCAGAGAGTTCGTCCGGCTAGCTGAGACGTCCAAAAAGGACTGAATCTCACTACTGCTTCCTCTTGAGGCGCAGTATTTATGGTATACGGGATAGTCCATTACTATTATGGGTAAGTCCCATAACAGTAATCTTGTTGGTCAACAACTAGAAAACCTCATGAAATGTTGCGTGTGCTTAATAGGGAGTTGACTGATGGGTTGTGAGACACAAATGTTGAGGTATCATGGGATTTGATATAATGTTCCCATTCCTTGTATAGTTACCATCTTAGCGGAACCGTTCTTGCACTATCTATACACTCCTTTCAGCTTTCAAGTTCCTTTGATGTACGCATGGAATTCATATATTTTTTGTATAACCTTGCTACTGTGGGCCGATAATTCCTAGAACGGTTACAAACTCGGAAATAGTTTATGCAAGTAGAAGAAAGAGTTTCTATATGGGATTCTCTCATTTTGGTCGACAAAAATCTCTACTTACCGATGTCTGTCTTGCCTTCCTGTGAGTGTCAAATTTTCAAGCCCTCATTCCTATGTGCCCCAGATATTTCAACTGTCTCTTTCTGATTGTAAGTAGAAGTGTCCTTTTTGTTTGCCTTTTTCCTAAAACTTCGTCATTGCTACCATGTTCATTCCATGGTATTCTCAACTCTTCTTCGTCTGTGAGATCGTCAAGCATTCGCTGCCATATAGGACCAATAGTTCATAACAGTTCAGTAATCTTTTCTTTGATTCTGTTGCTTCAAATCACTTATTCATCTGCGAGAAGACTGTTCATCATTTACTGCCATATAGAAGCGATATTATATAAGAGTTCAGTACTCTTTTCTTTGTTTCTGTTGCTTCAAGTCTATTCTTCATCTGTAAGAACACTGTCCAGCATTCATGCCATATATGAGGACTGATATTACATAACAGTTCAGTAATCTTTTCTTTGATTCTGTTGCTTCAAGTCTCTTCTTCATCTGTGAGGAGATTTTCCATCATTCACTGCTAGGAAGAGCGATATTAAATGACATTTCAGTACTCTTTTCTTTTGTTTCTGTTGCCTCAAATCTCTTCATCTGTGAGGAGATTGTCCGGAGAGGGGGTTACATTAAGGGGTAGCTTATATCGATAGAGAGTGGGGAAGAAAACGGTTAATTCTAGACTTGAACAGGTTAAGATTGAAGTGATCGGAGAAACATCTTCTAAGGAGTCTGTTCTACTGAGCACTGATTTGCGAGAAGAAGCTGTTCGAGTGGAACTTAATTCTCGACGATGGAATACGGAGAGAATGTGGGTGGTTTGCTACTATATGAGTAACATGGCGGGTCCTAGCTGTGAAGGTTAGACCTGTCGGAACCAAAGAGTGTAGTTCGTTCTAGAAATTTCCATGGAATTAGTGATAGACCGAATGAAATGAATGTAGTTCTTAAAGGTGGTTTCGACCGAATTAAGCCTGTAGGTTTTAAAAATGGCTACGGCTCAATGAAGCCTGTATGTCCTAAAGGTGGTTTCGACAGAATGAAGCCTGTAGGTCTTAAATGTGGTTTCGACCGAAGGAAGTCTGTAGCTTTTAAACGTGGCTACGGCCGAATGAAGCCTGTAGGTCTTAAATGTGGCCACGGCCAGATGAAGCCTGTAGGTCCTAAAGGTGGTTTCGACAGAATGAAGACTGTAGGTCTTAAATGTGGTTTCGACCGAATGAAGCCTGTAGATCTTAAACCTGGGTTTGACGGAATGAAGCCTGTAGCTTTTAAACGTGGATACGGCCAAATGAAGCCTGTAGG
The DNA here is from genome assembly GCA_964036315.1 of Acanthosepion esculentum. NCBI lineage: Eukaryota > Metazoa > Mollusca > Cephalopoda > Sepiida > Sepiidae > Acanthosepion > Acanthosepion esculentum. Next base: position 17,455,998 of record OZ038483.1, read on the forward strand.
TCTTAAAGGTGGTTTCGACCGAATGAACCTGTAGGTCTTAAAATGGTTTCGACCGAATGAAGCCTGTAGGTCTTAAAGGTGGTTTTAACCGAATGAAGCCTGTAGGTCTTCAATGTGGCTACGACCGAATTGAAGCCTGTAAGTCCTAAAGGTGGTTTCGACCGAATGAAGCCTGTAGGTCTTAAATGTGGTTTCGACCGAATGAAGCCTGTAGGTCTTAAGTGGTTTCAACCGAATGAAGCCTGTAGGTTTTAAAAATGGCTACGGCCGGATGAAGCCAGTAGGCCATGGCGAAGACAATCCTTCTTCACACATCATGGACTGGCGCTACAGAATCGCATCCCGTCTCTGTGTGTGTGTGATATATATATATATATATATATATATAGATATAGATAGATAGATAGAGAGAGAGAGAGAGAGAGAGAGAGAGAAAGAGTGAGGGGGAGAGCGTAGAAAATAAGATATTACAAGTTTTCAAATAAAAAATGGTGAAAAGACAATAAATTAATCTTAGATTTGAAGTGGATGTTCTTGTTTTTCCAGATGGCTCTTAGTGTTACGACAGGTGTCATTGTTTGTGCTGATACGGAAATTATTTTTATTCTGGAAATTTGTATTTACTGATAATCCAGCCTAGATATTTGATGTTAAATTTAAGTTTCTGACCATCGACTTTTATATTGGTTGAAACTCCTTTCTCGGCGTTTGCCATCAGATATTTTTTGTTAGGAATTAACATTCATGCCATATCTAGAAGTTTTTTTCAATTTTCGCCAAACTGACCAGTTCGTCTTCTTTGCCAGCTCGACCATCTATGTCATCTGAAAGGCGAAGTTTTGATGTTGCGACATCCGATGCTGACTGTGCCCTAATGTTATTCAATGGCGCCAGTATTACTATCACAAAATTCTAATTTTAATGATATGGTTATTTACAAGAGAGAAACCGCAAAAATCTTTATTAAATCCCAAATAAAACTTTGTTAAATCCCTAAATACAGAAAAGGTAAGAAATTCTTCCCCACGCGACATATTTCCCGGATTTGACGCTAGAGTACAATCTTTTTTAGACAAACACGACATTTCTTATCTGGTCAAAAATTTAAATCCTTCCATTAGTAACTATAACTTATAACGGTAACTATAAAAAAATCAATTTTCAAATACTCTGGTTAAATTGAAAAATGTTTTACCGCACCACTCGAGTATTATGTATACACTAATCGCATTAATCGAGGGAAGACTGTATACTTATTTTTATTCTATTTTTTAAGCTTTTCACCCCAAGCAAGACGGGAGTGCCACTAGCGCGCAAGGGGTTACAGAGAGTAGGAGCATGAGTAAAGAGGGGTGTTTGAGGAAAGGATAAAGAGAAGGACGGGGATCAGGATCAAGGCATCAGAAGATGTTGATTGACATTACATTTGAATATTTGAAGATTTCCGCTATCAGGGAAGTAAGTGGGAGGAAGGGAGTTGCCATCTCTGTCCCATAATGATTGTTCCATTTACGTACACATTTCATAGACTAAATGGAACAATCATTATGGGACATAGATAGAATAATATACAAGAATGGCTACTTTAATAATCAGATTAAATTGAAAGAGGAGAGGAAACATTTTTAAAGCATTTCACCCCAATCAAGACGGGCGTGCCACTAGCACGCAAGGGGTTACAGAGAGTGGGAGCAAGAGTAAAGAGGGGTGATAGAGGAAATTATATAGAGAAGGACAGGGAATAGATCAAGGCATCTGGAGATGTCGATTGACATTGCATTTGAATAGTTGAAGATTATAGTTACCAGGGAAGCAAGTAAGAGGAATGGAGTTCCACAGACGGGGGGTGCGAAACGTGAAGCTATTGGAGTAGAAGAGACGGCTACATTTAACCGTTTCGACAGTGAAATGGTGGGACTGAGATGCCGACCTAGTAGCACGTTTAAATTCATGCAGTTTGAGAACTAGCGAAAATATCTCGTAGGAGTATTTAACGTGAAAGTATTTGTAGAAAAGACAGAGGGAAGCGACGGCACGTCTGTGAGAGAGCGACTGTAAAGGAGATGCCAGATTAGGGCCAACCACATTGCATATCCGACTCTGGATTTTGTCGAGAACCCTAAAATGAACATCGGGGGATCCAGACCATATATGATAGCAATATTGCACACAAGGGCGAATAGGTGATTTATAGATTTGAAGGATGGACTCGGGTGAGAAAAACTTTCTGGTGTGACATACAGAACCAACTTTCTGCTCATAATAAGAAAGAATCATAGCAAGGCGAAGGGAAAATGGAGAATAAGAAATGAAAATCGTTTGGGTTAAAAGGAAAGAGGAAAATGATTTGTATGGATGTTGGGATAGTTTTATCTTTTTCGCCGGCGCCAATGGCCGACGTTCAAACTCAGATAAAATCAAGTGCATTGAAAATTGATTTTCAAACTGATAAATAGTCCTTCACATGTCGGCTGAGTCACACAAGAGAATATTTCAAATGTGGGGGTGTAGATAGTCATACACATGCTAGCACAACCGACAGTTGCTGGGCTGGGCAATTTTTGCCCCTGGCCCAGGAGTACGCGCTCAGGTTCCCCACATTAAACCCGACCTTGTGTCACATCTTGTCTTAGTGTAGAGGCTGGGGTAAATAACCACTAAGACATATTTCTAATTCTTCTTTATCTCTGGTTCATATGGTAGCCATTTGAAAAAAAAGATAGGAAAAAAAAACATGATAATTTAGAAAGAAAAATTTGGGAGAGAGAGAGAAAGAAATTAAATAAGTAATTAAGAGGCGGTGATAACGTCTGCTTCACTGAAATGTAAAATCGTTTTTTTTTAAATATTTTTTATTTGTACCCTCTTACTTCTTTAAATAATGATCCACCTTTCATTGTTATTGCAATATATTTTTAAAGTTGTTAAGCTCAAACATTTAACGATGTAATAGGGGAATTTCTGCAGGTATTTCAAACTCATAGAACTCATAAGGATCTCATTCAGTAATTAACTTCATAATTAAGACTCTTTAAAGCTCGGAACGCTCTAACCATGTAAGCCACGGAGAACGGTCGGTCAGGAGAGGCTAAGTTTGTGGCTTTAAGCGAATTTGTTTCGTCACAGATCTCCCATATTTATCGGTGAAATTTTGTATCCAAACGTAAAGGAAGAGAATTTTAGAATTGATTTTTTTTATTTATTCATCCGACAGATTTTTCTCACCCTATACGTTATTTTTATCCGACACCCGTATTTGAGTAGGAACTAATTGCTAGTATCCACTAGAAACGTTATACCCGCATTTAGTGGATACTCAATTCCGAATATAGACAAAAAATAACGTTTAAAATCATAAAAATCTGCGGGTCAGATTTAAAAAAAAAATCTAGAATTCTCTCTCTCTTTCTCTTTCTCTCTCTCTTTATATATATATATATATATATATATATATATATATATATATATATATATATATATATATATATATATCTTTAAGTAACGAAAATCTTGATAATCCGTATGGATAATCCCGAGGAGGATGAAATTCTGAAAGCTCAATGTTAATTCAGAGCTAATAATTTAAAGAAAAGCAGACAACTTTAAGGCTCCATTGTAATAGTTTATTTCACCAGAGACTTTTAACTTTCCCTGGATCTTCAGACACCACTTTCAAAAGGTGAAACGAAAAATGAAATTAAAATTTACACTTTTGGCGAGCAGTATTAAGCGTATAAAGTTAACATAGAAGGTAGCGAGGACTGGTGTGTGGGACTTCTCTACAAATAAGTTGGATTTTTCTGGACTATTTATATATATAGGTCAGTGGTGCATTGTGGGTAATCCATTCTGGCGGTCATTTTGGCTGGAGTTTCTTGTATATTTATTTCTTTGGGTTAATTTATTTTACTTGTTTTTATTTTCATTTTTTATATTTTATTTTTGGTTTTCGATGTTTTATTAATATAGTAAAAAAAATGCTTATTTAATAGTTTGTTTTGGTCTGAGAAGTTAAAGCTATTTATTCGTCCAATTATTGGATTGATTGCTGTTATTTTGGCAGGGGACAGTTTTTAATTTGTTTATTATTTATTTATTTATGTGTATTGATTATTTGTTTTTGCTTATTTATGTTTGCTTTTATTAGTTCCAACGGTTATTTTTACGGGAGCGATTTGTTAATTTTTTTTATTTATTTATTTATTTGGATTCATTTTTACTTGTTTTTTCTTATTTATATACTTATTTTTTTATTTTTTTATTTTGTTTATTTTTATTTAATCTATTCGGTTTTCGATATTTGAATAACGTAGTGACTTTTTTATCGTTATTATATCGGTTATAGCTATTTTTTCGTCCGATATTTGGAGTGATTGTTGTAGTCTATTCTAACGGTTATTTTGGCTGGAAAAATCCAAAAATAACCGTTAGAATTTTTGTAATATGCTCATATAACAAAGAATTAATATATATATATTTATATATATATATATATATATATATATATATATATATATATATATATATATATATATATATATATATATATATATATATATTTAGGCAGCGATACTTCTTTTATGCAAGTTTCATTAAAAACGACAGATATATATATATATATATATATATATAAAGACATTTTTATGTTTAACATTCTTTTTATAGATACAAGTATTTAAGTAAATGCTCTGTTTATAATAAACAGTATTAAACAACATTTACCGGCCTGAATGTCCGAGAAATTTTCATAGGAAATATTCGTCCTCCGGCAGGACTCGAACCTGTATCCTATACGGAACCATCATATAGCCTGACGTGCCTTAACCAATTAGGCCACTGAGGTCGAATTTACTGCTTATAAACTTCAATCTTCCATGAATCTCTCACGTACTGCTCATGGCGTATCAAATGTAAACAAATGACGTCACACATTATGAAATAGACAAAGTCCAACTATTATTTTAAGATATTTTTACGTTTAACATTCTTTTTATAGATACAAATATTTAAGTAAATGCTCTGTTTATAATAAACAGTATTAAATAACATCGGAGGACGAATATTTTCTATGAAAATTTCTAGGACATTCAGGCCGGTAAATTGTCATTAACTAAAGGTATCTTAATTCCAACTGTAAAGAAAATTTGCTCTGTTTATTGAAAATAAACATGGAGCGCTCTTTTATAAACCAATAAATTAAAACCAATTTTTATTAAAAATTTTCTTTTTCTTTCTTCTTTTAATATAAAAAAAATTACCTTTTCACTTTTCTTTTTTTCGTCAACCTTTGCATTTAGTCTGGATAAATTCATTTCAATTCTAGAAAAAATTCGGTCTGAAGAGATGAATATTTAAAGAAATATATTTATGGAATAAATTATAACCGAAATGGATTTGTAAGGATTGCCTTTACTTATATATATATATATATATATATATATATATATATATATATATATATATATCAGTAGTACCCTGAAGATTTAATCGGTCAGCGTTTTTTTTCTTCTTTTGAATACGCATTGCGGTGCTGATTGATTATTTTCGATCAACACGGATGTTTCCAGTCTTTTCTTTTTTTACTGAATTTTTTCTTTGATAGTGTATCATCCGTTATATATATATATATATATATATATATATATGTGTGTGTGTGTGTGTGTCTGTGTGTGTGTGTGTGTGTGCATATATATATATGTATGTGTGTGTGTGTGTGTGCATATATATATATATATACATATATATATATATATATATATGTATGTGTGTGTGTCTGTGTGTGTGTGTGTATATATATATATGTGTGTGTGTGCATATATATATGTGTGTATGTGTGTGTGTGCATATATATATATGTATGTGTGTGTGTGTGTGTGTGTGTATGTATATATATATATATATATATATATATATATATATATATATAAACTAAAAGCCCTTGAACATTAAGAACGGAATCAGAGATCATTTCAAAGAGATTCCAGACAAGAATATAAGGTGACTACGAAAAATATAGGCTTGCTGTCGCATGATTCGATTGACGATCATCATATATTTTCTGTTATGTATAAATAATAATAACCATGAAGCGATCAAGATGTACAAGGTCAAGAACTTGTGGGATTTCAACATCCAAACTGGCCGCGCTGTTGTTGCCACCAAGCCACACATCGTCTTCGTTGAGAAAGGATCAAGAAAATGCTTCATCATTGGCAGGGCTGTTCATAGTGACTATAATATGAAAGTCAAAGAAACATAGCTGAAGAAATACGACGAGCTTTGAGATGAAGTTTCCAGAAGGCGAAATGTCGACGCTTCTATTGTATCATTGGGTGAAAACTGATCCTCTGTTTGAGGTCATACGACTTGGTGGAAATTACCCGTAAGAATAAGAAGACATGAAAACTACCCAGACCCGGTTAGGGTGATAGGACCTGTAACAATTCTATGGGACTTCATAATGCACACAGACAGAACAATCAAAGCTAATTGTATAGCGATTACAGACCGCTACGACAAAATGTGCCTCCTTATTGATATGGCAGTCCCTGCAGACTGCAATGTATCTTTGAAGATCTTTAAAAAAAAAAAACTATTAAAATACAAGGACCTTGAAATCGAAATCTCACAAATGTCACGCATGAGAATATAAACAATTCCAGCTGTAGTTGGAGCCCTTGATTGGAAAATATTCAAATAGACTCATTGAAGGAATTTCCTGGTAGGCCATGCCTTACAGAAATACAAAAAGAAAAAGAAAATGTTTTCACAAGTACAGTCCACACTTTACGAAGAAATTTATCTATGTGAAATATGTGTGTTTTTTTTTTAATTGCTCAGTGGAAAATGTCATGATGACATTTCTGACCTTAGGTCTCTGGTCGGGACCCGGAATGAAAAGAATATACGCTAGAAATCAAAGGAAATACTACTACTGCTACTAATAATAATAATACTAATACTAATGAGTGCGACAGTATTTACATTAGTCGGACTATTGTCCTCATCTTTGTCGCCATATTTGTCACAACGTTTCGGCCGTTGTACGCTCCGGCCTTCTTCAGGTGGTTGGAATTTCGAACTGAACCCTTTATTCCGATCACTGGGGTAGACTGTTCTAGTTCCACGTGCCATGTTTGATGGATGTCAGTTATCAGTTATCTCCTGCTAATTTTCCTTCTGAAAGTTCTCCATTACCTTAACAGGGTATTGAACTCACACTCTTTGGGTCTGTCACTGGATCTAACCAACGCCTTTATCCACTGTGCCATGTGTCCGACTAATGTAAATACTGTACATAATACCTCATCTCAGAAATATAGACAGACTCTAATAAGTGCGAGTGCACCAAACACAAAATGTGCAGTAGCTCAAGTTGTCTCTATCGTGGTCGGCGCACCCGGAATATTTCTGGGAATCTTCGTGTCTCGCAAGACGGTTTGGGGATACCTGACGTCAGTGGGAGTGCGCAGATGATGGCGCTACTTGGAACAGCTTTTTGGACTAGGGAAAGTACCGAGTCTCTAAGATGCGAGCCGTAACCGAGTTATGACCATCATTAACCAACCGAAATATCTCCGAGACGGGGGAGGATACCAAATAATAATAATAATAATAATAATAATAATAATAATAAATGTTATCAGATGTTATTTTTCCATATCTTTCTGTCTAACTTGAACAATGAGAACACGAAAGTCTGACCGCCGATAAGAGTTTTATTTTATTTAGAAAATGTATTGTTCTCCTGTCATTTATGAAGACTTTTCCCACGATGAAAACAGATGTCTATAAAAGGCGATTCTACACATTACAGAAATAAACAAAGGAAAAAGAAAAAACTAAAACTTAACATTTTTGTGGAGACGTTGGCAGAGTTTTATGAGATGGCGTTGTTTTATTTCAATGAGTGTATATGGAAAAGTTAGTTGATGATGTATGCGTTTCTCTATGATTACATCTCGTCAACGGCAGTTCTTTTTTGTTTTAATTTTGAACTACCTACAAGCAATCCACTTAGAGATAAAGACAATTTATTGTTTTGATATTTTTGAATGCTTCTACAATTTGGACTTGTTTTTTTTCTTTTAGAGTTTGGCAAAGATAATATGTAAGTGATGCACTATGTTGAAAGAGAAAGAAAAGCAAAAAGGAAGGAGGGAGGTGGAGGAGGAGGAGGAGTTTGAAAGTGATTATGCGAGAGAGAGGGAAACGAGGAAGGCAAAAGAAGCTCTTACGAGAGTCAAGAAGGTAAAGAAGGAAAACGAAGGATGAATAGAATTTAAAAACGAGGAAAAGGAAATTGGAAAAAGAATAAGAAAAATCGATAAAGAACAAGAACGACTGAATAATAATAATAATAATAATAATAATGAGAAGAAGAAGAAGAAGAAGAAGAAGAAGAAGAAGAAGAGGAAATAGAATGTAAAGAGGAGGACAATAATAATAATAATAATAAAAAGAAGATGAAAGGAAAAGAAGAAGAAAGATAAAATAAATCGATAACGTGCAAGAAGGACTGAATAATAATAATAATAATAATAATAATAATAATAATGAGAAGAAGAATGAGAAGAAGAAATAGAATATAAAGAGGAAAAAGAGAATAATAATAATAATAATAATAATAAGAAGAAGAAGAAGAAGAAGAAGAAGAAGAAGAAGGAGAAGAAATAGAATGTAAAGAGGAAAAGGAGAATAATAATAATAATAATAATAATAATAATAATAATAATAATAATAATTATGAGAAGAAGTAGAAGAAGAGGAAATAGAATGTAAAGAGGAGGACAAGGAGAATAATAATAATAATAATAATAATAATAATAATAATAATAATAATAATAATAATAAGAAGAAGAAGAAGAAGAAGAAGAAGAAGAAAGAGAAAATAATTCGATAAGGAGGAGGACAAGGGGATAAAAACACCAAAAGGAGAAGAAAAAGAAGTGGAAAACGAAAAAAAAAAAAAATAACTGGAGCTGGTAACCTAAAAGTAGAGATTGAATGAAAACCGGAAGTAATGGTTGAGGGGCAGAAAATGAAAAAGACTATGAAGGAAATAGGAGACGTATTGAAGTAAAATAATCAAGAAGAAAGAAAGAAAGAAAGAAAGAAAGAAAGAAAGAAAGAAAGTGCTATAGAAAAAAAGTAATAATAAAAGAACATGTAACCAAAAAAAAAAAAAAAAATCCTCCAGGTCGTCCATTTTGGTGGTGGGGTTAGAAGCGAACAATGACGAAGTGTAAATCTAGAAAAACGTCTCATAAAATATCCACACAATGAGGCTCAGAGATTCTTGAAATGATAAAAAAAATAGAGAAACTTTCATACTTTTTCTTGCCTATAACCAAAACTAACAGAAACTCATTTCGCTATCGCAAAAGATCAGTGGGAGTGGGGGGGGGGGACAAAAAAGCATATTTAAGTAGTTAAGTCCCAGGCTGGGTTGATCAGATCGTGGTTGAATGAGCCTCATTAATGAAACTTACTCTTTCATCAGATTACACCAGTGAAAACCCTCAACAAAATGTCCTCCTGAAACAGTATTGACATATTTTATGGGAATCATTGATTATTTTATGGAGTCTATATTTCAGATGCTAAGAAGAAAATAGTATGTTTTTCGTCCATTTTATTTTCCGGTGGTGTGATTACGAGATAAGTTTTGAATTTAAACCACATCTGATTTCTAAACAGTAACTCTTTGAAGAAACAGAATATCTACAATGTCCAATTGCTGTAGATAATTGTTGGGATTAAATTACGCTTTTTTGTTGGTGGTGGGGAGGACATTGGCCGCAATAGTATGGGCTGGACCGGTGGGAATTACAGTGTTGACAATTATTCCTTATTCGAAGCCTTGATACTTTTTTCACTCTTTGCCTGTATCTTATTCTCTTCCTTATCCTTACTGTTATGGTCCAAGGTTAGGACCAAGGAAGAACAACACGAACACAAGAGTAGAAATAACAATGATATATTACACAAAATGATAATACAAGATGTTGAAGGTGTTAGTATGACTGTCAGTCTTGTTTGGAGTGAACTACTATTGGCTCGACTCGATTCCGTCTCGATGTTTAACAGTCCCCCCACGAGGAATGTATGTGGCACAAGGCTGGGTTTAACGTGGGGCTGTCCGAGCCCGTATGTTCGGCCAAAAATATTCCCCCAGAACCCGCATAAGCGGGGTCGGGATCTGTTTACCTCCCCGGACGAAACTTTGCCTTCGTCCGCGTTCCTCTCTGCCAACGCAGAGAGTTCGACACAAGTCGCACACAGTCAGAGACTGCTCACGACTCGATTCCGTCTCGATATTTAACAACCCTCCGACGTGGGTCGCATGTGGCACAAGGCCGGCTTAATGTGGGTTCTCCGAGCCCGTAGGCTCCGCCAAAAATATGCCCATTTAGAACCTGTATAAACGGGTTCAGGGACTTCCCCGGACGAAACTTTGCCCTTCGTCAAGGCCTCGTCCGGGTTCCTCTCTGCCAAAGCAGAGCGTTCGACAGAAGTCGCACACATTCAGAGACTGCTCACGACTCGATTCCGTCTCGATATTTAACAACCCTCCCACGTGGGTCGCATGTGGCACAAGGCCGACTTAATGTGGGTTCTCCGAGCCCGTAGGTTCGGCCAAAAATATGCCCATTTAGAACCCGATTCTGTCTCGTCCCTCTCTCTTGAGAGGCGCAGTATTCATAGTGTCAGGAAGAGTTCACTCTGTCGTTATAGGTAATGTCCCATAACACTTACCAATCTTCGTTTCCCGTCAATGCCTTTTTCTAAATCGGCTACAAGCATATTAATTATATAAATGGCAACTGCAAAAAGGGAATAAAGAATGAATAAATATTTTTTCTATTGCATCCTCTCGTATATCTTTATTCACTCTATCTATTTTTTTTTATGTAGCATAAGTTTTTACACTATTTATTCCGTCTCAAATATGCCTTCCAGTTTTTCGTTTGTTGCCGCTTGTTAACAGCCCTCACTCCTCCGTGTATACGTTTAGTTTTTCCTTGTTCCTGTTTTTTCTATAGTTGTACATCCTCTCTTTCCTCATACAATAGTTTCATCACTGAAATGTCAAGTGTTACGTTAGCAATCTCTCCATGCATAGCGAACTTCTTCCATGACAGGGTCAAATCTGTGTTAAATCTGTCAAATGTGGCGTAACTACGTATTTTCACTATCCATTAATTAGTCTGTCTTAATATTTCTCTTCTCTAATATTAGCGTGCTAAGCTGGATTAGCATATCCAGTTCATATTCCGCCAGAAATCCTTGTCGCCATATTACATATGGAGTGAAAAGGTATCGTCTCTGTTAGGAATAAAATTAATCATCTCTTATCTTCTTTTGCCAAATAATATCCATCATTGGTAGTTAATTAAAAATGTTCTCGTAAAATTTTATTAGTCCGATGTGGATCGCGTGTATTCATAAACAAATCGTGTCTTCTGATTCAATCTTTCAACAAGTAAGCTACATCGGTCTTTTGAACAGGGATAGAGGTTTATCCCTTGTTTCCTGTTTAGGATTGGATTTCCGCTTCCTTCTAAAGTCTACTTCAACTCTATACTCCTAACGCTTGTCCTTTCCTATTCTAACAGAACTCTAGAGGATAAACCTCTACCTTGAGTGTCTCTTGAGTCTTGTATTGGGTGAATATTAGTAAAAAAAGAAGAAGAAAAAACCCTCAATAAATTGTCAGTGGAATTTATATTTGACTTTGAAATCAACATATTAAATCACTTACTTCTTGTGAGTAAAGCATGCACAAATCTAGATTCTTTTTGGTGACAGAAATCTTTTCAACTTCATGAAAATAAAACAGATGGAACTTTTAAAAACAAAAAAATATAATAATCGTCTAATATTCACGTTTTAGCAAGAAACTTTGTCTCTAAAATGACCGACAACTTAAAAATATTTTAGGCAATATATAACAATTATAAATAAAAATTTAAAGCATCTCTCTCTCTCTTTCTCTCTCTCTCTCTCTCTCTCTCTATATATATATATATATATACATATATATATATATATATATATATATATATATATATATATATATATATATATATGACTGAATGAATTACTTAATTATAATTATCAAATCCTCCTAATAATTTCTATCATGTGTATATCATTGCTTGATCCGGATTCAAATGCTCAAGTTTGAGTGGCTTGGTGATAGTAGTCGTGGCTCCGGGGGCACCGTCCTATGGTTAGAGAGAATCTCAGTTGAGTTCCACCACGGAATTTGTGAGCGAGCGGCGCTATATTGAGTCTGATTTGCTATCTCGTCGTCACCGAGGCCCGTTGGAACAGTTGGTATGACGTTCGCTTGATAACCTAACTATCAGGGTTTCAATTCTCGGTAGTGGATGCGCACTGCTGATGAGTCCCAAATATAGGACGAAACGGCCGTCCAGTGTTTCTGCATTCTGTTGAGCTTTCAGACTCAATGAATTACTTCAATTATATATATATATATATATATCCTTAAAAAGAAAATCCTCTTATAACTCGTTTATTTTCCTGTAACAGACTTTTTCTAAGATAATGTAACATTTGCCTTTCTAAAAGCCATGTGTACCCGTTGGTTTACATTCAGATATATTTACTTACAATTCGTGTTGTTTTGGCAACTTCAGGATGAGAAACGATCACCGGCCAACGGCGTCCGATGGGGCTGGGGTTAAGACGATAAATTACATCCTGTGTCCTGGGTAAGACGATAAAGTACGTCCAACAGCAAGGCCACTGATCAGGAGAACCATCTCTTAATTGCTAGTGTTCCCAGGCCCACACTGACCCAGCATGGTAGCACCTGTTTGGGTCCCAACTATAGAAAAATAACTAAGCCCCATACTGGGGTTAAAACACTATGAAAGTGTAAAAATAGGTTTTAATACCAGCAATAAAAAATTTGTCGGCATTAAATGACCCATTAAGGGTGATATGTCGTGAAACAAAATAAACCAAACTAATCTAAACCAAAGAATACATATTCTATTCATACGAATCTATCCTAAAAATGTTTTCTCGCATTAAATAAGCCATTGAGGTTGATATGCCGTAAAACAAAATAAACCAAACCAATCTAAACCAAAGAATACATATTCTATTCATACGAATCTATCCTAAAAATGTTGTCGGCATTAAACAGCCCCTTGAGGTTTGATATGCCTTAAATCAAAATAAACCAAACTAATCTAAACCAAAGAATACATATTCTATTCATACGAATCTATCCTAAAAATGTTGTCGGCATTAAATATGCCATTGAGGTTGATATGCCTTAAATCAAAATAAACCAAACTAATATAAACCAAAGAATAAATATTCTATTCAAACGAATATATCCTAAAAATGTTGTCGGCATTAAATAACCCATTGAGGTTTATATGCCTTAAAACAAAATAAACCAAACTAATCTAAACCAAAGAATACATATTCTATTCATACGAATATATCCTAAAAATGTTGTCGGCATTAAATAGCCCCTTGAGGTTTGATATGCCTTAAAACAAAATAAACCAAACTAATCTAAATCAAAGAATACATATTCTATTCATACGAATCTATCCTAAAAATGTTGTCTCGCATTAAATAACCCATTGAAGTTGATATGCCGTAAAACAAAATAAAACAAATCAAACTAAACTGGCCAACGCAGTTGAGATTTTAAAGACATTAGAAGCTGAAAAAAAGATCTCCGTATTTGCATCAGCTTCAGGTAGGTCTTTTTTATAGGACAATATAGACAGTGATGTTCTCGTTATAATGACCAATAAGAATACGGAATCTTTCATACATAAACGTATAGTTTACTTACTTCTGAAGCTTTGACAACTAATGTCGGGTGTGAAGCTTTGTTTGTCTTTCTCCGAACGTGGATCCTTTTCTCGCGCGAGAGATTGATTTTTCTCATGGTGCGCTTAAATAACTTCCTCTCAACCGGTTATGTTACATGTGCATATCCTAACCTCAGCGAGACCGACCAACAGTTTACGCATTAGGAGCAGCCACTTAAACGTTTGTAGGGATGATTTTACACCGGGTGGCTATGAGGAAACCTTCCATGTCAACCTTCTGATACACCTCCTTTGAAGTCCTGATGTGGCAATGAATGCAAAACCTATTTTGATATCTCTTTTCTTTTTACAGTAGTGTTCACCCTGTACATGGCCCGAGAGTCACTCGAGGTAGAGGATTACAGAGTAAGAGGCACAGCTTATGTGGATATGTGACGAAAATAACGGTTGACCCTAAACTTTAACAGGTTATGTTTATAGTAATCAAGGAAGCCACGTCTTGGCAGTCGGCTCCAGAGGTTTCCACAATTCGTGAGAAGGTATTTTAGTGTAACGTACATCTCACCAGAGGAATACAAAAGGAAGGAAGGTGTTTCGCTACAGTGTTCCTAGCATAGCAGGTTTTAGTCGTGAAGGTTCGGACTCGTGGATCTAAGGAGTGTAGTTCACCTGAACACTCACCATGGAAAGGGTGAGAGAGCAACGGGAGGCAATCAACGTTTCGTCTGTGAGAAAATGGTTGCAGGGTGGAAAAGAGATCGTCGCCTACAAGGGCGATGAGACGCTTTTGGATTCTATCAGGAGTGGAAAGTGAATACTGGGAAGCCTTCGCCCAGATATGGCAGCAGTAGTCCATTTTCGGTGGAGTAATGGATATCGGCTTGTATTGAGGAATCCAAGAGCCGAGTTCGAATTCCAGTCGAATCCATTACATTCACTTATCTGCTAATACCCTTTGGAAAGGTATGAATCCTCTTCTTCTCCCTCCAGCTATGGGTAAATAGCAGGACAGACTAGGTTCTATAGCCCTGGATGGTACAAATGATCTAGGAGAAGGACAACTCTGAATTCAAACCCGGAGTGGAGCCCCGAAGGCGGATGTACGGCACTTTTGTGCTACCTTCCGGCAACTCCTGCAGCCGCGTTGGTACCAAACTGTATTAGTTTATCCTCTCCTTTGGACAATGCTAGTAAGGCCGAGAGGGAGAACTATACGTCTGGGCAGCCCTAGTTCTCCGTATATCCCGCCCAGGCTCGTAGCACATCGCGCTACTCCACCGTCTCTCGAGACGGACGAATGCCGACGACGACGAGTCCATTTTCGGTCTGATATGGCTCTTTTAAAGGTAGAGGATAGTATGAGGAGTCAGGTACTTACTGGAGCGTTACAGAAAATTAACCATTTTTCTTGCATCATTAGCGATGGATCGTGTGTACGAGGTCCACTTGAGGTCTGGGTTGAGTTTACGTCCCAATAGGCGCTTAAGGCGCGGCACTCCTTTAAAAAGAACAAACGTCATCACGACTGGTGAAAACGTGGGGCTCGATCGGCGAGGGTGGAATGTCACTTTGAGTTCCATACATACTGGGATCACCACGTATCAACTCCTTTAGCGTTTCCTGGCGTTTACACATAATATGAATAGTTTTGCTTTAAATATAAATGCCGAATAAGTGTGCAAGCGAAATAATTACAGCCATTTATTTAGATTTAAGGTAGCAATATCTTAGTATCTAGAGTTAAAGAAAGTAATAGCCCTCGCCATCACAACCATACATGTTAGTGGCTCGCTGGCGGGTTGCCGATGGCAACGCGAGACGTCGGATGGGCTCCTAGCAGTCCGCGAGTGATAAGATTGCCGAGAAGAACACGCCGGCGGCCATCCAGAGTCTGATTAGTGGCTTGTAGGGGTGACGGTCGAGAAGAAGTTAGTGCAATTTTATCTTGAGTTCACTATTTACATTATTCGGACTATTGTCCTCATCTTTGTTGCCATATTTATTACAACGTTTCGGCCGTTGTAAGCTCCGGCCTGTTTCAGGTGGCTGGAATGTCCAACTGAACCCTTTATTTCGCTTACTAGTTCCATGTGCCATGTCTAATTGATGTCAGTTATCAGTTATCTCCTGTTAATTCCCCTCTCCAAGTTCTCCACCGCCTTAACCAGGTATTGAACTCACACTCTTTGGATCTGTCACTGGATCTAACCAACGCCTTTATCCACTGTGCCATGTGTCAATGAATACATGTGTCTGAATTTCTAGGTATTATAAACCTAATGTCTTCAGCTATCATACATTTTACCAGTGCTCATATTGCAATTTTTGCCGTTATCATTTTTTTTTCTTACCAGAGCTCATATTACAATTTTTGTTCTTACTATTGCTTTTCTCTGGCCCTCCTTATTACTGGTTTCTATATTGTATTCATTTCTATGCTTGATCGACTCAGGAAACTTTTGTGGCCTAGCATATGTGCTGATTCCTTAAGTTTACAAATTTTACAATGGTGTTCCTTGTCTATGATCTCAACCTGATCGCACAGAGGTCGGCGATCTCCCTTCTCTCTCCATATGTAGTCAGCCACACCTAAATCTTCCTCTTCTGCTCGTGTTACAGCTTTCTGGTGTTCTTGAAGCCTTACCTTAAGGGGGAAGCCTGTCTCCCCATTATATTTCTTTCCGCAGCTGCGTGGGATAGTGTACACACAGTCTTTAGTCATGTTCTCCTCTATGGGGAGGTCTTACTCGGGAGAGATATCTGCGAAGTGTCGTCAAGCTGTTGAATGTTGTCCTGATGTTATATGGACCGCAGATCCTTTGTATTTTCACTGATAACCCCTTCACATAAGGCAGGCAGACTGTTTTCTGAGTGTTGTTGTCCTCCTCTTGTACCCGCCTATCCCAGTGTTTTTTGGGGCAGCTGCCATGTACCCGGGGTAGTTGTTACTTTGTAGGGTACTACTTATACTGACCAATTCTTTATCTAATGTCTCTAAGTTGTTATTATGTTGGCGTTGCATATTGACGTAGTCAGTGGAAATTCTGCTTTTGAGCCATATTGTAAACACGTTACCTCACAGCTAAAGAACTTTTCGGAGAAACCTCAAAGAATAAATGAAAGATATTTTTAGGTCTACAATCTTGGGCTCACTTCCAATTCTACCGAAGCGGTCTTTCATTTTTCTTGGGCGTGTTCCAAGCGCGCTATTTACTACAGGTAGTAGCGTCATGTTCCATAGCCTCCTCAACTCCCGAGATAGATCCTGGCATTTTTCAATTTTTTCAGCTACTTTGGAGTTCATTCTTGTGTCATATGGAAGAGAAAATTCAATAATTTGTCACCATAACCATAAGGTCGGGTTTTCGTGCGCCAACAGCCTGAACTGTCTGGCCCGAAAAACCCCATAATATTTTATAACTGTCATTTGCTACCGTTACCTATGACTGTTATTGATCTTTTACATTGAAACCAAATATACGATATTCTTCCCAAATCTAGCATGTTGTCGCTTATACTCTTTCTGTTCCAGCCATAAGAGTACAGCTTGTGATGATCTCATTGCTTGGTGTTGTGTAAAATTCAACTGAAAAATGCATTATAAAGATTCATTGAGACGAGTTAGTTATGTGCCGTTGTATTTTTCGGAGATGTTTCGTTTTTTTTGCACCATACTTGCACCACCTTTATTTATTTATACTAAAATGTTTGACTAATTTCTTTTAGTAACTAATGAAAAATTCCAAGATACATGTTATAGTAGAATTACTAATGCATTTCACAACAAAATAACCAGCAACACATTTTTATTAAAAAATTACTAATGGCCATTTTTGTCATTAAATTATAAGTAATACATTTTTATAAATGACACAAACTACCAGCAATACATTTTTATAGTAAAATGACCAACAATACATTTAATAGTCAAAGATTTGTTGGCTACAATTGAGTGGAGTTTGTATTAGATTGGTTGAAAATTGAGGGATATTATAGTTGAATATTTGTGTTGAAATTTTCGTCGTTTTTCGTTAAACGCAGTGCTGTAGAAATAAAAATGAGGTACCGTTTAGCTCGTCATGATGTAAGTAACCTACATATCGTATTTTAACTAAATCGGAGGAAAAAAATTGAATTCATCGATTTTTGATTGGCTTTATCGATTATTTATTTTTTTTAAATTATCGAACTTTTACGTTTAGAGCTAATCCCTTGCATTGTACGATGTGCATGCCAAGTTTGGTCAAAATCGGTTGGATGAATCTCGAGTGAAAAAGGTATCAGACAGACAGACACACACGCAGACATCCTCTGTATATAGATTATCAGCAATACATTTAATAGTTAAACATTTGTTGCGATTAAATCTCATTTCTTGTAAAGAGAAATAAGTTTTCACTCTTTGATTTTGTAAGATTATTTGCCAAACAAAGAAGGAAGCTTAGTATTTATAATTTATCCATGAAATAATGTCATTCTCTTGAATTAATTATGAAGTTTTAATTTTTGATTTTAGATATCGGTAATAAATATCAAAAAGTTGATATGTCGGTAAACAAAAATAATTAACCATCGTCTCTTTGGCGGGTTGTTTATATTTTTCTCTGCATATTTGTCGTTCCAGGCTTTCTAAGAACAGATGCTCTGATGTCACATGATTCTGCATTAGGCAGCCAGGAGGAAACTCATGTCTATCTACACCTGTCTTCTGTTGATCTGGTATGAAATTTAGTACAAATTCCAATCTGGTATAACACTAGACGATGACCAGGAGAGTTTCAGTTTTTGATGAATTCATTGCTTGGTGTTGTAAAAGATTCATTTGAAAAATTCATTATAAAGATTCATCGCGTCGATTCAGTGGTGTGCCGTATTTTTGGGCGAGATTCTTAGCCTTTTACACATCATACTTGCTCCACCTCTCTTGGGTTACCGAAAGGTGATTTCCAAAAGCAAAGAATTTAAAGAAACAGGAAACTCTTGTTAAAGGCAAAGAAAAACGTTCTTAACTTACTTAGGCAACATAGATCATACTGTACTGAATACTGTGCAATCACATCGTGACAGGCAACAGAAATATGGTTCTACAGAAAGATGCTGAGAATACCATGTACTCAATATACGAGCAATGACGAAGCTTTAGAGAAAATGGAAACAAAAAGGACACTTATATTTAACGTCGGAATGAGAGAGTTGAAATTTCTAGGGCATATAATGAAAAATGAAGATTTGGAAAAACGGACACTGACAGCATATTAAAGGCCAGAAGGGCAGAGGAAAACAGCGCATAATCCCTGCCTGAAATGGTTGCCAGAACAGGGATTAAGGGCCGTTACAAAAAGACAAAATTTTATAAGAGCTACAAAGGACGGGAAATTGTGGAGAGCCATAATCGCCAACGTCCTGAAGAGACACGGCGTATAGAAGAAAACTCGTTTCACCAGCCACCTGATCTACTTCTGGAGATAAGAGACCCGAGCCTCGATTGCGACACTTTTAAAAAGGACAATATCCAATGCGACAGGTATAGGAACAGTAGGGCCTCGCTGCACCAGCCAATAGAACCTCTCCACGTGTACACACTCATTGACACGGTCTGGCCATAACTCATGTAAAATGTTCTGTCGTTACTGACACCCAACGGTAAGTCAGTGTATATGGCTGTGTTGATGAAGGTAGGGGAAATGATTATAATACTTTAAAAATGTAATTTCTCGTGTTGAATCTATTGTTCGATCAGCTGCTAAGAAGGTCGCTTCACTTTTTTTGTATTTGAAAACTTCTGGCCACTTGCTAAAACTATCTACCGTTATCAAGTAGTAATATCCATCTATGGGTCCTGCATAGGTACCAATCTAGATAATCCATCCGCATGACCAATTTTCGGTAGGAACTCTAGTTAGAAATTATAATTCAATAATATAGTTCCCCATCTCAGACGTCTGTTGGCTGTGTAAATTGGTAGTCCTTTTCTCTTCGGAATCTATCTTACATGTCTATAAGTCTACCATTCGTCCGTGCTTAGTATATTGCTGCCACATATGGTCCAGTACCCCTGCTGTTTACCTTGAGCTCTTTGATAAAATCCGAAGAAGAATCAGCAATATTATTGGTCCTGATCTGGAGGCTCGGCTTCAGTCACTTGCCCAACACCATAAGGTTGCTTCTCTGTGCCTTTTTTTATAAATACCTTCATTGTAATTGTTCGGATGAACTTTCGCTATGGTACAGAGACGTTTTGATTTTAAGCGCAGTACTAAATTGGCGGAGATCTCATCAATTTACTGTTGAACTAGCCATACCAACCGTATTTCCTATGCTAACAGTTTTTTCTCGCACTTCTCGTTTGTGGAACTCCCTTCCGGCTCCATGCTTTCCAGCCAATTTTAATTTACAAAAATTTAAATGCCATATCACTCGCTATC
Source organism: Acanthosepion esculentum (assembly GCA_964036315.1). Lineage (NCBI taxonomy): Eukaryota > Metazoa > Mollusca > Cephalopoda > Sepiida > Sepiidae > Acanthosepion > Acanthosepion esculentum. The sequence continues at coordinate 17,476,252 of OZ038483.1, forward strand.
TACGGTCCTCCTGATTACTCTTATCTCTCGCTGCTAATTAATGCTTGTGTTCTTAATTCTTTCACACCCTGTAATCCGTTACATTTTAGTGGATTTACTGCCATGCTTATGGTGATAACGAACAAGAAAAAAAAATCTCGTAAGCTGTACATATATTCAACCATATTTCTTCTTTTTAATTGGCATATGCTTTCACTTGAAAGTTGTTCCAAATGCCGCGGTTAAATCGTTTCGGGAGACTCAAATTATTTATCATTTTATCAAATAATAAACATGAACAAATAAAAGTATTAAAATTGTTTGGCCCAACGAGCACTCGTTTGATACTTTTGTGACGCCAACGAATACTCGTTGTCACTTTCGTAATGCTCGTTGTAGTAGAGACTTTGTAATCGCAGATACAACTATAGTAACGCCGTTGAACAATACTGGTGTCAGACGCCTTCGAATAGCACTCGTACTAATAGTACTTGCTGGATAATACTCGTTCGAACAGTAATGCGTATAGTGATCTGAATAGAGGAATAGTATAGTGAATAGAGTAGAGAATAGCGGTCCATAGAGAAATAGACTAGAAAGAGGTGATCCTTTAGACGTCACGCGACTTACTACATATATGCGTTTCTTCTATGGTCACGCGGTCTACTTAATTCAATAAAGAGATCGCCTGTGTTTGCTCATTGGCGATCTATGTTCAAATTCAAGTGTTGGCAGCAACACTTTATTCCTATATAAATGAAAAAAAAAAACAACTAAATATTAATACCATGTAGAGTGACCAAATTTTTAAATTCTTTGTAGACAGAGTCTAGAATATGCCAGCTGCACCTTCTAGAAGAATCCTCACAAACAGGTATTACCTGCCGGGTGCATGTTTGTGGACTTGAGGTTGGACGACCTATGTTTACCTATATCCTCAAGTAAAAAGCCAACCAATCTTTACTCATAGACACGATTAATGTTTACCCTTAGGCTCAAGTATAAACACGGCCAATATTAGAGATGCACTTCTTTTTTTTTAATAAATAAAATATAGAAATAAAATATTAAAAGTCCACCATTATTATTATTATTATTATTATTATTATTATTATTATTATTATTATTATTATTATTATATAAATTACCGTAACAAAGAACTGGCGACGACCATCGGTACCAGGTGATAAGTAATAAATATGCCCCAACACGGTGATTTTTTTTTACTTTTTGTTGTACTGATACCTTGCATTTTATATACAGTAACATTAGCTACTATAGCTAAAGTGTTTTAGCTTAGTTAATTTTATGCTAATTAACCTTTGCATTATTTAAAGTCGAAATTCTTGGCTAAAATTAATTAGTTGTCCGCGTTATTGTTGAGCGTGTAGCTGAAATTCGTCTCTTTTAGCTAAAGTGATTTTGTAAAGTTTACAATGCATAAATACAGCAAAACCCATTTTCAAATATGGCGTAGCGTCTCTAATATGGAGTCCACAGGTCCGGTGTGTCTACCTGAAGTACTCACAAATATTAACAAGACATTTTTCCACCTACAAAAAAAACCTTTTATCATCAGGATCTTTATAAATCACTACACGTTTCACCACAATTCATCTTATAGTCATTTATACTAACTTGGATCATCCCACTTGCAATACATTCTGTATTTGTCGTAATTTTTTTTGTAGTTCGGAAAACCGAAGAGAAAGAACAGCCTGACTTTTTAATGGTCGACGCTGTTTATATTACAATTCTATGAATTGTAAACAGAGGTTCGTGCAACAAGAAAGCGAAATGTCTGTCAAGAAAAAAACAACCGAGTTTCTTTCTATTTTCATATGCACACACTGTTCGGCTTTTTGTTACTCTTCCGTGAGCTTAACATTTGACCTGAGCTTGTAATAAGAATAGGTCAGTTGATGATCACCCCCGCTACGCCCAAACAACCCAAACTACGAAACAAAAGCTTTCAGTTCAGAATCAGCGAAAGAAACGCAAAACGTATTGTGTGTCCGCATAAGTTCGCGCATGCGTACGTGGTTGTAAGAAATATTTTGTGTGTGTTATATCTGTGGAGAAGATTGTAATGAACTGATTACACAACATTTGCCTTTCATGGACGTATTTCTATCCGATTTAGTCTTTAATTGTAGTATGTGATAAGTGTCAAGAAATACCTGAGGACTGAATGAAATTTAACGGCCATCAGGAGCTTAAGAAGCGTTGATCTGTGGCAATCTCAGTATATGTATGTACAACCGTGGGAAGGATAGAGAGGAGAGTAAGCGAAACATTGTGATGAAAGCAACTTAGACGAGGAAACCGATTGGAATAAATCAATGTATAATTCTAAGTCTGATATAGGTAAAAAAATAATAGACCCACCAACGAGGATCAAACGTATTACATTAACTAATAGGTTGTAACCCAAGCTTGCTCAACAGCACAAAAGAGCAGTTTGTCGCGGGGACTCACCATAATGTAGTACCCAATGTGGATTAGTATCTGTACATTAACATTAAGATGTCAAAATAAATTATTAGCCACAATTGTATGCTAGCTATATATGTATGTATCTATCAATGACAGTTTGATAAATATAGCAAACTAAGGTATCTATCTATCTAAATATCTATCTATCTATCTATCTATCTATCTATCTATCCTTTCATTATTTCTATCTTATCTATCCCTATCTATCTACTAGAGTTTTTAATCTCTTTCTCCCGCTGCGTCGTCGTCGTCTCTCTCTCAGTTTGTATATCTATTTATGTATTTATGTCAGTTTGTTTATATCTATCTATCTATCTATCTATCTATCTATCTATCTATCTATCTATCTATCTATCTATCTATAATAGTTTCTTCATATCTATCTATCTATCTATCTATCTATCTATCTATCTATCTCAGTCTGTTCGCATCTCCCTCTATCTCTCTATCAATCTCAGTCTGTGGACATCTATCTATCTATCTATCTATCTATCTATCTATCTATCTATCTATCTATCTATCTATCTATCTATAATAGTTTCTTCATATCTATCTATCTATCTATCTATCTCAGTCTGTTCGCATCTCCCTCTATCTCTCTATCAATCTCAGTCTGTGGACATCTATCTATCTATCTATCTATCTATCTATCTAGATAGATAGATAGATAGATAGAACGAAATAAGCAGATAGACATGAATAGACTGCGATAGATAGATAGATAGATCTAAACGGAACAAAACAGGCAGATTGATAAATAGATAAGAATAGACTTAGATTTGAAGATAAGTAGATAGATATTAGGTTGTCAATAATTATTTCTCACTCATAAATTTGTATTCATAAATAATTTCCTATACATAATTTCCATTACGGATGAAGACTTTAGTCCAAATATATAATAAATGAAATATTTCCTCTCAGAGTTTCAAACAAAATGGTAGGCAAAGAATATATCTTTCTCCGAACTTCCAAAAATAGGCGAAGGCTGAAGTTTATATGATGTTTAAAGCAACTAATCTGATGATACGAATCAGAAAAAAAATGTTTGGATTAATGGAAATACCTGATGAATGAAATTCTGACCATAGGGCATGTCAGCCCAAAATAGCGAGCTGGATGTTCTGTTTACAGCAACGTTGATGATAATAACATTCCAGACATTTAAAGAATAATCGAAATACTTCATCTCCAAACTTTAGATTAAGCAAAAATCTTTGAACAATATTAGTGATAATTAATTTCTGTTTATCGACTTTATTCTTAAAAATAAAAAATAAATAAATTAATAAATAAATAAAGTGCAATTACAATGTATTCAATTATATTTTCACCTTTGTTTGAAATGACTTGTTGTCACTCATCAGGCAGTTCTTACATACTTTTTGAGTAAAATTCCGGAGCTTTTGATGCGAAAAAGCTTTGGATAAACTCTCGAATCTTGTTTTCATGAAAGAATGTTTTCCCCATCAAACCATTTTGCAGCGATCGAAAAAGGCAATAAACGGTTCTGCAAGGTCATGATTGACTGAGATGGACACAACAGATTTCACTGAGTGCCAAAATGGGCTTCTCTACTATTCTTGATGTATGCGGTCTTGCGATGTCATGAGAGAGAGAGAGAGAGAGAGAGAGAGAGAGAGAGAGAGAGAGAGAGGATCCACGGTGTACGCTGTCATTGCTTCATATACTTAAGTATAATAGTATACAGCAAATATTTTTCTTATACAAGACATATGATTAGTAGTTAGGATAATAAAATTGTCATTACAATTGTTTCACCAAAACGGATATTATTTAGGACGTAAGCTAAAAGATAGATAGATGGTGAGATAGAATAGACAAATAAACTCCCATAGCAAGCATAAAAGATCGAGGCGTATATGTACAGGATTCTCGCTAAATGGAACAGTTAAGAGCGAAATTAAAGAAAAAGAGTCAAGATATGACAACCAGGACTTAGTTGTGTAGAATTTTTGGGGTATTATTCTTTTAAAGTTCTTAAAACGAAAATAAATAATAAATGCGTATTACTACATCAAACAGTTGCAATATGGTGATTTACTAAATGAAGCCGAATGTATGATGAACTCAGTGAGGATCGAACTTTAGTTGTAAGTGATAGCGAGACAAGCTCTTTAACCATTACACCACCACGAAGTGTCCAAAGTAGCTTCAATATCTCCATAAACGTTTTGCGAAAAAGCGCCAATAGAAAAACAAGTTGGCCGGCTCCATTACAAGGTAAGATCGCATACAACAGGAATAAAACAAATAATACAAATTTTGGAACTCGGTTGGTCTGTTCAGCCTAATCCAGCCTGATCTTGTAACCGATTATTACCATTTTCGATCAGTAGAAAACGATTTGAATAGGGAATACTTTTACTAATGAAAACCAGATTAAACAGTTCGTTGAAAAGGTTTTCACATCAAAACCTGTGGAATTGTACGTCAAAAGGAATGAAAAAGTTAACCTGATAAGTGCAAAAAACAGAAATATTTCTGATCTGATAAAATATACAAGGGACCTTTTAACCACCTAAAGAACACTCATGAAGATTCTCAAATTTAGAAGCATTGATAAACCAATGATTTCCTCGCCTCTGTATATAAACATTTTTTATTCAAGATGGCTGCGACAAAACATACGACGAGTAAAAAAATGAAAAGTAAAAAATATTCAATTTCCTATTCTGTGTGCGTCTAATAGATTCGTGTAAACTTGCAAAGACATAAAATAAGATATGTGGAGAATTGAAAATGGATGCCTTCAATGGTAAAGAGAAGTTGAAATGAAAATGTAATGGTAATGAAAGAACAGGAAATGGCGACGAACTAGAAAAGGAAGCCATTTACAGAAGATTGCCATAAAGGATGGAAGATAAGGTAAAGAAAAAAGAGTTTCATTGTCGCGCAGACGAACTGGAAGGTAAGAAATCAATTAGAATGAAAATGATATCTAACATGAACGATACAAGAGGAGAATGATGGCGTTAAAATCTTCTAAGAACAGTGAATGTGTTTCAACCAACTAAGGTAAATCAATATATCCGTAGGATGATTAGCTGAAATTTAATATGACCAGTCCGCTGCTTAATGTTAGATATATATATGATCAGTATTCATCACTGAATTAAGTGCATTAACAAAGAAGGAAAATCAACTGAATAAAATGCTTTTGCCATGACTGAGTTGGTTTTATTTAACTATATTTACACTATTTTCGATCGGACTAATATCCTTAACTTTATGAACAGTCTGTTGCTTAATGTTAGATACATACGATCAGTATGGTCACCCCGGCGTAGCGTAATGGTTAACAAGCTTGTATTGCTAAAACAATTACGTCTTAGTAGTGAGTTCGATTCTCATTCGGTGGCCCATACCTTCGGCCTTGTGCCACATCGAAGCTACGCTGAAAAAATCAATACACATGATCAGTATTCACCATTGAATTAAGTGCATTAACAAAGAACGAAAATCAACTGAATGAAATGCTTTTGCCATGACTGAGTTGCTTTTATTTAACTCTATTTACACTATTTTCGATCGGACTAATATTCTCACCTTTACGCTGCTTAATGATAGATACATATGATTAGTATTCACCGTTGAATTAAGTGCATTAACAAAGAAGGAGAATAAGTTGAAAAATGTTTTTGCCACGATTGGGTTGAGGTTTTATTAAACTATATCTCTATCTATAAAAGGCAGGATGTGTATGTGTGTGTGTGTGTGTAACGAATGCACGGCCGCAATTTTCGACGGATTTGCACCAAAATTTACATGCACATGCTCCCAGTTATTGGTAAGGCCAAGACAGTCTTTGCATTTCCCAACTCCTATCGATAGTGGAAATAATCGATTTTTTCATGCTTCTACGGCAGTTTTCAAGTAGTTTGCGGCCATTTTCTACTGGCCAGAGTGAGAGCCTATAGCTGGCTGCCACGAATAGGCAGGAAGATTCTATTGGCCAGTGTGAGAGCCAACAGATGACTGACAGGAATGTTAACTAGCATGCTAGCATGCAAAAAAATCGATAGCTGCATTCGTCACAAGTGGGAAAAATTTAAATCTGCATGGCACTTTACTCCAATTGGATCATTCGCTTGCTTAAACTCAACGTTGATTCTGATTCCGCACAACTGGGTTGGGTGGGAAAAAGTATCTGTTGTTAACATTCTATTTCATTCGGTTTTTCCAGTTACGAGTCCTTTTTTAAAGCTGATCGTTTTGTGTTCATTTTGTTTAGTTCTTTTTTCGTAACAGATTTAATGTTTAGTATAGAGCTTAGAAAAATTCTCAGTGTGAGATAGGCAAGAAGTAAGGCATGTAGCAACATCAGCATGGCAAAAGGCACTCCTTTAAAGGCAAGGAAGGGCAAAAATATTTTAATTCAAGTGATAGCGATTGTTGTATGAGTCGTACGATTTTTGAATCAAGCACGGGCAACGCCGGACCATGCTGCTAGTTTACACTATTTCCGGTTGGACTTAATATTTTCATATTTATTATTATCTCAGCGTTTCACCGTGTGTGTGTGTGAATGTGTGTGTGTGCGTGAATGTATGTGTGTGTGTTTCCCTGTGTGTTTGCATAGACCTTTATCATCCTGTTCCGACCATTTCGTTTCAAATACTGAGTCATAAACCTTTGTCAATGAGCACTCTAAAATCTTTACCTTGTACTACACCAGTTCTATGTCACGAGAGCTAACGTCGCACAAGTTTAGCTCTCCCTATTTCCGTGGAAAATTTTCTGGCGCGCTACATTCTTTAGTTCAACCAGTTCAGACCTTTATAGCTAAAACATGCCAAGCCATGGACACTGGGACGAGCCATAATCACTCCCTTTGCATTCTGTTAATAAGACGTCTTCCTAAGAACCGCCACATTGCTGAATGGACTCCCGAGTTTATGCTTCCCGATCACTGCAAATGTTAACCCGTCGATGGTCAACAGTTATCTACTTTCAACATCATCATTCAATAACCTCCTACTGTGCGTGGCTCATGGACCCCTTGCATTGGTTGATCAACAGTACAAAAAGACCCTCTTTTACGTTTTTTGTTATCCTGTTCCAGTTGATCTTTCTCTAGGTTGCCACTTACAACGGCAAAGAGAATATGGCATTTTGTTATCGTTGGAAGATCATTTCTCTTATGTTCCATTCTCCACAGTCCCGACCAAAAAAAAAGGGGGGTTCAAAGTGATTCTAATAGTAATAATGATAATAGTAATAATAGTTACAATTTTTTGAAAGCAGACAGACAAACACGCGTAAGTGCGGTAATAATACTGGCCCACACTTTCTTTCCCAAGATAAAAAAGCTGTCTGGTTTGACAGAATATTTAACGAAAGGTTTGCCGACAAGTGTACTTGGGATACGTTGACTTGTATTCTGGAAAGATTTTAAGAAAAAAAAGCCAATGACTTTATAATGATGAGGATAAATTATCAACTTAACCAATACGTTTCTGATCTAATGTGGGTGTTATCTATCTATCTATGGTTAAGTACGGAATAGACGGTTTTTAA
>OZ038483.1:17494267-17501767 GCA_964036315.1 Acanthosepion esculentum
ACCAATGACTAAGTACTTCGTTAATTAAGAGAAATTAAACAACCAATCACTAAACACTTCATTAATTAAGAGGGATTAAACAACCAATCACTAAGCTCTTTCTTAATAAGAAGATATTAATCAATATATCACTAGTCATTCTCTTGACGTATGGTCGTTCTACACGTGAGCCTCCGGCCAAATACCGACACATCTCGGTGGGTATTCATTTATGCGCGGCATCTCTCTTGGGTAAATTAGACCTGACAGAGTTCATCCCTCTCTTGGACAAAACACAGCCTACATCCTCCAAATTGAAGGAACGCCGGAGCCGTGGTCGTTGACTCCATCAGGGGCACCCTACGGCCTTGAGGAAGTCCAATGATACCATGTCATTACCGCCAGGTTCGCTAAGGTCTTCATTAGTTCAGTCATTCAGTTAAATTAGGTACCTCTACGATATCGCTAAAAAAATGGCATAAGCATGATTAAAAAGACGCCAAACTTGAAAACAAAATTTTATCTTTTAAATGCTTATATTATGTGGAAGAGGAAAGAACAAAGTTTTTTTTCATTATTTTTAAAAAAATTTTCCTTCTTTTTAGAATATTCTAAATTTTGATTAAAAAACTTTGTTTATCTTTGTGTCACGGTCACCAGTGAAATAACATATACAATTTTTATCACTTTTTTTTTGTATGACACACATTATTTTTGGAAATCTTGCAAAAATGAAAATAATTGTCGGATCTTAATGAAACTTTCAGAAAGTATTCACAGATGATCGAAATTATTATAAATATGTTTTTTTTTATTATAGTCATGGCAGAAATATTTTTTTTATATTTATTATCCCCCCACCATAACTAATTTTATGAAAACTCTAGAAATTCGCTCGCATCGGGTTTAGTTATTACAATAGTTAAAAGCACAAGGCTTTGAAGAATGCAAATCACGTTTTGTTTTTTTTGTAATTACTCCACACGTACCTGAAAAATAGCTTTGAACTGTAATATACAAAACTCAATAAAACAAATATATTATTTAATTTCAAATGCTTTTATTTGCTTTTAGTTGTTTGTATTAATATGGACAATATTTTCTGAAAGCAAAAAATTTTTCCGATGAATAATAAATTTTTTATTCAGTTATTTCTTAATTATTTAACTATAATACATTTTTTACATTAAGTTGGTAAAATATTTTAAAATTACTTACAAGCCGCGTCGGATTTTCTAAATGCCCTTATGATATAGATCTTGTTTTAGTGCTTTATAAATTGTATCGTTTTGACTACTCCGAACTCCACACGTACTTAAAAAATGTAATTTTGTCTTTAAAAAAAAAGTTAAAACGGTTGTTATTAAAATGTATGAGAGGTAACAAAAGTATAAAAGGTCACGTGACTTGAGTTTAAATGGCGTTACAAATTCTTAGCGAGACAATTGTGCATTTTGAATTAGCGGTTTTTACTCATTACAAAAATTTGAACATCATCCTAAGCCATTTTCACCATCAACATTACTACATTTTTAAAAATACCATTTATTTCATTTATCATTTTACATATTTCATTGCAATTTCAATTTTTTGAAGTTGTTTTACAGCTTTCACTTTTTTTCTTTCAGTGAGCCGTCTGTCAATTTTTCAATTACGATTCATTTTCATACTGTACCATTTGATTTATTTTTAATTTTTTTATATAGCTACTTTTTCAATATATTTCTTGAATTTGTGAAATTCTTTTTATAGATTTTTTAATTCATGTATATTTTTTTTGTTATGAAATAAGAAAGATAACATATCCAACCGAGCACTGAAATTTGGCGCACTCAGATATTTTTCGACAATTTTTTTTTTTTTTTCGTTTTTTATATTTTTTGATTTAGTTTTAATAGTCTTCATTGAGATTTTAATTCATTTCATTTACATATTTTTCATATAAATAAGAAAAAGAAAAGAAAATTACCTAGCAATAGCTGATATTATTTAATTTTTGTCATCATCATTTATTTATCAAAATACTATATAAATTTACAATTTTTTTTTTTTTTGCTCCTTATTAGTTTGTTTCATTTCTAGACATAAAGAACAACATAACACTATCTCGGTGATCATTGTGAATTCAAACAAACTATCCAGTATTGCCTCCGAGTCCTTGGTCCATCCTGTCTACAGCTCATAAAAATTCATTGTCATCACCCTGCTCAAAATGTGTTAAAAAACAAAAATACATCAAGCCATTTCTCAAACTTAAATTATAAAAAGAAAAAAAAGAAAAAATTGGGTTTTTTTACAAGGTGGTGACAACTTGTTATTGTTGGCTGGCTGGCCCTTGACCCAGCAATGTCGAATTCATTTTTTTGGGCTTAATTTAAACACTGTTTTCCTCAATGCTGATTTCAAATAAAAAACATGCAAAAAAAACAAAAAAAACTGGTTTCTAATGTTTAGATATAGTAATTTTAACTATTTTTTTTTCATATTTTATGCCCAGAAAAAATTTTTTATAATCATTTTCATTTCACCAACCAATTTCACTCAGAAATGAAAGAGCATTCTTTGCTTTCAGGAAATACTTAGTTTCATGGGGTGCAGATCAAAAATTTTCTTGATATTTTGTTCAGATGATGACATAAGTTATTTTTCAATATTTATTTCAGGGCAAATAGGCTGCAGAGTGTAACAAAATAACTATTGATATGTTTGTGATGATTTTTACTTAGGATAGAAATGTTTTATCAAGCAGATATGTATTGACTTTAGGAGGCTACAGCTACGTGACGTCATTTACGTCCTTTCGTATGATCATTCGGATCTCACGTTAGCTGACGATATGTGATGACAACACATCACTCATTGCCTGTCAATAGCGAAAGATGTTAAGATCGCCTCCCTTTATTTTAAACCACATTTTTTTTCGAAGAAAGTAAGTAAAAGTTTCCTTAGAAATATATTAAATAATCTTTAAATTAGATAATTTTCGTTAAAAAAATTTTGAACAACCTATAATTTATTTTTAAAAGAAATTTAAACTCGGATTTTAACTTAGTTTAAAAAAATTTTAAAATATGGCTGATATCGATTTTTTTTCGATAATTTTGCTGAAAAAAAAAAACAAGATTTTTAACTAAAATTTCGGACATGCTAAGAATGAGTAAAAAAAATTTAAAAATACTCAAAAAATATTTCGGTATTTCTTCTTAATAATGATATATATACTTAAGCAGATAAAAAAATTTTTCGTCAAATTTAAGGCCTTTCTTGTCAAGCTATACTGATTTGTTTACATTTCGTGGAGGTACCTAAGTTAAATGCTTGGGCGATTATGTATCATGCGATACATGACTGACGAGGCAGAAGATTTTTTTTCCCGCAGTAGTTTGCCATTTCTTTCTGAGGTAGACTGGTTGCCAACCAAGTCTAAAGAACCCAGTCTCTCCTGCTATTTAATCCATAGGTGGGAGGGAGAAGAGGTGGATTCATACCTTTCCAAAGGGTATTTGTGCGCAAGTGAATCTAACGAACTCGACTGGGATTCGAACTCGGCTCTCCGAGCCGATATCTATTACACCACAACGCACAATCTTCATAAATTACAAGATTTAAAACAACCGATAAGTCATCTTCACGCGTGACCTGGTTTGTCCTCTTCTTCGTCCATGTATAACAAAAAAGAACACGTCCGCATCAGTTCGTCTTCTCTCGGCATCGCGTCGTGCCCCATGCTGAATTAATAACTCTGAAAAGCTGCAATAGTTATTTACTCCTATAAGCTTAATCTGGTACAAGGCCTGTGCAGTGCGAGCAACTCGACAGGATAATTCTGGCATTTAGTGGCTTGTGTAAGGTGACAAATTAATGTGTCCGGTTAGGTGTCATAATTAATTTATTAAAATTGACACACAGAAGACTATAGTGGTGAAAATCTAATTAGCTAGACGAGCCTACGGTTTAGCTATGTTCTGTATTCCCCACGTGACGCCCTAAGTGCCGCTGAAGAAGATTTATTCGTGTTAATCGATGTATAATAATGATAATTCTTTCTTTCTTCATATATATATATATATATATATATATATATATATATATATATATATATATATATATATATATATATATAAGTAGAGAGTGAGAAAGGAGGCAAGGGGAGTAGTGAATAGCGGCTCGGATTGAGGAATCGGAGAATTCCAGTTGAATCCATTACATTCTCTTATGTGCTAATACTCTTGGCAAAGGTATGAATCCTCTTCTCCTCCAACTATGGGTTCTATAGCCTTGGATGGAAGCTGGTCTAGGAGAAGGACAACTCTGAATTCAAAGCTAGCGGAGGGTTTTGGGGACTTTGTGGCATGAAGTGCACCAGGTCTCTGTATTCGGTCCTTCAAAAAGTGTGGTTGGTTCTGCACAAAGCCATCCCCACTATAACACTGTGCAACAAATTTCAAGTTTAAAAAAAGTACATACCACATAAGACCTGTTTAAGTGTTAGAAAATTATATTGATACTAGAACTGACCTTTCTTCCCTTAGATTAGGCACCGTTTTCATGTACTTTAAATCATAATTTATTATTATTGGTTATGAATAAAAAACAAAGAACTTTCAGTTTATACAACATTTGTCCCCTTAACCCTCTTGTGTATAGTGTCATCCTATCTTTTTATATTCCAGTAGTCGTCTGCCAACATGCCAGGCTTCCATTTTCCTTTAAAACGTTTCTCCATCACTGAAATATCCTGATGGAATCTCTCGCCATGTTCATCACTCACATCACCAAGATTTTCCGCAAAGAAGTCCAAACGAGAGTGGAGTACACGAACTTTAAGGGACATGTTACACCCCATATCATGATAATGACGTATTAGATCATTTATAACTTGCGCATAGTCTTCTGAACGATATTTTCCAAGGAACTTATCACAAACTTTCTTGAATAACTCAAAGGCAATTTTTTCTTTTTTCTTGAGATGTGTGTTGAAAGTTTCATCAAGTACAATTTTTCGCATTTGAGGACCTATGAAGATACCTTCTTTTATTTTAGCTTGACTTAGGGAAGGGAACTTTTCTGCAAGATATGTAAATGCGAGGGAATCCTTGTCCAGGGCTTTCACAAATTGTTTAAACAAACCAAGTTTAATATGCAAAGGTGGTAAATGGATTTTATCACTTTGCAGAAGTGGTTTGTGTTTAATATTATATTTCCCTTGCTCGATTTCATCTCTAACGAGCCGATGCTTGCGTACATAATGTTCAGTTCTTGCTCTGGAGTCCCAGAAGCATAGGAAACAGCAAAATTTAGTATAGTCAGGCTGAAGGCCTGTAAGCATGGCTACAATCTTGAAATCTGCACAAATATGCCATTTATGGGTATTATATTGTACGCTCGTTAGAATTGTTTTTAAATTTTCATATGATTCTTTTATGGTTGCGCTGTAAGCTATGGGAACAGATAGCAGAGTGTTGCCGTTGTGTAACAAAACAGCTTTGATGCTTTCTTTGGATGCACCTAAGAAAAGTCGCCAGTTGGTGTTATCATATGGTATTTCTAGCAGTTCAAAAAGTTTAGCGACGTCATTACAGAAGCATAAGTCATCTTTCATGGTAAACAATACATGCAGTTTTTGTGAACGTTTTCTGTACAATGTTATCTTCACCCCTTTTCTAGAAGCTTACTTTTGTCTTTGGTTAAATAGAGATCTCTACATAAGTCATTTAGAGCCTCTTGAGAAAATAGTATTGGTTAATTCATGCTTTCTAGATCATTAAGTTCTACTGTTTCATCACTGGAATGTTCATCTCCACTGCTTGAACTCCACATTTCTTCATCTGGGGGTTTTGGCACAGGAAAATCTTTTGAGTGCTCAACTGGGCGCATTGCTGATTTCAGATTTGGGTAAACAACGTGTTTCTTTTTCTTTGCCGGAGGACAGCCCGTATATAGTCTTGCTGACAGAAATAGCAATCATTAGAATGATCTCTCCGCTCACGCCAAATCATTGGCACACCAAACATCATGTGAACATTTTTTCTTGCAAACCATGTTCTCAGTGTCTTCACACATGTAAGGCAACAGACATGAGGAGCCCATGGCTTGTCTTGGTCTCCTATGTCACAATGAAAGTACGCCTTGTACAATTTCTTCATATGACTTGTAATGTTGCGCTTTTCTTTAGCAAATGTTACTTAGCCACATATGTAGCAGAATCTGTTTGGATCATTTTTGCACTGTCTTGACGTCATTTTCGAAACCTATAGAAAAAGTATAAAGAAATATAAAATATATTAAATACAGGTTTTAAGGCATAACGTATTAAGTGATAAACACGGTTAAATATAAGTACATAATGACATATACAAAATATGTAAGCGCAATGTTGTATGAAACTTATTTTTAACATTTTTGTCGAGATTCTTGAAAGTGACAATTTTGCAAAAACTATACCTAATTCAAGAAAAAGAAGGCCAGAAATGGATTTTTGATGCCATTGTGAATATAAAAATGACCACAGATGTTCTGTACTTTTTAAAGTGTTGCACAGTGTAATCAAATCATACGTGTTGGTGTCTGGGCTGTCGGTTCCTGGGAACTGAGCTGCTTGACCCTCATACGTCGAATACGACGGGAGAGTCCACCATACATACACACATACATACATACATACATACACACACACACACACATATATATATATATATATATATATATGTATATGTCTCTTCCTTATCTATCTATCTATCTATCTATCTATCTATCTATCCGTTTGTTCATATCTATCTATCTATATACCTCAGTCTGTTTATATATATCTATCTATCTGAATGTGGCTGTTAGTGTTCAGCGTTTAGCTTCATTTACATATCTTTACCGATCAGTTATTAGGGAGATATTAAATATATTTTAATGTTTTAAAAAAATATTCAGTATTATTATTGTTTAGCTAATAAGCATTATAACACAGCACAAATATCTATAGTGTGGAAAAAGGAATTTTCGACAATATACGCATTTTTTACGTATTTATGATAATTTTTAAACATATAAAAAACGACATTCTTGTATATGTAGTTATGGATAATATTATATATTTACTATTGTTTTTAATTAATAGCTATTTGTGCTCAGAGTTTGACATTAATAGCTATCTGCTGATGTGTTAAAATTTTGGAATACTAAAAATTAAAATTTCATCTCTTTGATAGATATCGCGATCTTTTAATTCTTAAAAATCAAATGTTGAGATTGAATTAAAGCAATCAATTGATGAATGGATTTTAAAAAGAAAATACATGCAAATTCTGTGGACTTTTACAGGGTAACATGAGATATTCTCTGCTCATTTCTATGCAATGATATAAATTATGTTTTCTGTCATTTGGCAAAGGCATATCGGTTAAATGGATCCCGTTACTCAGCTTTCACCGGCACTTATTTTCGATTTGTCCAGATGGTAACAACGTTGGTTTCAATTTGAAAAGACATTCCTTCAAAATCAGATCTGCTTCACCTTTGAAATATTAA
>OZ038483.1:17506767-17601767 GCA_964036315.1 Acanthosepion esculentum
CATTTTATAGTTCACCAATAGAAGAGGTAACCAATCAGAAGGCTCAAAATATTCAATAAGATGTGTATAAAGGCGGCCATGTTTTTTCCAGAATATTCACTGACAGCCTTTGATATCGAAGACTGAAGAATTACGAAACAGCTGCTGGTAGTATTGGCGATATAGTCAGATTCAGTAGAGTGTCTGACTCGTGAGTGTTAATCTTTAATGTTGTTTCATTGAACAGATTACGTACTGCGCTGGATTCTATATTCATAGACTATGGTGAACATGGTCAACAGAAATTAGTTACAGTCGAATTTACATAACGATGCACATCAAGAAAAAAAAATCAAGCGCATTGAGGCTTAACATGTTTCGTCATGCAAATGTAAATTATGATCAAACTCATTTTCTGATGATGCAGGTTCATTGTCGAAACATCACAGAGTAAAAATTCCCGGAATTCTCTCAAATATACTATATGAATGGTATGCGCATGTCTATTTGCACAAATCACTCATAAAATAATGATGGAGATATGACGGGCCTGTTTATGCAATGGCGAATCAATATTTGAATAAATGTGCTTCTGTCAGTTTCTTAGTCTATATAGATCTAGCTACAAGGCTGGAACGAATATCCCGTCTGATTTTATCTTTTATGTTACAAACGAAGATACTAATGCTTGTAGAAATGTTTCACCATCAATACAGCCTCCATTGCATCCTAGAACCTCATTCCATCTGTTAACAAATTTACAGGCGCCACTTTTGTGAAATTCCTTAGGTTTTAAGACCAACACACATTCAACCCCTTCAATTGATGTTAGCCTGAGACCATCTGTATAATTCTGCAGACCCCTAAACAAGTGATAATTAGATGGATATATACACGAGTTCCCCTTGAGGTCTGGAGTGACCTTAAGTCCCAATAGACGCTCAAAGCAAGGAGCCTCTTTGAGGAATACATCCATTCATAATAATTGATCATTCCATGGAGAAATCTTTAGAGAATCTACGACTCCATTAATTTTTTGTATTAACAGATCGCGACATCTATCGGAGAAATGAAATTTAAATTTTTATTATTGCATTATTCTAAAATTTTAACACATCAGCAGATAGATATTAATGTCAACCATTGAGTATAAATAGATATTAATTAAAAAAAATAGTAATTAATGTATAATATTATCCATAACTACATGTACAAGAATGTCGTTTTTGATAAAAGTTAAAAAAATAAACATAAATATGTAAAAAATGTGTATACTGTCGAAAATTCTTTTTTCCACTCTATAGGTATTTGTGCTATGTTATAATGCTTATTACCTAAACAATAATAATACTGAATAAATGTTTTTGAGCATTAAACTATATTTAATCACATAATAGCTGTCGCGATCTATAAAATTAGTATAACAGACTGTTACTTCCGATTTATTGTGAAAATTAAAAATGAAGAGACTGATACTTATAGATAATATTTCATCATCAATGCAACCTCCATTGCTTCTTAGAACCTCATTGCATCTGTCAAAAAGTTTACAAGCGCCACGTTTGTGAAATTCGTTCGGTCTTGATGAAAAATACGAGACCAACTGATGTTTAACTTACTTTCTTGATGTCAACCTTACGATTTCCAAATGGTTCCGCAAGTCTCTCAAGAGATAACCAGAAGGAGCAATAGCGAAGGAATATGGCGAATGAAGCAATATTTCACAGCCGAGCTTCTCTAAGAGATCTTTAGTTATTCGTCCAATCAAACGGAAGATTAAACCCTTTTCTTTGAATAAGGATATGGTGAAGTTGTTGGAAGTAAAGATCAACGTTGATTATGTTCTCTCTGTTCATAATGGATGATTCCTTGAATATCTCACCATACACTCAACATGATCTTTGGTTGATATTCTCTCTGGTGCTGAGCTTATCCAATGACAATGGCGTTGAACATTATGGTAAAGGATCCATTTCTCATCACCAGTAACAAACCTGTTCAAAATGGGCAGTTGAAGGTGTTGTGTAAGCAGTCCGTCTCAACAATCGACCGGGCAGGAAACATTTTCCAAACACTAAAACCTTTCCGATCCTTTTCAATTCGCGTTGGACTGTTGTATGATTAACATTAAATTTCTCACTGAGTTGGAGAGGCAGGATTTATAATAACAACAGTTTCCAAATTCTCTGATTCGTTTCGTTTTAAACGACTCTCATAGCTCGTCCTCTAGACCAGGGGTCGTTAACTCTTGGCATGCGTGCCAAAATTGGCACACCGGTGACTTGTTTCTGGCACGCGAAACTTATTCATTAGATTCCAATTAATTTTTTCTCTCTTTCATGTATATCATTATCTCATGTATTTCCATTTTCTTCCCTTTAAATATTGCCAAGATCATTAGCTAAGAAACGATGTCATTCGAATGAAGAAGATATTAGAGAAATTTAAAGACTATTGGATTGAAACATGTGGTATGATTAATAAAGAAAATAAAGCCTTATGCATTTTCTGTTCCGAAACAATCGTTTGTAGGATTTCTTCTGATGAGGGACAGTTTGAAAGTCTTCATAAGGACTTAAACAATAAAACGGAAGAGAATAAATTTCACGTGAACTGAGCAAGACATCATTTTATCGGCAATTGTTTTTGTGAAATTAGGCAATTTATAATTTCCGCTAAGCAAAGATGTTACAACGAGGGTAGCTGATGTGTACATCATATGCACACATAAATAAACTCACCAGGGGTGGGGTACTAATATAGAAATGCTTAAAATCAAAATTACTCGGGGAAAAATAACTAAGACCAGAAAAGAATCAAAATCATCCCTAGAAAGTATTCGATGGCATGGGAAACCGTAGGGCCTCAGCAAGGGAGCCTAAATCTAAAACAAGCTAGCTCATGTGTATATCATATGCACACATAAATAAACTCACCGAGGTTGGGGGAGAGCTGTCCACATGCCCATATGGAAATGCTGAAAAAAAAAAAAAAAAGACCAAAAAAGAATCAAAAGCGTCCCTAGAAAGCGTTCAATTCCATGGGAGACCCTAGAAGCCTAACATTAAAAGCAAAATAGCGCTCGACAATACTGGGCCCTGAAAGTCCTCTATATGACAGCATATAGTTCAAGTAATGTACAAAGTAGGCCACTCCTAAAAGGATTATGCTACCAAGGCACACAGAATAAAAAGAGCTCAATGCTATATTTAAAGGCAGAGCATTATTATAACTTTGAGGGTCCTCTATTGCAAGTTTCGGCAACCATTGCCATGCGTGGCAAACATGGCACATCGATGACTTCTTTCTGTCACGCGATTCCCTCTTATTCTTTTCCTCGTTCACGTATATCATTATCTCATGTATTTTTATTTTCTTCCCTTTACAGATTGTGCAGAATGTCAAGATCATTAGCTAAGAAACGATATCATTCAAATGAAGAAGATATTAGAGAATTTAAAGAATACTGGACTGAAGGATGTGGTATGATTAATAAAGAAAATAAAGCCTTATGCGTTTTCTGTTCCGAAACAATCGTTTTTAGGATTTCTTCTGATAAGGGACAGTTTGAAAGTCTTCATAAGGACTTAAGCAATAAAACTGAAGAGGAAAAAAGAGAATGAATATCTCGTGAACTGAGCAAGACAAAAAACAGTCTGATATTTTTATGAAGTTTATTTCAGGTAGGCCCAGTTCCAACTTAGTTGCTGCTAGTTTTGAGGTTTCAAAAATATTTGTTGGCGCGTGGAAAAATTTTGTGTCAGAGCTTTGGCCGCTTTTGGCACGCACTCTCAAAAAGTTTTCCCACCCCTGCTCTAGACTAGAAAACTGTTTTGAAACAGGAAAACCACTCCCCTGAAAATTTTAATCCACTCAATGCTTCGTCCCCAAAGGCGCGGTCGATGGATTTTGCTGCTTCATTTGAGTTGACACTTTAATGAAACTTATAGAATACAACATTTCTGATGTGTTCTTTATGTCGGGCGAACATATACGAAACATCCGAACGAAATGAATAAAATACTTTCTGAAAATAAAAAAAAGTATAAATTGTCCATAGTAGCATTAAAGAACAACAAAAAGAAGCAATACTTTAATTAATTTTGTTCAAAATTTTCACGTAAAAAATTGGACAGAATCTTTTTTCTAACCTGATATCTTGGCACTACATTATTGTTACTTGATTCTGCATGGATATCGGTGGCTGGTGCAACATGATCTTCTCAAAATTTACCCCATTTGACTTTTTATCAGAATAAAATAGTCACCTTGACCAAATCCCATATTTCTCGAGAGAAAACAAGGTTATACAATGTGAGCCGAGATAAAAACGAGTATTTTCAAATGCTCTCAGGCAGCCATGGTGAAAGACAGATATAGGTGTTATAATAGTTGGCGCAACATAATCTTCCGATGTTCAATTTCTCCTAATTCCCACAAGCTTCGTAAATATCATTTCACTGTTAAAGGAATATTATAATCTGACGTGTTATTCGCAAAAACTCAACGATAAACATGACATGATGGATTATTTTTTTAATATGTAACTTTTGAAAAAAGACCGTTCCCATGGGAAGAAGTGATATTTTTAATTTATGAAGCTTCCAGGTTTTATGTGAAAAGGTTTGTCAAGATTTTTTCTTTAATTTCGTAGATTTCATGATGGAATGGTAAATGTAAACTTACACTGGCGTCAAAATGTTAATAAATTAAGTCATTTAACATTCTGAAATATTGAAAAAAATGTAAAACTGAATTGCAATATATATATGTATATATATATATATATATATATATATATATATATATATATATATATATATATATGTGTGTGTGTGTGTGTGTGTGCGTGTGTCTGTGTGTGCGCGTGTGTGTGCGCGTGTGTGATTATATATCAGCAATTAAATAAGCAAAAACGTTTCGAGCGACAAGAATATGAACGATGAAGTTTAAGGAAAACTTTCTAAAAATAAAAAATATTAACAGTTTAATGTGATTGTCGAAAGTAAATTGATGTCAGAGATAAGAATAAAATGTACACGAAACAGACGATAGGTCGATCTCTCTCTCCCCTTCGCTCACCCTCTCTATCTATATATCTATCTATATATGTGTGTCTGTGTGTCTGTGTATGTATGTATATATATATATATATACCTTTATAGTAGATAGTATATTCATATATGGTGGACTCTCCCGTCGAACTCGATGTATGAGGGTTAGACAGATCAGTTCCCAGAAACTGAAAGCCCGACGCCCACACAGGATTTGATTATAGTGGTGAAGGCTTTGTGCAGGGCCATCCACACTTTTTGGAGGGACGAATACAGGGACCTGGTGCAACGCAGGTTTTGAATTCAGAGTTGTCCTTCTCCTAGACCAGTTGCCATCCAAGGCTATAGAACCCAGTCTGCCCTGCTATTTACCCATTGTTGGAGGGAGAAGAAGAGGATTCACGCCTTTCCCAAGGGTGTTAGTACGTAAGTGAATGTAATGGATTCGACTGGAATTCGAACTCGGCTATCAGATTCCTCAATCCAAGCTGTTATCCATTACTCCACGGTGCCTATCTATATATATAGTCCATGTTATGAAACAGAGCCATAAGTTTATATTTGTGAATACGCATAACATTCATCGTCGATAGCACGTCTCGGGGATTCCTGCAATTCTTCGCACCTGAAGATTGCATAAACTGCATGAAACCCTGAGTCATGCTATCGACGCTGGATATTATATATATATTCAATAAAGTAAATATAAATTATTCATTGAGTCTAAAACCTCAACTGAATTCAGAAAGCACTGGACGGTCGTTTCGTCTTATATTTGGAACTCATCAGCAGTGCGCATCCGCTACCGAGAATTGAAACACGGACAGTTAGGTTATCAAGTATACAACATACCAACTGTTCCAACCGGCCTCGGTGACGAAGAGATAGCAAATCAGACTCAATATAGCGCCGCTCGCTCACATATTCCGTGGTGGAACTCAACTGAGATTCTCTCTAACCATAGGACTGTGCGGCGCTATCTTGAGTCTGATTTGCTATCTCTTCGTCACCGAGGCCCGTTGGAACAGTTGGTATGGTATTTTGCTTGACAACCTAACTGTCAGGGTTTCAATTCTCGGTTGTGGATGCGCACTGCTGAGTTCCAAATATAGGACGAAACGGTCGTCCAGTGGTTTCTGCATTCTGTTGAGGTTTCAGACTCGATGAATTACTTAAATATAATTATCAAATCCTCCTAATAATTTCTATTATATATATATATATATATATATATATATATATATATATATATATATATATATATATATATATATATATATATATATATATATATATATCATGTAGTTCGTGCGACCAATTTCCATATATATATATATGGAAATTGGTCGCACGAACTACATGATATATATGTGCGACCAATTTCCATATATATATATATATTTTAAATAAAAACAGATTGCTTTAAGGTTCCATATAATAAATTATTTCACCACAGCCCTTTTAAAGGACAGCGGATCATCAGATTTATTTCCAAATGTTGAAATGAAAAAATGAAAAGAAATTTACACATTTATGACGAACAATAATAAGGAAACTCACGAAGTTGGGGCAGTGTACGGGGGTAGAGAGACAGCATTAAATAAATCTGATGATCCACTGTCCTTTAAAAGGGCTGTGGTGAAATAATTTATTATATGGAACCTTAAAGCAATCTGTTTTTATTTAAATTATTAACTCTGATTTACATTGAACTCTCTGGATTCTATCCTCATTGGGTCTTCCCATACGGATTACCTAGTTTCTCGTAAACTATATATATATATATATATATATATATATATATATATATATATGGAAACTGGTCGCACGAACTACATTCCCTTCCCCCGAAGAAAATCTTCCTGAATTTCTCTCAGCTTGGAGTCTCGGAAGGTCATTCATAAGCGGGATTGCATCAGAATAACGTGGTTCTCGAGTTCCTTCTGCGGTAGTTTGCCGCTCTTAGTCTGAGTGAACAGCTTTTTATCAAAAGCGTAAGGATTATTATAAAAGAATCTCCGAGACAGTCACTATTTCTTCCAAAGTTTTCTTTGATTGTCAGCTCTCGAGATCCCTAAGATCCTTTCTTTAAATACGTAAGTAGGTCCTTAAGGCTTTCCCCTCTTATGAATTGGGGCTTCTTTGAGTAGGCGATTCACAACACTCTGTTCGGCTCTTAGTTTACCCTTCTGAATCTGTCGTCTATTTAGTCGTTTCTCTATTTCTATCCACTCTTGCAAGAGACACAACCAAACCGCAGAAGATAAACCTCGTGCACAACTCCGCAAAAGGTTCTGCTGCTAAATGGGGTCCTTTAGATGGATCGTAATTATGAATGAGAATTCCTGATCGAGATTCGACCAAGTAATTCTCTCATTGTCTTTGGGCGACTGGATACTTGGCTTGCTTGTAATTTCTCCAGGATGATGGGATGCTGAAAACAGTCGGTATAATCCTGATTCATAATCACATCATTCGACTTACATTCTCCAATAGAAGAATTGCGTTGCCTGTACCAGCGTGTCTTATGGATACGTAAACCTCGCAAGTCCCCAGCTACAGACACCCAGGGGGCATTTTTCGCTTGTTGTGCGAGTCGTATTTGCTTTAGAACTTCTGATTTTTCCAGGATGCCACCCAAAGCTTTCTGGTGGTGTTGATCACGTCGTCTTTCCGAACAGACATCTTATTTTCCACATGACCACGCGAGAGTGAATCCGATGAGTATTGAGTATGGAAAGCCGTTGGTATATATATATATATGGATATTGAGGTCAGCACCCATCATCGACAATCTGTTACATGTTTAAACACAATCTTCAGCCTGAACCATGAAACAGACGCTGGGTGTTGAGTTCATTTTTATATTCGCATACTCAGTTCACATTGAGTTCACTTTCATATTTATATAAACTCTATTGGATAGAGTGCTCAATATTAGGGATAAATACAGAATTTCATGAAAGTATTTTTTTATCATCTCTCTCGCTCTCTCTCTCTCACTCTCTTTCTCCCCATATATATATATATATATATATATATATATATATATATATATATATATATATATATATATATATACTGGGTGTGACAGCAAAAGTGTCCAAATCGTGTAACAGCACAGAATAATTATGCATCCCACAAAATGTGTATTATCTAAAGAACAACGAAACTAATTGAGTTTCTTTTTCAGATAAGACGTTTAGCCATCTTGACACCATTTGTCGTACGAATCACTGAAAAAAACTTTGAGTTATTCAGATACAAAGAGAACAGGTTAAAATCGCTTTGTGCCACCCCCAACTCCTAACTGAGAAATGGTGAGAGGAAAAAGATCATTCAGGCTTTCAGTATTGGTAACAACTTTGGCTTCCATCTTCAAAGTCTATTCAGGAACCATCAAGAGAACGGTGAATAAGTTTAAAAAAAAGGGAACAGTAGAGAGGAAAACTGGATCAGGAGGTCACAACAGGAATAGGGATCATCTTTTCAATTTAGAGCTAGATAAATTCTTATTATTCAAAGTAGAGTCCAATATTGTTATAAACATCTCGGAGTGTGCAGGAATGCGAGAAAGGACTCTAATCAGCATTACAAGTAACAGCACCATCATATCAAGGCAGCAGGTTGTAAAGCTATGACTTAAAAAAGGTATTCCACTCGCTGGACTGATAAGTCAACAGTGACGTCATCGGTGGCAGGAAAATCAACAATAAAATCGTGGAAGAGGACGTACTTAGAAACGAGTTGACTTTATATGTATAAATAAATATGTATATGTGTGCTTGTGTGGATAGCTGGAGAGAGAGAGAGAGAGAGAGAGAGAGAGAGAGAGAGAGAGAGAGAGAGAGAGAGAAAGAGAGAGAATGAGAGAGAGAGTGAGAGAGTGAGAGTGAGTGAGTGAGCGGGGAAGATAGCTATGAACCAAAGTATATGGATGGATGTGCAGAATGAGATAGACATATCGGTAGATAATGAACTGACCGATATATATATATATATATATATATATATATATATATATATATATATATTAAAAAGAAGAGAGGTACCGCAAACTTTTTTGGTTGTAATGTGTTTTTTTTTTTTAAATATTATTCTTTATGTTTCATAGTTTTACATAGTAAAACTATGAAAAATATGAAAATGACATAGTTACTATGTAAAACTATGAAAAATAAAGAATAATATTTTTTTAAAAAACCCACATTACAACCAAAAAAGTTTGCGGTACCTCTCTTCTTTTTAATATACACACTTTTCTCTCGTTGGAACCATTATAACCTCTTCATTTCATTTTATATATATATATATATATATATATATATATATATATATATATATATATATATATATAATGTGTGTGTGTGTGTAGGGAGAGAGAGAGATAGAGAGAGACAGACAGACAGATAGACAGACAGATAGATAGATAGATAGATAGATAGATAGATAGATAGATAGATAGATATGAACAGACGGAGATAGATAAGTAGAAAGATGAATAGATGTGAGAAATCTGACGCAGATAGATATGTGAAAACTGGGATAGATAGATAGATAGATAGATAGACAGATAGATAGATAGATGTGAGTAATCTGACGCAGATAGATATATATATATACACTGAAATAAAAACGAAGAAACTGATATATATATATATATATGCATATATATACATATATATATATATATATATATATATATATATATATATATATATATATAGATAGATAGATAGATAGATAGATAGATAGATATGAAAACTGAAATAGATATGAACAGAGTGGAATAGATGGATAGATAGAAAGAGTCAGAGATAGATATGAGATAGGGAGAGAGAAAACGAGATAGATGTACTGGCTGAGATAGATACATAGGCCGATAAAACCGAGAGGAAATAGTTGACGGCAACAACAAAAAAAAAAAAACGACAGAAAAAAATGGAGAAAGAAAAAATTGGTCGAGATATCCCGATAAGGTAGATCAAAAAGTTGAAGTGGAAATCTGTAGTTCATCAGAAGATAAATCGTTTAGCAGAAAACTGAAGAAGTCGACAACAATACAACTGAGTCGCTGGGAGTTAAGGAAGAGACAAAATAGCATATAAGAAACAAAACGGGAAGAAGATTGAAAGATAAACTCAAAAAATAATGAGAATCCAAAGAAAGAGAGCAAATAAAAGAAAAGACGAGTTGCGATGAAGAAAGTGTGAATTAGAAGGTTGCATTTAAAAAGCGGCTTGTAAAAAGGAAAAGAAAGGAAACCTTGTGCGACGCATAATAATTACATTATATAAATAAAATGCAGATGATTTATTAAAGGTGTAGCGGCGTATATGACACAAAACAATTATTCTTCTATTCTGAATGGGAAAAGCTTGAGGTCGTCTAACAAATGACGTTATAGATATTTATTAATTTTAGGTTTGTTCGGAATGAGAAGTTGCAAGATTAGGTTACCCCAATCTTTGAAATAGTATGCGTTTACTTGACTTGATCATCAGGATTTTAAATCATGATTCGTATTTTGTTTCAACAGCCAACCTCTGGCCTCATCCTTCTCCTTGGGTGCTATGCTTCTAAAAGGTGTACGCAATTACGGCTCTTCACAGCTACTTTTAATATACGTAAATTTTTGCCAGAATTGTTAATCTGATAGACAATGTAGAATTTTCTCGTTATATTCTCAGTTTATAACATCTTTTCATCTTTAAATCATTATGAAAATAATACAAATGTACACGGGCATATCAAGGCATATCTACAGATGTAATTATATATATATATATATATATATATATATATATATATGTGGTTACATATGATTATCACCACAGGTACAAAAAATACAAGATTATATTTGTATGGTTTACATATCAGCATGCATGATAAAAGATCAACATATATATATATATATATATATATATATATATATATATATATATATATATATATATGAGTATCCATCAGAAATAACACACACACACATATACATATATATATGTGTGTGTTATTTTTGATGGATAATCATATAGCCTGACGTTCCTTAACCGTTTCGGCCACAGAGCGTTCGTTTAGCATGGTCGATTTTACTGTCTTTAAACTTTAATCTTCCATGAATCTCTTACGTACATTCATATCTGCTCATGGTATATCAAAAGTAAACAAATGACGTCATACATTATGAAATGGACAAAGTCCGACAATTATTTTAAAAGAATGTATGAACATAAAAATGTCTTAAAATAATTGTCGGATTTGTCCATTTCATAATGTGTGATATATATATATATATATATATATATATATATATATATAGATATATATATATATATATATATATATATATATATATATATATATATATATATATAGATAGATATATATATATATATATATATATATATATATATATATATATATATATATATATAGAGAGAGAGAGAGATAGATATATAGATAGATAGATAGTGTTATTATGAAAGACTGTTTTTGAAACCAAAATTACTGGTTTTTCGCCGGCTTACTTTTAAGGGGGTATTTAAGGCAAGCGGGCTTTGTAGTAGCGTTCTCAATATGGAAAACAGAAATGGAACATTAATAGAATTAATATGAAAAATTAAGTGGAAACCATTTTCATATTAACTCTCTATCTATCTATCTATCTATCTATCTATCTATCTATCTATCTATCTATCTATCTACAGACACACAAACACACACACACTCAATCTCTCTCTCTCTCACACACACACACATACACACATATATAAATATATATATGTATATATAAGTGAACATTGAAGCCAACACTCAGAGGCAACAGGCTGTTTCATGCTAGACGCATTGACTTCAATGTTTACTTTTATATTTACATACTCTCTATCTCTGATATTGAGCACTTTCTCCCATAAATATAGAACAACTTAAAACTATATTTCTTCATATATATATATATATATATATATATATATATATATATATATATATATATATATATGTATATATATATATATATATATATATATATATATATATATATATATATATATATATATATATATATACAATTTGTGATTGGTAGGTATAATTCCAAGGAGGATATTAATCCAGAGAGAGGTCAATGTAAACTACTGAGCATTATAATAATAATAATAATAATAATAATAATAATAATAATAATAATAATAATAATGAGAAGAAGAAGGAGAAGAGGAAATAGAATGTAAAGAGAAGGACAAGGAGAATAATAATAATAATAATAATAATAATAATAATAATAATAATAATAATAATAATAATAATAATAATAATGAGAAGAAGAAGGAGAAGAGGAAATAGAATGTAAAGGGGAGGACAAGGAGAATAATAATAATAATAATAATAATAATAATAATAATAATAATAATAATAATAATAATGAGAAGAAGAAGGAGAAGAGGAAATAGAATGTAAAGAGGAGGACAAGGAGAATAATAATAATAATAATAATAATAATAATAATAATAATGAGAAGAAGAAGAAGAAGAGGAACTAGAATGTAAAGAGGAGGACAAGGAGAATAATAATAATAATAATAATAATAATAATAATAATAATAATAATAATAATAATAATAATGAGAAGAAGACGGAGAAGAGGAAATAGAATGTAAAGAGGAGGACAAGGAGAATAATAATAATAAAAATAATAATAATAATAATAATAATAATAATAATAATAATAATAATAATGAGAAGAAGACGGAGAAGAGGAAATAGAATGTAAAGAGGAGGACAAGGAGAATAATAATAATAATAATAATAATAATAATAATAATAATAATAATAATAATAATAATGAGAAGAAGACGGAGAAGAGGAAATAGAATGTAAAGAGGAGGACAAGGAGAATAATAATAATAATAATAATAATAATAATAATAATAATAATAATAATAATAATGAGAAGAAGACGGAGAAGAGGAAATAGAATGTAAAGAGGAGGACAAGGAGAATAATAATAATAATAATAATAATAATAATAATAATAATAATAATAATAATGAGAAGAAGACGGAGAAGAGGAAATAGAATGTAAAGAGGAGGACAAGGAGAATAATAATAACAATAATAATAATAATAATAATAATAATAATAATAATAATAATAATAATAATAATAACACAAACAAAATAAGTGCATCCTTATTGATATGGCAGTCCCTGCAGACTGCAATGTATCTTTGAAGATATTCGTAAAACTGTCAAAATACAAGGACCTTGAAATTGAAATCTCAAAAATGTGGCACATGGGAACATCAAAAATTCCTGTTGTAGTTGGAGCCCTTGGACTGGTTGGAAAAGATTCCAGTAGGCTGATTGAAGGGATCCCTGGAAGTCTATGCCTCAAAGAGATACAAGAAATTGTTCTGACAAGTACAGCCCACACTTTACGAAGGGCTTTATCGATGTAATTATTTATTTATTTTTTTTGCAGTGGAAAGTGTCATGATGCCATTTCTAACCTTAGGTCCCTGGGCGGGACCCGGAAAGAAATGTGTAAACGCCAGATATCAAAGGAAATAATAATAATAATAATAATAATAATAATAATGAGAAGAAGAAGGAGAAGAGGAACTAGAATGTAAAGAGGAGGACAAGGAGAATAATAATAATAATAATAATAATAATAATAATAATAATAATAATAATAATAATAATAATGAGAAGAAGAAGGAGAAGAGGAACTAGAATGTAAAGAGGAGGACAAGGAGAATAATAATAATAATAATAATAATAATAATAATAATAATAATAATAATAATAATAATGAGAAGAAGAAGGAGAAGAGGAACTAGAATGTAAAGAGGAGGACAAGGAGAATAATAATAATAATAATAATAATAATAATAATAATAATAATAATAATAATAATAATGAGAAGAAGAAGGAGAAGAGGAACTAGAATGTAAAGAGGAGGACAAGGAGAATAATAATAATAATAATAATAATAATAATAATAATAATAATAATAATAATAATGAGAAGAAGAAGGAGAAGAGGAACTAGAATGTAAAGAGGAGGACAAGGAGAATAATAATAATAATAATAATAATAATAATAATAATAATAATAATGAGAAGAAGAAGGAGAAGAGGAACTAGAATGTAAAGAGGAGGACAAGGAGAATAATAATAATAATAATAATAATAATAATAATAATAATAATAATAATAATAATAATAATAATGAGAAGAAGGAGAAGAGGAAATAGAATGTAAAGAGGAGGACAAGGAGAATAATAATAATAATAATAATAATAATAATAATAATAATGAGAAGAAGAAGGAGAAGAGGAAATAGAATGTAAAGAGGAGGACAAGGAGAATAATAATAATAATAATAATAATAATAATAATAATAATAATAATAATAATGAGAAGAAGGAGAAGAGGAAATAGAATGTAAAGAGGAGGACAAGGAGAATAATAATAATAATAATAATAATAATAATAATAATGAGAAGAAGAAGGAGAAGAGGAACTAGAATGTAAAGAGGAGGACAAGGAGAATAATAATAATAATAATAATAATAATAATAATAATAATAATAATAATAATAATAATAATAATGAGGAGAAGAAGAGGAAATAGAATGTAAAGAGGAGGACAAGGAGAATAATAATAATAATAATAATAATAATAATAATAATAATAATAATAATAATAATAATGAGGAGAAGAAGAGGAAATAGAATGTAAAGAGGAGGACAAGGAGAATAATAATAATAATAATAATAATAATAATAATAATAATAATAATAATAATAATAATAATGAGAAGAAGAAGGAGAAGAGGAACTAGAATGTAAAGAGGAGGACAAGGAGAATAATAATAATAATAATAATAATAATAATAATAATAATAATAATGAGAAGAAGAAGGAGAAGAGGAACTAGAATGTAAAGAGGAGGACAAGGAGAATAATAATAATAATAATAATAATAATAATAATAATAATAATAATAATAATAATAATAATAATAATGAGAAGAAGGAGAAGAGGAAATAGAATGTAAAGAGGAGGACAAGGAGAATAATAATAATAATAATAATAATAATAATAATAATAATAATGAGAAGAAGAAGGAGAAGAGGAACTAGAATGTAAAGAGGAGGACAAGGAGAATAATAATAATAATAATAATAATAATAATAATAATAATAATAATAATAATAATAATAATAATAATGAGGAGAAGAAGAGGAAATAGAATGTAAAGAGGAGGACAAGGAGAATAATAATAATAATAATAATAATAATAATAATAATAATAATAATAATAATAATATTCAAGAAGAAAACCTTAAAGATTCTCTTCGGTTGTAATATATTTCGTGAATATTTTTATATATTCATCTGTTCAGACCCAAATCCTTTACTAAATGATTTCGATCTGAAGAGTTGCGTATATGGTAATATGCACGAAATAGATAAATAAATATGTCTACATTTATAAAGCGTCCATATATCTAAAGAATATATATAAATTGTAGGTACATTCAAGAAATATAACATCACATAAATTCACATGTGTAACAACTAAAGACAATTATGAAACCATGCATTTAGATATACACATCAGATTTATATAAAATAAATTCAACAATACATGAAATAATTATTGGGATACGTCTATTATATTTTTGATATACGATATTAAAAAACTAGACATACAGTCAAATAAATAGAAAACTACCAATTCGAGCTAGTGATTATACGATCCTAATTTTAAAAATCATTCACCTTAAAGATAAAGTAACTAAATGAATTAAAAGAAAAAGAAAGAAGGAAGTTATCGGCTTGAATTGAAATCAATCTGGTTCAACATATTTCAAGAGGTCTTTATTTTTACGTGTACATGTGACCATTAATTCATTTCTCTTGTTTAATAAATTAGGTTTATTTAATTTGTTTTTAAATAGTTAATTTTTCTACAAGGCAAATGTTTCGCCTTTACCGTTATAAGATTTGCTTTTAGCTATTATGTCTCATGTAATTAGGGGTCTATTGCCAACTTCTTTTAATTGTCAGTAATATTTAGAGAGTGCAGTGTTGGTTTTGTATTTTTTGTTAATTAGACTTAGCTCGTGATTATTATTATGAATTAAAAAAAATGTGTTGGACGTATAAGAGACTATATATAAAAAAATAATGTCCGTAGAATTTTTTTTATGTTAATAAATAAAAAATTTCAAAAACTCAGCAACACTAAAGATTTTAATAAAAATAACGAAAAGATCAGCTACAACTGCGTTAGGAATATAGAAAAAAAATCTATCATGGTAAGAATATTTTACAGAAAAATGATATAACTAGAAAAAGAACAATAATAATCGAAGCTAGAGTAAATAATAAAAAATATAACTGTCAATAATAATGGGTTTTATATCATTATTATTATTTTTAGTCATCTACCTTTTGTATAATATATTATAGTAAATTTTATTTAATTATTTATTTATTCATCTATTATATCTTTATATATATATATATTTATTATTATTATTATTATTATTATTATTATTATTATTATTATTATTCATGTCCTCCTCTTTACATTCTATTTCCTCTTCTCCTCCTACTCCTTCTTCTTCTTCTTCTTCTTCTTCTTCTTCTTCTTCTTCTTCTTCTTCTTCTTCTTATTATTATTATTATTATTATTATTATTATTATTATTATTATTATTCATGTCCTCCTCTTTACATTCTATTTCCTCTTCTCCTCCTACTCCTTCTTCTTCTTCTTCTTCTTCTTCTTCTTCTTCTTCTTCTTCTTCTTCTTCTTATTATTATTATTATTATTATTATTATTCATGTCCTCCTCTTTACATTCTATTTCCTCTTCTCCTCCTACTCCTTCTTCTTCTTCTTCTTCTTCTTCTTCTTCTTCTTCTTCTTCTTCTTCTTCTTCTTCTTCTTCTTCTTATTATTATTATTATTATTATTATTATTATTATAATTATTATCATTCTCCTTGCCCTCCTCTTTACATTCTATTGCCTCTTCTCCTTCTTCTTTTTCTCATTATTATTATTACTATTATTATTATTATTATTATTTCCTTTGATATCTGGCGTTTACACATTTCTTTCCGGGTCCCGCCCAGGGACCTAAGGTTAGAAATGGCATCATGACACTTTCCACTGCAAAAAAAAAAAAAAAAAAAAAAAATAATTACATAGATAAAGCCCTTCGTAAAGTGTGGGCTGTACTTGTCAGAATAATTTTTTGTATCTCTTTGAGGCATGGACTTCCAGGGATCCCTTCAATCAGCCTACTGGAATCTTTTCCAACCAGTCCAAGGGCTCCAACTACAACAGGAATTTTTGATGTTCCCATGTGCCACATTTTTGAGATTTCGATTTCAAGGTCCTTGTATTTTGACAGTTTTTCGAATATCTTCAAAGACACATTGCAGTCTGCAGGGACTGCCATATCAATAAGGATGCACTTATTTTGTTTGTGGTCTTTAATAACAATGTCTGGGCGGTTGGCTTTGATTGTTCTGTCAGTGTATATTGTGTAGTCCCATAGAATTGTAACAGGTCCTATCTCCGTAACCGGGTCAGGGTGGTGTTCGTACCAATTTCTTCCAGTTTCCTTCCCATAGGAGTTGCAAATTTTCCAGTGCAGATATTGGCCCACTCTGTCATGCCGGGTTTTATATTCAGTGGATGCCAATATCGTGCAACCTGATATAAGATGATCAATGGTTTCTGGATATTTGTCACAGAATCTGCATCTTGGGCTAACACAGTATTTTAGTATATGTGCTTGATAATTCCTAGTTAACAAGCATTGGTCTTTTGCAGCAATTATAAAACCCTCAGTTTCACCTTTCAACCCTGCACTACGTAGCCACTGATGGGTGCGGTTTTTGTCTACGTCTGCTTGTTTGGTACGGGCAGAGTATTGGCCATGGAGCGGTTTATTTTGCCATTGTTTCTTTATCTGGTCGGTCGCATTTCTCTTTGCATTTTTTAAAAAGTTTTTTGCAGCTTCAGCCGGTGTACAGTGATGTTTTTGAATTTCTGTGCCCATTTGAAGCTCTTTTTTGAATTTTTCGGCTTCCTTTACTACAGAGTAGAGACACTTACTACTTTCATGTTCCTTGACACATACCATCATCCAGTCTACTGTTTTTTCCAAGTATCTTTGGAGGCCAATTGTTGTACTTTTGTAGGATAGTTCTAGTTGAACTAGTCATCTGCCTCCTTCGGATCTGGGCACATACAGGCGATCAATATCAGCTTTGGGATGATGCATGCGGTAGCAAGTGAGGAGCTTTCTCGTTTTGGCGTCCATTCGCTTAATTTCAGCTATGGTCCAGTTAAGTACATTAAAGCTGTATTGCACCACGGGAACAGCTAAGGTGTTTATAGCTGATATTCGTTTTTTTGAGTTTAGCTCGGTATTTAGTACCACGCGTACACGCCTGTAGTACTCCTTCCTTACCTTCTCTTTCATTTGGGAGTGTTGTATGCCATCTCCCTCACTAATTCCTAGGTACTTATAAGCTTCACCATGCTCCAATTCTCTAATCTTCGTGGCAAAATCTAAATCTATTAAGGGTGCTTCTAAAATTCTACCTTTCTTAAATGTTACTTTAATGTTAATTCTTAAATGTTATTATTATTATTATTATTATTATTATTATTATTCTCCTTGTCCTCCACTTCACATTCTATTGCCTCTTGTCCTTCTTCTTCCTCCTCCTCTTCTTCTTATCATTATTATTATTATTGTTATTATTATTATTATTCTCCTTGTCCTCATCTTTACATTCTATTTCCTCTTCTCCTACTTCTTCTTTTTCTTCTTCTTATCATTAGTATTATTGTTATTATTATTATTATCATTATCATTATTATTATTATTATTATCATTATTATTATTCTCCTTGTCATCCTCTTCACATTCTATTGCCTCTTCTCCTCCTCCTCCTCATCCTTCTTCTTCTTTTTCTTCTTCTTCTTCTTCTTCTTCTTCTTCTTCTTCTTCTTCTTCTTCTTCTTCTTCTTCTTCTTCTTCTTATTATTATTATTATTATTATTATTATTATTATTATTATTATTCTCCCTGTCCTCCTTTTTACATTCTATTGCCTCTTCTTCTTCTTCTTCTTCTTCTTCTTCTTCTTCTTATTATTATTATTATTATTATTATTATTATTATTATTATTATTATCGTTCTGGTAAGAAAAGAATTCCCAAAATTGTTAGCGAAGACCTACATAAAGTGCTTTGAGGAGGTAGTACTACCCTGGAGCAAGAGGGTGGCTGTTGAAAGACCCTATATCCGGCAAACAGGACTCTGTACCATGCCACACAAACACGAGTACCCAATCATGGCTGTCTGACAATTTCTAGGACCACATCAACCCTTACATCTGGCCACCAACCTCCCCCAGACTGCAACACCTTTGATTCTTATGTGTTGGGTGCAGCTGAGCGAGAAACCAACAAAACTTCTTGTAACACCAAAGATGAACTGAAGGCAAGGATTATGGCAGCATTCAGCAATTTAAGCAAGGAGACTGTACAGAAGAGATGCGAGAGATTCCGAAGTCGTTTGGGGGCCGTGTTTGAAGCCAATGGCGATTTTATTGAATAAATTTTCTCTTTAGTATTTCAAAATATTTTTTGTGCGTAAATATATCTATTAAAATGAGATGTCAGTATTATTTTTATTTTTGCGTAATTTAGACGACAATTTATTCATCGCGTCCCGTATACAATGCATACACGCTTACATATTTATATGAGCCGTTGTTATTGGAGAGGTGAATGCGTTGTACGGTATTGTTTTTCTTTTGAGGAACTATAAAGTAAATACTCGTATGTTAAGGCGTATGCTAACAAGTGTACTCAGTAAACATACATTCCCAGAGGAAACGAACTTAATAGCGTGGCCGTACAAATAACGCGGGCGTCAGTAATACGTGTAAGACGTGAAACAGTCTGTCACCATGCAGTGTTGATTTATGCTCACTCTATTTCTTTCTTTCTTTCTTTCTTACTTTCTTTCTTTCTATCTATCTATCTATCTAGATAGATAGATAATACCTGTTATACCATATATATAAAATATTCATATATATATATGGTATAAAATATTCATATATATATATATGGTATAACAGGTATTATCTATCTATCTATCTATCTATCTATCTATCTATCTATCTATCTAGATAGATAGATAGATGTTAGTATGACATAGATAGATAGATAGATAGATAGATAATACCTGTTATACATATATATAAAATATTCATATATATATATATATGGTATTACAGGTATTATCTATCTATCTATCTATCTATCTATCTATCTAGATAGATAGATAGATGTTAATATGACATAGATAGATAGATAGATAGATAGATAGATAATACCTGTTATACCATATATATGAATATTTTATGTTTTTTTGAAAAATATATTCTCATCTCTTTTGTTATCTATAAATGTCGTTACTTCGTAATAAAAAAAAAACTTATTTTACATCACAAATATTTCTTTGAGAAGTTCCTTTCATATCAATGCTCTTCATTCAGTCGTGTATATTATTTACGTCAAATTTTATGCAGTGAGAATTTGAAATCAAATATTATCTGAGAGCTGCCAGGCTACGGACTTATTGATCGATCCTACATAATAAGTACTTTTTGATTTTTTTTTATGGAAAGGGATTCATGAATTTTCTCTCGTGAATTATGCCATAAAAGAGAAGAAAAAAGTTAAGTTAATATTTCCCTGTTCAGTCAGCTGTTTGTTACTGTTCCTGTTTCTATATTTGAAGGTTTATTCTCTAAAGGCAACGTATTTCAGCTCCAAGCTTCTCTAATAGCCAGAACGAAACTTCAGATCTTACGGCTGATGGGACCAAAGGGTTTTGAGAAAGTCAGTCGGCAATAATCCCAGTCGAAGAAATAGGAAAAAAGCTTCAAAGCACAACGGGGAAAAAAAAATGTAAAGTTCAGATAAACAAATTCACAGGTCGAGCTGACCGACTTCTCAGCCAGCGACAATTTCGACTGTCATAATGGGATTGCGTTTTGCTTTCTTTAAAGGAAGACTTAGCGTGGAATAAGTTTTTTTGGTGGTGGTGGGGGGCACTGGGCATTTTCCTTGACGATGAAAACCTTTAGCATTTACTCTAAAAAAGTTTTTTAAAAAACAGTTTTTTTTTCGCTTTTTAAAAAAAAAGAAGTTTTTGGACGAGGAAAATGTTTATTTAGAGACTTCTTTATGTTCATTTTGTTGTTCCTAAAACGTTTAATACGATATTTCCCCCAACTTTTTTCAGGTGGATTTTGAACTCAGCTTTTTTATAATAATAAAAAAAAGAAACATAAGCAACGCCTTCAATTGTTTCTACGCTAACTAGAAGATGAATCATTTCTCGTTCTTATAGAGATGTCAATCGGTCTCAATATTCCATATATATTACATAAGAGAATGTGTTTAAATATATCTATATATTTATAAGAGGCTCGGATTGAGGAAACGGTAGACCCGAGTTCGAATTCCAGTCTAATCTCTTACACTCACTCACATGCTAATACCCTTGGGAAAGTTATGAATCCTCTTCTTCTACCCCCCCACCATCTATGGGTAAATAGCAGACTGGGTTCTATAGCCTTGGATAACAACTGTTATAGGAGAAGGACAACTCTGAATTCAAAACCTGCAGAGGGTCGTTTGGAGACCTTGTGGTACGTGATGCACCAACTCTCTGTACTCGGGCCTTCAAAAAGGGTGGTCGGTTCTGTACAAAGCCTTCACTACTATAATTAAATATCTGCAGGTTGTCTGTCCGTCAGTGACTAGGAACTGTGTTGCCTGACCCTCATACGTCGTGAACGACGGGAGAATCCACGATATAAAATAAATATTATAATATATGTATGTCTCTATGGCATCTCATATTTATCTTGGCATATATATATATATATATATATATATATATATATATATATATATATATATATATATATATATATATATATATATATAATATTATATGTTAATAATAAATATACGTTTTTCCTCGCCGGTAACACAACGAAACGAGGTGGGATTAAAATGTTTTAAATGTTTATCTATCTGTGCGTTCTATGTATGGATTTACCTGACTACTATAGCGAGCAATGTTGATATGTAAACAGATATGAATATATTTTTGTTTGTACACCTTTGTATTTCTACGTAAATGTGGGAGTACACCCTTGAGCAAATTAATAGAAACAAAACGAATAATTCCGTTATTATTTTTTTCGTATGTTTCCAATGAAACATGATCCAGTACACATATTAGTACTTTGTATATCCATTCCACAAAGTCGTTCCTTCCAGATTGACCACAGATTCTCGATTGGATTTGAATTAGGGGAGTTTCCAGGCTAGTCTATAGTACTTTGATTTGCTCACTGGCAAGGCTTGCCAGTGTGTTCGTGCAGTTATAATTTTCGTACGCTTCCTTGGAGTAACGTCCATCGCAGACAATGGCTGTAGGACAACTAATCGATAGTCGAGACAATAGTGTCTGGACGTGATAAAAATCTGATGTAATCACTGATGACGCAATATATTTCATGGCCAAACAAATTTCATCATACATGCCGAAAACAGATTCATATTACTGCACGGCACTAATCTGAGGAAAAAATAGTCACTACAGCGAGTCAAAAACTGACCGTACGGTGAAAGTTAGTAAACTAAAACGGTTGTTTCAATTAATTTGTACTAGGGTGTATGTATTTATTTGGATATGTGGATATGTAATGATATTTGTGCGCACATTAGTATTATATTTAAAATTATTTATTAGATGTGTATATTTGTATTTTATTTATAACTATATTTTTGTAGTTGGTGATATGTAAGTGTGTGTATATGTGTGTTTTGTATATGTGTATGTATTATTTTTTTATATTATTTTATTTTTTACTTATCTTTTTAATTACTTATTCGTATATTGATTTTTTTTTATCTCTCCGAATATAAATAAAATGGATTGCACCACTATCATTATAGTACGATACATATATCAATATTTAAATTATCATATTAACGAAAAATATGCGTTTCCGGTGGGATTCAAACATGCGTCCTCCATTTCAGGAGAAACCATCATTAGATCTGATGTGCTTTAGATGCAACGGGCTAACGACAGTTTCTCCTGGAAGCGGGGATGATAGTTCGAATCCTGCCGGCGGGCGCATCATTTTCTTTAATAAGATTTCTCGAATGTTCAGGCCGGTGGACAAAAATAAATAAATAAACTGTTTAATAAATAAACAAAAAATGCCTTCAGAAAAACTAAGCAAAGTATTAAGAAACAAGAAAATTTCGTTAGAAAGAAACGACTTCTCAACTGCTATGAAATATCAGTCATGCCTGCAATGAAAACCTGACAATTTTCTCGCATATGAAGAGAAGGCTGCAGGGATGTAATTATACGATCTGCATACGAATAATCTCAGATTATATGAATATCTATTTAGATGATAGAAAAGCACATGTGTGCACCTAAAAAATTTAGATGACCAGAGACGTAGCTGATCTCACCTTCGACCTAACTCTGGCGGATCAGTGGTGGAAGTACCGGCTTGTAATCATCCAATGTCGCCAAAACTAACGTAGTAACGATGGGTCATCACCTGGCAGATTCTGAATTAAGAAAGGCTTCCCTCTCAAGGACACTCTTTGCCTTGAACGCCCATTGTTGGAACTCAGTTTCAACCGAACCCCAAGTGGAGCACATTTATACTATCCATATGAATTACGACACCCTCTTATATATATATATATATATAATATATGTATATATATATATATATATGTGTGTGTGTGTGTGTGTGTGTGTGTGTGTGTGTGTGTGTGTGTGTGTGTGTGCATATATAGTAAAATTACCCAGGACAATACTGTGCATGAGACAAATTGAAGTGAAATTTTGCCTTGATAAAGTCGGAAGACGAAACGCATCGACGTGGAAAAAGAAACAGTATAAAGGAAGGTAACATTAACCAGAAAGAGGATTATGCAAAAGCATCTCTCTCTTTTTACATTTTGTATTTAATGTAACTATGAGAACAAAAACATTTCGCTTCAATTTTGTCTCGATAAATTCAGAAGAGGAAACACGAAGACTTTTTCCTATTGTCATATATATATATATATATATATATATATATATATATATATATATATATATATATATATATATATATATTTAATGTTTGTACGTTCTTTTTATAAATACAAATATTTAAGTAAATGCTCTGTTTAAAATAAACAGTATTAACGACATTTACCGGCCTGAATGTCCGAGAAATTGAAGTCACACTCAGAGGCGACAGGCTGTTTGATGCTAGACACAATAGTCAGACGGCCTGACGATTGCATGTAGTACGAAACAGCCTGTCACCTCTGACTATATATATATATATATATATATATATAATTATTTATTTAAATATATATATATATATATATATATATATAATCATTTATTTATTTAAATATTATAACATAAATATGTTATAAAATTACTACAAAAATAGCCATTTTGTTTCAACACCTTTGGTGTCTTATCAAGTGATGATGTCGAATGTAGAATAAATGATTTTAAAATTTTCAAATTAATTAATTAACGATCCTTAGCTAGGAGTAAACGCTGTTACATAAGCTAGAATGACCAATCAAAATACAAGTATATGGTGATTCGAAAAATTTGACAACTAAGAAGGGTTATCCTAGATATTAAAAGATTTATAAAATTTGAAATTAAAATTAAAAGTAAAAAATTACCTATTTAGAAATCTCAATCAAATCTCTATTAAATTTTAAATTGTAGAATTATATATATATATATATATATATATATATATATATATATATATATTTATCAATAAATTCGACCTAGCTAACCGGAACGCTTCTCTGTGGTTAAATCGGTAAAGCACGTCAGGCTATATGATGGTTCCGTGTAATAGAGCAACAGATATTCTCGAACGAACTTCTGTCAAGGAAAATAACTGAAATTTATATGATAACAACGAAGATGCGCCCCGAAACACAGCGGTGCTGCGGCATTGAAAGAATCCGTTCTCAGGTTTCACATTGACATCAATGATAAAACAACCCTGAATGTACATTATTTACATTATTCGGACTATTGTCCTCACCTTTGTCGCCAGGTTTATCACAACGTTTGGGCCGTTGTACGCTCCGGCCTTCTTCAGGTGGTTGGAATGTCGAGCTGAACCCTTTATTTCGCTCACTGGGGTAGACTGTTCTAGTTCCACGTGCCATGTTTTAATGGATGTCAGTTATCAGTTATCTCCTGTTAATTTTTCCCTCTCCACTGCCTTAACCGGATATTGAACTCACACTCTTTGGGTCCTGTCACTGGATCTAACCAACGCCTTTATCCACTGTGCCATGTGTCATTGAGGACATGGCACGTGGAACTAGAACAGTCTACCCCAGTGAGCGAAATAAAGGGTTCAGTTCGACATTCCAACCACCTGAAGAAGGCCGGAGCGTACAACGGCCGAAACGCTGTAATGAATATGGCGACAAAGATGAGGACAATAGTCCGAATAATGTAAATAATGTACATAATACCTCATCTCAGAAATATAGACAAACCCTGAATGCATCACTAGATAATGTTTATTGCTCGGCCAATGCAACAATCACTTAAATACATGTGCGATAGTGTAAGTTACTCAAAATTGAAAAGGTTCTTTACCTGAATCGTCCCCACATTAAAACTACTTTTTATTTCAACACAGGTTTACAAAGCCGACACCAAAGTACCGCACCCGTAAAATTGTCGCCCAGGGGCGAAGGATCGCCCGCCTCTACTGCTTTAGAAGCTTAGAAGAACACAACATGTCTTGGAAAAGTTTGACATGTATATCGAATCTTGAAATGCAGACAAATTGAAAACAAAGAAATGGAATATTAAAACCAAAAGGACAGTGTTCAAAATATGAAAGAATTGACAGTTGAACATAATACCAAATGTTTTACTTTATTTTCCAATTTATTGAGTAAATAGTGGAATTCGTTCTTCACTTCTGCTAGGGTTTTAAACATGCGTTTTTCACCTTTGTCTTTCCGCCTGTTAAATAATAACTGCATGAAAATTATAATCACTGTTACGTCGTGTTGTTTTCCATCTGTTTTTCTTTCACATTGATTCTTCAAATTCATATTTGCCTGTTTCGGCAAATTTCTATCTTGATCACAAATATCTCTTAAAGGAGAATTGGATACAGCATAGATTTTTTTCTTCCAGTTTTTGTGCATAGTTTCTTTTTATCGTCATTTTCTAACATTATTTCGTGATTGGAAGCTTGCAGGAGAATTTGTGAAGATAAATGCGTATTCAATTCGCTAAAATGGTGCATCCAACTGATTGTTCTTTTGTTGCCTCTAAGAATCATGTGATTGAGAAGGTACAATTTGAGTCACATTTTTGCAGATAATTATGTGTCATTTGTTATAAATACACTCCAATGGGTGCGCAGGATCGCTTCATCAGTGACGTTATTGACTGGGGTTCATGACAAGTTTCGGGTCTTTCAACATCATAGCTGCTCGCCCAAGAGACCCTGCCCAAACAATACCTATTCCGGCAGGTGATCCTGATGCATTGATTCAACAACAGCACAACAACACACACACACACACACACACACACACACACACACACACACACACACACACATATATATATATATGAAACAGACTGTCGCCTCTAAGTGCTAACTTCCATGTCCACTTTTATATTTACACACGCTCTATCTCTGATATTGAGCACTTTACCCCATAATTATAGCCCACTTTAAGACTATATTTCTGCATATATATATATATGTATATATATATATTATAAACAGATAATCATAAATTCAATCAATTAGCAATATTAATGCAATTAATGGCGCAATCTCTTCGCTAACAGACTTAATATAAGCATTAAACTACTAACAATCCACTGAATGATGCGATCCTTATGTATAAAATTGTTGACAGATGGATCTGGTGTAATTTTTAGAGCAAGTACTTTCAAGAACTTCATGTCCTCATCATCAGGCTGTAATTTTTTCCTTTAAAAACAAAACTCGAAGACGAAATAAATGTGTTGTAGACCGAAAGATAAAAATATATGCTGCCTAATATAATACGTTTATATGTATATATATATATATATATATATATATATATATATATATATATATAGTAGTACTCGTTTGGAAAACCGCAGATAGCTCAAGTTGCAGATATGTCAGGACAAATCCGTACCCGAGAAAAAAAATGGAAATAAAAAAGGTAGAAAAACATTAGAACAAGACGAAACAAATCGCCAAGTGCTTTAACTCCTTAGTCCAAAGAAAAAAGCCCCAAACGAGTAGAAAGACTAAAACGTAGAGTACTCAATACGCTAAGTAGAGCGATAAACTCGAATAAATCCAGTTTACCCTGAAGATCCGCTTAGGTGAAACCTAGCTAGGTTTGCCTGACTCCTTAGGATTTATTCTAACGTATATATATATATATATATATATATATATATAACAGTCTGTTATATATATATATATATATATATATATATATATATATATATATATATACGTGACAGTTATATTTGTTATATATATATATATCTGTTATATATATATATATATATATATATATAACAGTCTGTCTGTGGATGACAACAATATAAGCTCCTGAAAAATTAATTTCGGTTGAGCTCTCTGGGGAAGGAAGTGTGGGTTTGTAAACAGCGACTATTAAGGCTGATATCGCAAGACTCTTCGGTAAAAGCGAATTGAGTCCTGTCGGTCACTGTGTGTTTATCTCAAAATATATACGCTAAAATTCACCTGTATCCCTTCCGTGCGCCGACGGCTTAGTGGTACAATTTCCGACTGACGCCAATTCAGTCGGGTTTCGATCCTAGTTAGAGGCAACCGGACGACTAGCCACACTGAAGAGCT
Source organism: Acanthosepion esculentum (assembly GCA_964036315.1). Classification (NCBI taxonomy): domain Eukaryota; kingdom Metazoa; phylum Mollusca; class Cephalopoda; order Sepiida; family Sepiidae; genus Acanthosepion; species Acanthosepion esculentum. Next base: position 17,534,871 of record OZ038483.1, read on the forward strand.
GTGATACAGTGAAACAGTATGTCTGTGGATGACAATAATATATATATATATATATATATATATATGACAGCCACTGCTGAGCTTGAAATAGCAAGCGACCAATCAAAAACTCCCTATGTCACTTCTTCCTCAGTCAAGACGAGACAAAAAGAGAACAAATTGATTGCTAGTCTTTTCCCTCTCAGGTTCATTTATGAAATTATTCATCGAAATGATGTTTTTCTTCACACAATATTGTCTTTATTTGCCTGTTATGACTACACTCCGATGGGTGCGCAGGATCGCCCCATCAGTGATGTTATCGACTTGGGTTCATGACAAGTTTCGGGTCTTTCACCATCATAGCTGTTCACCCAACCGACTCTACCGGAACAATAAATATTCCGGCAGGCGATCCCGAAGCAAATGTCTACCAAGCGCACAACAATGAATATATAAACAACTGCCACTGCTGATCTTGAAATAATAAGATTCATTGTTTTGTTTTTTACGGTTTATCAACATTTTGTAGGTTATTTAAAACCGAAATATATTTTTGATTCTAAGAATAAGTCTTTTTTTTTTGTGAGTGAATATTACATCAACATTTTTTGGGAAATAATAATGATTTTCAGATATAAATCCGCCTAATTAACCCATAGTTAGGGGGAGAAGATCTGAATTCCTGCTTTTTCCACGGGTATTTGCGTGTAAGTGAATATAAAAAACGACTTAATACGAACTGGGCCCTACAATTCCTCATACCAAGTCGTTATGCATTATACCAACATGTGATTGAGGGAAGTGCAATTTGAGTCACATTTTTGCAGATAATTTTATGTAATTTGTTATAAATACACTCCAATGGGTGCGCAGGATCGCCTCATCAGTGACGTTATTGACTTGGAGTCATGACAAGTTTCGGGTCTTTCAACATCATACCTGTTCGCCTAAGAGACCCCCACCGGGACAATACCTATTCCAGCAGGGAATCCTGATTCACCAAGTACACAACAATGGACATATATAACTGCCACTGCTGATCAATATACCAAGCGACCAATCAGAAACGACCTGCGTCAATTCCTCCTCAGTCAAGACGAGACAAAAAAAGAGAACAAACTAAATGTTCGTCTTTTCCTTCTTAAGTCTCCTAATTAACCCATAGTTGGGGGAATATGTGGATTCGTAACTTTTCCACGGATATTTGCGCGTATGTAAATATAAAGAACCCGGTATAATACGAACTACAATTTCTCATACCAAGTCGTTATACATTATGCCAATCGAACATCCAAGCTTACGGCACCTTGTATTTCCAAGTAGCCAGCCATCTAGGCATTGACTAGGGTTGACATAGCTTAATTTCGGTGATAGGACGGGAACCGGTGTTTCAACGAGATATGGCATTATGTCTTTATTTAAAATAGAACCCGATTCCTTCTGTATAAACATTTTTTAAGTCTTTCCAAAAATAACAATGGCCTAGGTAAGCTGAAAGTTGATGATAATATTATATATAACGAGAGTTTAACGAATGGCGTTTTCCTTTAAACAATATCAAATGATGTAATGTTATATAGCATTGCTTTATTTCTTTTTTAGTTCAGTTCTCACACATCTCTTTCGTCTGGTATTCTGTTTCTCTAAATGTCAGCCATGACGTGCCTAGACCACAGATGACAGAATGTTTGAAGGCAACATGATACTACCAATCCTTGAAAGAAACGTGTTAAATTTATGTTATTGTCTCAACGAAAATACAGAAAACTCGATTTTTTAATGTTTAGATGTAGACTGATGTTTACACAGGGGTAGAATTGTATATTGTTTACTAATTATTTTCTGAATTTCTGTCTATATCCCTGAGATGAGGTATTATAATTATTTACATTATTCGGATATTTACATTATTCGGACACATGGCCAAGTGGATAAAGTCGTTGGTTGGATCCAGGGACCAGACCTAAAGTGTTGTGAGTTCACTACCAGGCTACAGCAGTAGTGAACCAAAAACCTTGGAGAGTTGAGTTAAAGGGAAACAACTGAAACATCCGGAAGAGGTATGGCACGTGGAACTAGACAAATTTACCCTGGTGGACGAAATAAAGGGTTTAGTTCGAAATTCTGATCACCTGAAGAAAGCCGGAGTGTACAACGGCCGAAACGTTGTGAATATGGCAATGAAAATGAGGATAACAGTCCGAATAATGTAAATAATGCAAGTAATCATAATACCTCATCTCAGAGATATAGACAGCCATTATATCACTAGAAGCTAGTCACTGGATCTAACCAACGTCTTTATTCACTGGGCCATGTGTCCTTGTGAATATGGCAATGAAGATGAGGATAACAGTCCGAATAATGTAAATAATGCAAGTAATCATAATACCTCATCTCAGAGATATAGACAGCTATTATATCACTAGAAGCTAGTCACTGGATCTAACCAACGTCTTTATCCACTGGGCCATGTGTCGTTGTGAATATGGCAATGAAGATGAGGATAACAGTCCGAATAATGTAAATAATGCAAGTAATCATAATACCTCATCTCAGAGATATAGACAGCTATTATATCACTAGAAGCTAGTCACTGGATCTAACCAACGTCTTTATCCACTGGGCCATGTGTCGTTGTGAATATGGCAATGAAGATGAGGATAACAGTCCGAATAATGTAAATAATGCAAGTAATCATAATACCTCATCTCAGAGATATAGACAGCTATTATATCACTAGAAGCTAGTCACTGGATCTAACCAACGTCTTTATCCACTGGGCCATGTGTCGTTGTGAATATGGCAATGAAGATGAGGATAATAGTCCGAATAATGTTAATAAGGTTTTCTGGATTGTTTACTAGACGTAGTCACATCAGTATTGAAAGCATTTTTTTTCTCTTTGTAGATAGTTGAATAACGCCAGTATTTTCGACTATTGTTTGCTCGTCATTAAATTTGGTGTTTTTACATTTCATCACGACAAAAAAGCCACTAAGATGCAATGGGTGGGGGTAATGACTGTAAAAGAATATAAGAAAAAAAAAATTTTTAAAGAGAGAGAGAAAAATAAAAGAACGGTAATCAAGAAGACAAAAAAAAAGATTGACATTGCTTTTAAATTTTGGAAGATCAATGTTGACTAGAAATCAAGAAGCTGGAAGAGACTTCCATAAATGATAAATGCAAGAGAAGAAACTATTAGCATAGAACTTACGGTTACATCTAACCATTTCAACTTTAAAATAATGAGGCCTTGCTGCAAATCTACTGCTGCAGTTAAATTCGTAAATTCTGTATATAGTGTATGTAGAATGTTCTAGCTCAAGTTAGACAAACGGAATCCCCGTAACGATTTTTGGAAAACAACTGACAGAGCGTGGGAGAACATCTTGTTCGACTCTTCGTATGAATGTATGTACATCAATTACCATATATTTGTATGCCTACGAGATAAGAGAAACACAAGCGATGGGTATCATGGTAGATTTTCAGATCTATTGTGAGTTCGATCCCTCTTAAACGCTGCAGATTTATCGTCGAGGCTTCTGTAGCAAGTACGTTTTACGATATGAAGTTTCTAATCAGTTTGAATTCAACGCTGTTTTTCTTCTAAATTGGTTGCTAATACAAGAGTAAAGGACATAATCAATCAAACCTGGCAGAAGAAGAGATCGATTCATTCTTTTCACAAGACAATAATTCGAATACACTCTCTATGATGACTATACTAAATTGTAGTCGCCGTTGAATAGCATTTTCTTTTGAAATTTTAATCAATGCAGAATCATTGTGTTATGTCATTTTACGAGTGTTACTGGTGCCATGCAAGCAGTACCTGCCGCATGGTCGGCTCATCGAAGATTTAAACGGTTCCATAGCCAGAGGAGGAAATTGCGTAGACATCCAACAGAATTAAAAATAAATCTTGTAGGGTTAACGGTAACCTAGTACAACTAAGGTATACTGGGCTCCATAGCTATGGATGCAGCCAGAACGGGGAGGACATGACATCGATTGGAGGATGGCTTCAGACTGGAATCAATTAGGAGAGTGGTTAGACACCCAGCAAGACCTGTCAAATTAAGAATGAGCTTCCTTGTTAACGGTCATTTAAACACAGTGGAGTAGAGTGAGTTCCATATCTATGGATGCAGCAAGTGCAGTGATAACACGGCATCGTTGGGTGGATGAGAGCTTCAGACTGAAGTCAATAAGAAGTGTAGTTAGACACCCAGCAGTATTTGTCAAATGACGGATGACTCTTCTTGTAAGGTCAACGGTCATTTAACAGACTGGGGGTAGACTGGGCTCCATAGATATGGATGCGGCTCGGACGGTGGTGATACGGCATTGCTAGATGGAGGGTATCCCAAGCTGAAGACAACGGCCAGTGGATTGTTACTCCCGGTGGAATCAACGGCCACGTATTGTGACCATGACGAACCTCCAAGGTGGAGATCATTGTCTGTCGCTTGAGATGAATTCTGCCGTGTTTGCTGAAGACAACGGCCAGTTGATTGTTACTCCCGGTGGAATCAACCGCCACGTATTGTGACCATGACGAACCTCCAAGGTGGAGATCATCGTCTGTCGCTTGAGATGGATTCTGCCGTGTTTGCTGAAGACAACGGCCAGGGGATGCTTACTCCCGACGGAATCAACGGCCAAGTGTCGTGACTTTGACGAACCTCCAGGTTGGAGAACATCGGCTGTTGCTTGAGATGGATCCCCGCCGGGTCTGCTGAAGACAACGACCAGTGGATGGTTACTCCCAATGTTATCAACGGCCACGTATCGTGCCCAAGACGAGCCTCCAGACTGTGGCCTGAGATGGACTCTGTCGGGTTTTATGGCTCAAGTCACGGTACGCATGAATGATACCTCTTCAGCCTTCGATCCAGATATGTGAAGGGATGTTGTCAGTGCACACCCGCTCATGGGAATTTTGAGAATCATTGATGGATCCGGTATCTTGTGACATGAGAATCAATGACATAGAAAGGAGAGAAAGACACGTAACATATGATAAGCAGGAAGAGGTATGTTACTCTATTGATGTTAATTGTTAGCCGAGTCGTGTAAACAATGTTGATTAGATTTACCTGGTGTGTAGGTTATGAGAATGTACTTATTGACACGTTTACTTGCTGACAAATAGAATTTTGGATGCGTCGCAGTTTTTTCCCCGTTATTTGCTGCCGCATCTCAGGGTAGAGCAAAAAAAAAAAAAACGTCTGTCGGGAGTCGGTTGGTATTTTCGTTTATATTTCAAAAACAAAGAACATGATAGAATGAAAGATAAATATATAGAGGAAGATAGAAAATGAAATAGAAAGGGAGATGAAAAGAAAGAGAGAAAGGAAGAGTAAGAGAAAGAGATAGAAAGGGAGTTACAAAGAAAGAGAGAAAGAAAGAATAAGAGAAAGAGATAGAAAGGGAGTTATAACGAAAGGTGGAAAGAAAGAGTAAGAGAAAGAGATAGAAACGGAGTTACAAAGAAAGAGAGAAAGAAAGAGGAAGAGAAAGAGATAGAAAGGGAGTCACAAAAAAAACTGACTATGTTACCTCTGTCAATGATATTTAACTCCTTCCAATAAATACTGTATATATGCAAATACATACATACATACACACACACATATATATATATATATATATATATATATATATATATATATATATATATATATATATCACCTGTCCTACAGACATTCCTACTTGGCCCATTCTAAAATTGTCACGTATTCATTTTCTACGCGGGTCTCCCTTCAGAGCCTTACCACCAGTTTAATGTCTTGCCCAGGATATACTCTGTTAACATATATATATATATATATATATATATATATATATATATATATATATATATATATATATATTATTCGGACTATTGTCCCATATCTATTACGTTGTACGCTCCGGCCTTCTTCAGGTGGTTGGAATGTCGTACTGAACCCTTTATTCGTGCCATGTTTAATGGATGTCAGTTATCAATTATCTCCTGTTAATTTTTCTCTCTGAAAGTGAGATGAAAAGGGTGTTGAACTCACACTCTTTGGGTCCTGTCATGGGATCTAACCAACGCCTTTATCCACTGTGCCACATGTGAGGACATCTGTGTATGAATTTCTGGGTATTATAAACCTAATGTCTTCAGCAAACATATTTTTACCAGTGTTCATATTGCAATTTTTGCTGTTATCAAAACATGTTCTTACCAGAGCTCATATTGCAACTTTGTTGCTATTATCGCTTTTCTCTGGCACTTCTTATTGCTTGTTCCCATATTGTATTAATTTCTATGCTTGGTCGGCTCAGGAGATTTTTGTGGCCTAGTATATGTGCTGATTCCTCAAGTTTACGAATTTTCCAATGGTGTTTCTTGTCTATGATCTCAACCTGATCCCACAGAGGGTGGTGATCTCCCTTCTCTCTCCATATGTTGTCAGCCACGCCTGATTTTTCCACTTCCCCTCGTGTTACAGCTTTCTGGTGTTCTTGAAGCCTCATCTTAAGGAGGCGGCCTGTCTCTCCTTTATATTTCTTTCCGCAGATGCACGGGATGGCGTACACACAGTCTTTAGTCATGTTCTCCTCTAAGTGTCGTCAAGCTTTTGAAGATTGTCCTGATGTTATATGGACCGCAGATCCTTTGTATTTTCTCTGATAACCCCTTCACATAAGGCAGGCAGACTGTTTTCTGAGTGTTGTTGTCCTCCACCTTCTCTTCTTGTACCCGCCTATCCCAGTTTTTGGGGGTTGCTGCCATGTACCCAGGATAGTTTTTACGTTGTAGGGTACTACTTATACTGACCAATTCTTTATCTAATGTCTCTGGGTTGCCACTTATAGCTTTTGCTCGGCGTTGTAAGCAGCGGACGATCCCTTTCTTCACGCTGTATGGATGGTGGGAGTTGAAATTGAGGTACTGTTCGGTGAATGTCGGCTTAAGGTATACGGATATCTTGAACCCATGCTCTGTTCGAGATATTAGAACATCCAGGAATGGGAGTGTGTTGTTACCCTCTTTCTCCATTATGAACTGTATCGAAGGTCTTATTGAGTTCACATGGTCCAGTAGAACCTGAACATTTTCCTGGTGTGGCTAGCGTATGAAGGTGTCATCTACCATATAGTTGACTTTAGACATATAGATTCTAATGCCATTTCCTCAAAGTTTGTATATATTCGCCATTGCTGGAGATAATGGCGAGCCCATTGCTAAGCCCTCATCCTGTCGATATATGCGTGATCCCATTCCGAAGTGTGTTGTTTGTGTACAGAAAGTCAACATCTCCATCAGATTATCTATTGGAATACTGGTCCGTTCTTCTAGGGATGAGTCAGAGGCCAATCTGTCTCTGACTACTGAGAGTGCCTCCTCCGTGGGTACCTTGGTGAACAAACTCATCACGTCCAGGCTCACCATCTGGTTGGATAGGATGGGAGCTTCTTTGATTATTTCCACGAAGTGGGCTGAGTTTCGGACATATGAAGGACTCTTTCCGATCAATGGGTCAATTATATCTACAAGGAAGCGACTCAGAGGGTGGCACACAGAGCTTTGGAAACTAACAATCGGCCTGAGCGGAATACCGTCTTTGTGAATCTTAGGGAGACCGTATATGTGAGGTAGCTTGGTGTAACGCTGCGATAACTGCTTATACGTCTTAGGTGCGAAGTGATCCTTGTTCTTGATTAGTATGTGACAGTGTGTGTTCCGTTTTCATAGTAGTATTCTTTTTTACCTTGCTGTAGCTACCGTTGCTAATGGTGAGCCTGGACGTGGTGAGTTATTATAAACAGAGCATTTACTTAAATATTTGTATCTATAAAAAGAATATATATATATATATATATATATATATATATATATATATATATATATATATGTGTGTGTGTATATATATATATATACAAATTAAACACACACACATAAACAGTTTGAAAATCCTACAAATTTTAAAATTAAAATTCGAAGTTGAAAATGGTCATTCGCTAAAGTTATCTTAATTCCAATTGTAAAGTATATATATAGGGCGACCCCCCAAAAAACGGAAACTTTTTAACAATCCAATAGAACCAAGAGTGATGGAAGAAAAATATTTAATTCATAGTAATTGAAACCTTAAAACATGCCATTTAAGAAACAATGATGGAATTTTCATTTTTTAAAAATTACGTCCTGTAGATGGCGTCCTCCTGTACGAATGCATTCTTGAAATCTTCTGTTGAGATTCCTCATTGACTGCTGCAACATCTCAGCTGGGATACTGTGAATTTCATTCTCGTTACTAAAATGGCGAAATGTTTACTTGCTCAAGGTCACTGTGTTGCCACTTGCTCATGTCTTGCAATAGGTACTTCAAAAATTTCCGTTTTTGGGGTCACCCTGTATTAACCCTGTATATCCCCTGTGGAGTTCGTCCTGAGTATGATGTTAAACTATATTCGGCGGCAAAGTCTCTGATTGTATGTTTTTCAGGAGTGTGGAATCACCTCTTAATTGCTATTGTTTCAAAGTTCACCCTGACCCGAGGTGGTAACACCTGTTTGATTCACAACTATGCGTAAATATTTAACCGCCAAACTTGTGTTAAAGCATTATGAAAGTATAAAAAATATTGTAAAACTACCATCAATAGATTTTCGTGGTAACAGAAATTACCAACAATACATTTCTGTATGGAAAACAAAAATATTATCAGCTACACGTTTTTGTACCAAAAATAAAAATTTACTAGCAATACATTTTTGTTAAAAAAAAATACCAGCAATACATTTTTTAAAAGAAATTACTAATACTACTAAGAAAATTAAAGTTCGGCATTAAATGACCCATAAGGATTTGATATGCCCTAAAACAAACCCAGCCGCACACTGTGGAGTATAACACCAGTGACTCACAACGCTGGTGTTTCAGAGTTTCTGTAGCAAGTATGGAGTGGAGTTAAGTGTTCAACACCTGACCAGTCATGAATTCAGAGTTATCCTTCTGTATAGAATAGTTGCCAACCAAGGCTAGAACGCTCATTCTGGTCTGCTCTTGACCATTAGCTTTGGGTAGAGGAGATGGAATGACAACTTTCTCAAGGTTATTTGTGAGAAAGCGAACTGGAAAGGCAGTCTCATCTGGGGTAGTAGACAGCTACGCGACCCCGTGTATACGGTGTCTACGGGGAATTTTTGTCCGAGCCTACCGGCTCGGTTTTGCCCCGCATTAAAAAGGGCCTTGGGCCACTTCCTGCCTCACGGAGAAGTAAGGTAAATATCGTTGCTTCGGCAATTAGTTGGAGATTCGTCTCCATCTGTGCTAGTCGAACTTTTTGCCTTCGGGCAGAGAGGAACCCAGACGAGGATATGCCAAAGGGCAGAGTCTCGTCTGGGGTGGTAGACAGCTACCCAACTCTGCGTATGCGGGGTCTACGGGGAATTTTTGGCCGAGCCTACTTGCTCGGTATGACCCCGTATTAAAAACGGCCTTGTGCCACATCATGCCTCGCGTGGAGGTAAGATGAATAACCCTATTTCGGCAATTAGTTGGAGATTTCTCTCCAGCTGTGCTGGTCGAACTCTCTGCCTTCGGCCAGAGAGGAACCCAGACGAGGCTATGCCGTAGGAAAGAGTCTCGTCTGGGTTGGTAGATAGCTACCCGACCCCGTGTATACGGAGTATACGGGGAATTTTTGCCCGTCCCTACTGGTTCGTTTTTTCCCTGCATTTAAAAACGGCCTTGTGCCACATCCTGCCTCGCGGGGAGGTAAAGTAAATAACTTTGCTTCAGGGATTATTAGCCTGCCACCTGATTTCCTGTCTTTCAGTAATATATTCTCTTTCTTTCATCTACGCACATGTTGCTCTTCCTTCACTCGAGTACCACCTTTGTCTGTTTGTAACCTGTTTTAAGGATACAGCACATATCAAACCTACTTTCGGTGCCGATAATCGCTACGCTACGCACCCTTGCATTATTGTTTTGAATACAATGTTTCAGTACTACTGCCTCTTTATCCCCGGTTTTCTTTCCGAGGTTTCAGTTACCAACAGTGAACCACAGAAAGAAAACATGCCTTTGAGCCGTTTTTCGCTTTGTTTTTTTTCAAATTTTTTTTTTCTTTTTTAACCGCTTCGCCAGTTTCTGAAACTGACTAAATGCCCCGCCAGTTCTTGTGTCTTAATTCTGTTCTGTCTTTTTGCCCTTTTTCTCAGTTGCACAGGTTTTCATTTCTCATCACAAACGAATGAACATACATTAATGACTTGCCTTATTCGGACTAATATCCTAATATTATGCACATAACGGGGAAAGATCTCATCTTTCTTTCTTTCTTTCTTTTTGCACCCATATAATCTATTTTTATTTTTGCACCCATAAGATCCCTTTTTCTTTCTTTCTTTCTTTCTTTCTTTCTTTCTTTCTTTCTATTTGCACCCATATCATCTCTTTCTATTTTTATTTTTGCACCCATAAGATCCCTTTTTCTTTCTTTCTTTCTTTCTATTTGCACCCATATCATCACTTTCTATTTTTATTTTTGCACCCATATAATCCCTTTTTCTTTCTTTCTTTCTTTCATCCTGTTCTTTCCTGGGTGGGCCCTGTGAAAATCCTTGAGGATTCGCCCTTGTAGCGTTTTCGGGGTTACTACTCTTTCATTATATAGCAGAACATTATCACATAAACAAAAATATGTCTGATATATGCTTATCTTTTCCTACAATTTTTGTTTTCGTTTCCTTTATAAATTCGTCATTCACTGCTTCGTTTCTTATTTCCTGTAATGTGACGGGGAGGTCTCGAATTGTACTACATAATGATGTCCTATCTTCCTCATATCGTAGAGCTGCAATTACGGAATCTTCTAATGGTTCCGTTTTCTTTGGTATTAGTCTCGAAAGACCACCTGCATGCCCGATTTTGTTTGATGGAAGATACTCCAATTTAAAGTTTTACTTTAATAAAATCGTCCCCCATCTTAGCAATCTATTAGCAGTGTAGACAGGTAGACTTTTCTTTGATCCAAATATTGTCAATAAGGGCTTGTGGTCCGTCTGTAAGGTGAAAAATCTACCGTAAATATATCTTTGGAATCTCGTAAACCGCAAAAATAATCCCAAGCGTTTCTTTTTCGATTTGCGCGTAATTTTGTTTGGCTGGTAATAACGTTCTTGACGCATGCACGATGGGTTTTAGTGTACCATCTGGCATTTTATGAAGTATACATGCCCCAACACGAGAAGCACTCGCGTCACTCGCGACTATTATTTCCAATTTTGGATCATAATGCGCTAAAAATAAATCTGCTGTTAGAGTCTTAATGATTTTGTCGAAAGCTTTCTGACATTCATATGACCATTCTCAAACTTTTTCCTTCTTCAACAGTTCGTTTAGGGGTGCGCGTAATTTGTGCATGTTAGGAACAAATTCTTGATAATAATTTACTAAGCCCAAGAAGCTTTGTAACTCGGCTAAATTTTTTGGAACCGGCATTTTTTTTATTGCCGTAGCTCTTTCTGGGTCTGGTCTTCTTCCTTCTTTGTCAATAATATGGCCCAGATATTTTATCTCCTTCATAAAGAAGACACATTTATTTTCCTTTAACTTTAAACCGTAATTTTGAACGTGTTCTCAGTGTTGTTCAATATTTCTGCTATTTATCAGGATGTCATCAAGGTATTCGATCGTGAAATCCAGTCTGCCTTGCATAGTGTCCATTATTTGCTGAAATATCGCCGGCGCGACCTTGATCCCGAATGGTAATCTCTGGAACTTATATAACCCTTTATGTGTGTTCATGCACAACAACCTCGAGCTTTCCTCATCTACTGGTACTTGTAGGTATACATCTTTAATTTCTTGGCCATCCCGTTGAACGTCACGTTTGTGATAATCTCCCCCTCAAATTTGATTTTTCTTCCTGTTATCGACCTGGCTATTTTATCTGTTCTCAACATGGTCGGTTTGTTTAATTTCTTCCACGTCTGTAAGCTAATAATAGTTAAATCTGATCCGGAATCTAATTGTAATCTGATTTTTTTGTTTAACATTTCTACTTGTACGTATTTTCGTATATTTATCCCGTCAGCTTGGTCAGTTCTAGTGACTTTTACTCGGCTTTTGCTTTCTTTCTTCGATCGACAGTGCGAACTTTTATGTCCCACTTTATTGCACGACAGACAAGTCTTATAGCGGTATGGACAATCTTTGTACCAATGCAAAGTCCCACAGCGATAGCATGGACTGGGTGGTGGTTTCTTCTGAGGTTTCACTTGACTTTTTGTAGTAAAATAATTTGTTTGGTTTGTTTTTGAGGAGGGAGAAAAACGTGTTTGTCATTGTACTTTTCGTATGTGAGCGACGCGAGACTCTTCGATATCTTTCGAGTCCTTTTTTACACTTATACATCTCTGACAGTCCTCAGCCAATTTTTGTAGCGTCAATTCTGGTTCACTCTCAAGTTTTGTTAGAATTCTCCGTCTGATCTCCGCATCTTTAGTCGAAACCAGGCCTTGGACGAATATCAAACATTTAAAATTGTCAGGGCTGAGTTCAGATAACTTAAAGTCATCGCAGTGTTTGTTTACTACGGAAGCGAATGTTATATAGTCTTCGCTATCCTTTTTTGTTAAATTTAAACATTTCCACCTTTTGTAAAATAGTGAAGTTTCCCGGCTTCCTTGAAAGTCAACTCATTCGTTTTCCTCGGTAGGATGTAGTCTACGAATTTAGTGTATTCGCTTAACCCTAGTTTCCTCAGTAGTAGACGTACTTTTTTCGCGTCTGACCAATTCCCGCAATCAAACTCATATGAATCTTCATATCTTCTGAAGTAAGCCGCAAAGGTTTTGTCTTCGTCCGGTGCATAAGTGAAGTCTTTGATAGAGCTCCATATAGCATTTTGCGAGAATGCCGCTTCATTTCCAGAATTTTGTCCTTTATTTGTTACTACCCCTAGTAGTAATTCTTGTAGTTCGAGTTGCTTCTCTTCGTTTTTCTGTTAAATTTCTAATTGTTTTCCTTTGAGCCTAGTCTGTATTTCCTCAATTTTTTGTTGCTGCTCGAATTGCATTTTCATTAGTTCCAATATAGTTGCCTTAAAGTCTTCCATGTTTACACCGTAATTTTGTGTAACGATTTTTCCTTTTTTCTCAGAGTAGACTTCAGGTCTTTGTCGCCTGTTGTTCGGGAACCTTAGTACGAAAAAAATTTCCTGCGTAGAATTCGATTCTGTTCTGGCTGACAGGTAAAATTCGTGTTTTCGTTACCACTGTTAAGGTTGGTGTACCCCCACCCAATTTTTTTTTTCATCTTCGCGTAGAACTTTTTTTTTTCAATACCTCCGTCGCCTCTGTTATGGACGACCGGTAGCAAAAAGTTTTGTTTGTTTGTTTTGTTTTTTAGATTCTCCGCGTAGAATTCGTTTCTTGAATATCCTCGTCGCCACTGTTATGGTCCAGGTTAGGACCAAGGAAGAACAACACGAACACAAGAGTAGAAATAACGAAGATATATTACACGGAATAATAATACAAGATGTGGAAGGTGTTAGTATGACTGTCAGTCTGGTTTGGAGTGAACTACTATCGGCTCGACTCGATTCGTCTTTCTCTCTTGAGAGGCGTAGTGTACATAGTGTTAGGAAGAGTTCATTCTGTAGTTATAGGTAAGGACCCATAACACTATTTTTATTTTTGCACCCATATAATCCCTCTTTCTTTCTTTCTTTCTTTCTTTCTATTTGAACCCATACTATCTCTTTCTTTCTTTCTTTCTTCATCGTGTATAATATACAGTTTGATATTCATTCCCAACATTCGTTTTTAATATACATTCTTATTACCTTTTTACTTTTTCTTTCCTTCTGTTTGCATTTTCTTTTTTCTTTCTTTCTTTCTTTCTTTCTTTCTTTCTTTCTTTGTGTTTGCACCTATTCCTTCATTTTCTTTTTCATTCTTCCTTTATTTCTATTTAACCTATACCTTTTCTTTCTTTCTTTCTTTCTTCTTCATTTACCACATTCGTTATCATTTACATACTCATTTCTATGTTATTTTCTTCTTTTCCTTTTCATTTTAAAAATCTCAGCATCATTCTATTTCCTTCCATTTCTTTTGTTCTTATTTCTTCTTTCATTCAACTATTTTTTCTGCATCGCTTATTCGTCAGGCCATTTTCTTTTTCTTACCTCCTTTCATCTGCCAACCGCTTCCAACGAAATCACAGCAGAAATTGTAAGAAAAAATAGACTCGTTTAACGAAATATTCAGTAAACACAATATGAACACCCCGGGGAAACAATCCCTGGCCACGTAAACGAACGAAATATACGCTGAAAGATAAGAAGACGTAAAAGTGACAATTTTTTTCAGCTTTTCTTCTTATTTTCTTTTTTTTTTTCGAAACAAAAATAACAGATAAAAATACTGCATTCATTTAGAAACTCTTGATGATTAAAATATGTGAACAGGGTCAGCGGGGGTGCCAACAAGTAAGACATTAACACCAGGTGGCATTGTAAGCATTAAGATTTAAAAAAAATGATGCGCCTCTGCCGTTGAATGATGGTTTGCTAAAACAAATGATCTCTAATGTTACCGGTTCGATCCTTAACAAACCCGGCGAGGACGTTCTTGTCTAAGTTTAGGAAAGGCTGTCAGGAGTTATTGAAGTGAACAGACTGAAGTAATTTATGGAAATCTATGACAAAATGAGAAAAGTTTTAGTGCGACGCGTTTCATTCTTTAGCACTTCATCAGACTAATGTGATGTTTACGTTAATGCGATTAACGGGGAACGCAGAAAGTTTTAAATTTAATTTCTGTTTAAATATATAGTGCTGTTCGATAAAAGTGACTCACCTGATGTTTTTTACTTAAAAATTTTTTCACCGATTGTTTTTTGGGTCTAACTAATTATTAATCTTACTAATATAAAGACCCCTTCCCGACCACGTAGTAAAAAAAGTTTACTCATCCTAAGGTATTCTATTGATAATTATAATTTTGGATATAAATGAGATTTAAGGAAAAAGTCTGTGCAAAAAAGGGACTCACTTGTTTCCTGCAACTAGTAATCAATAGAAACATAACCGAACAGCTTCAAATAAAGAATAATAGAGGTATAATTTATTTATAATAGGTAATATAGTTCGAAAATATTTAATAATCTATGGGTCCTCCTTTATTTTGAATAACCTTTGCAACCCTTTTTTGGCATTGACTTGATTAGGATCTGGCAAATCTCATCTCCAAGCATTGAATTCCATTCGGATATGAAATTCACAATCAAATCCTCTTTGTTGCTCAACTGCTTTCTCGAGAGCCTGTACTTTATAATACTCCATAAGTTTTCTATAGGGTCGAGGTCAGGAGATTGGGGCGGTCATGTCATAACACTCACCTGCTTCTCATCAAAGTATTCCTTCATCAATTTTGATTTGTGACAGGGAGCATTATCCTGCATAAAAATGAGCTTGGTGGGATCGATTTGCACCCTTTCAGCAGAAGGGAGCAAACAAGACTCTAAAATTCTCTTGTACTGCTCGCTCCTGAGGGTTATTTTCAATAGGTTTTAAGAAACCAGTTCCATGAAAAGAAAAGCATCCCCAGAACATTATACTGAACGGATGCTTGACAGTACTTACTGCTAAATTCAAAGAGCTTTCAAAGCTTCTTCTTCCGATTTTAGATCGCTTATCCTTTGAATTTCGCTCAACTTTCGTTTCATCGGGGAAGAGAACATTTAAAAAAATGTACAAAAAAATCAGGTGAGTCACTTTTATCGAACAACCCTATATGTTTTAGGTATAGAATCTATCCAATTTCATTTAGTTTCTCATTCCTTTTTTATTTATGTTTTAATCACGTTTATTATTAAATATGCCACATTGTGATAATAGAAGCCCTGTAAAGACAGGTGAAACGCTGTAAGAAGCGGAACGTAAAATTACTAAAGTTGATCTAGCGATTAAAACACATTCTATACATTTTCGTCTAAGTAAATTGCATCCTTGCATTATTTACATTATTCGGACTGTTATCCTCATGGTCATTGCCATATTCACAAAGACGCATGGCCCAGTGGATAAAGACGTTGGTTAGATCCAGTGACTAGCTTCTCGTGATGTAATGGCTGTCTATATCTCCGAGATGAGTTATTATGATTACTTGCATTATTTATATTATTCGGACTGTTATCCTCATCTTCATTGCGATATTCACAAGGACACATGGCCCAGTGGATAAAGACGTTGGTTAGATCCAGTGACTAGCGTCTAGTGATATAATGGCTGTCTATATCTCTGAGATGAGGTATTATGATTCTGAAAACTACTTTTTCCTATTTATCAATTAAAAGGGCACTTGTCCTGTCTGTCTTCACTCAATCCATCCATTCCTTCCTTCCTTTCTTTCTTTTTGTCTTCTCTTCCTCTCTGTTCATCACTTTCTTCTCAGTGATATATACAGAAAAAATATACTCTGTACTTAAAGAATTCTTTAACACACTGGCTCCCAAGCCTCATTTCCCTTGTTGTCCCAGGGTCCCAACACCGTATCTTAATTAATTTTGGTACGAGAGTCTATGTTTTAACATTGTTTCATATATGAGGCAAGGATATCATAGGTAGTATTTATTACCTACAAATCACCTGAGTCAATTTTACAACCCAGACTTCCACATGACCCACCCATGGGTCAATGGAAAATTCCCAATATACAAGTATTACATTGACACTAACTCTCAATATCTATGTTCAAAAATATTTAAGTTATTTTGGAAAAAGATGTGGTTCTGGTGTACCATGATCTTATAAGTAATCAATTATAGAATCCAACTCTCAATAATCCTCATAGAAAAGTAATTGGAAAACGACCCACTAGAGGGTCGTGTGGGCCTTGCCGACATACAACCACGATACTCCGGTGGGTTGCCAACGTGTTAATAATACAAGGGAAAGTACTAAGACAATGTTTATTAGTTTGCTTTGGTTTGTTATTTTTTACGGTATATCAACCTTAATCCGTTACTTAATTCCGACAAGATTTTTATTGCTGGTAACATAAGGTTTTAAATATACTGCTGGTAATAATTTTTCCACAAAATGTATTGCTGGTATTAAAACCTAATTTACACTTTCATAGTATTTGACCCCAGTTTGAGGGTTAACTATTTGTCCATAGCTGGGACCCTAACAGGTGCTAACACTCAGCAATTAAGAGGTCCATATTTGTCCATGTGTGACGTCATTTGTTTACATTTGGATACGCTTTGAGCAGATATGAATGTACGTGAGAGATTCATGGAAGGTTGAAGTTTAAAGGCAGTAAATTCAACCTTGCTAATCGAACGGTCCTCGATCGGTTAAGGCACGTCAGGCTATATGACGATTCCATATAGGATACAGGTTCGATTCCTGTCGGAGGATGAATATATTCTATGAAAATTTCTCGGACATTCAGGCCGGTAAATGTTATTTAATACTGATTATTATAAACAGAGCATTTACTTAAATACTTGTATCTATAAAAAGAATGTTAAACATAAAAATGTCTTTAAATAATTGTCGGACTTTGTCACTTTCATAACTTGTGATGTCATTTTTTTACATTTGATACGCCATGAGCAGTTATGAATGTACGTGAGAGATTCATGGAAGATTGAAGTTTATAGGCAGTAAATTCAACCTTGCCAACCGAACGATCCTCAGTGGCCGAATTGGTTAAGGCACGTCAGGCTAAATGACGGTTCCGTATAGGATACAGGTTCGAATCCTGTCGGAAGACGAATATTTTCTATGAAAATTTCTCGGACATTCAGGCCGGTAAATCTTATTTAATACTGTTTATTATAAACAGAGCATTTACTTAAATATTTGTATCTATAAAAAGAATGTATAAACATAAAAATCTCTTAAAATAAATATTTATCTCAAAGTGCGTATGGTGGATGATATGAAAGCGCCAATCAGGATGCTTTCAAACCATAAAAATAAATATTATTCAACCATATTACTGGATTCAGTCTTTCATCATGTAGGTCGCGTTTGAGTTGACGTTATTGTGAAACAAGATGACACCTATTCAAAAACGTCCTTGTTGCTTTCATCCAACAACTTCGCTCTTCCAACTGTTTCACAGCATCGTTGTTTACTTCATGATCCTGTAGCGCACACAGTTGTTATCTGTTTCGTTACTGACTGCTAAACATTGTTGAGTGGGTACCGATAGATGTCTCCATTTCATGGAATCTACCTTTGTCTCCGGGGTAAAGTAATGCGCCCAGAACTCATCTAGCCGTGTGATAATGAACTTCAGAAAGTTCCTTCATCTTCCACAGAACTTTTCAAATGCTGAAACGAACGAGCCATGCGGTAGAACTAGTCAGTTGCTTTGAGACCCAGTGTTGGATATTTGCCTTTGGCAGCCAAAAATATTACTCCACCAGGTACCTCCGTGTTCACCTGCTGTTTTATGGTGGCAGCCATTATGTTATGTGACGTCACATATTTTTGCGTTCAATATTAAGGTTGTTCTAACTGTTACTTGTAAGAACCGCATACCATCTGTTGCTTTGTGCTTAAAGTTTTCACAATGTCGTAATTCCGGTCGATTTATGAGTATTTGTAACTCAATCTTCGAATATCCTTCGTACAAGAGTAGCATAGATATTTTAAAGTGGATGCACATAGGAATTAAATGTAATATTTTTTTAATGCAATTATAAATGAAAAAGAGATATATAGTTTTGCTGAGGATAAAAACTGTGTAGCAATTCTTAACACGTAAAAGGCTGATGCTAACAGCGTTAACTTTGAATAACTTTCATTTCATAAGTTTCCACTAGGGAAGTATATATATATATATATATATATATATATATATATATATATATATATATATATAGATAGATAGATAGATAGATAATATTAGTGGTAAATATACACATACATATGCAATCATATATCTAAAATATAAATATATATACATACATACACATACATATATGTATAAAAAAATAATTCCAAGAGGATAAAATCTAGGTAGAACTCAATGTCCAGGACAGAGTAAGAATATAATAAAAAGACTTAAACACTAATATTTCATGGTCATAATTTATTCCAGTGGAATCGTAAATACGATCCAATTCATCAGACCTTATTTGTAGGTCTGATGAATTGGATCGTATTTACGATTCCAATGGAATAAATTATGACCATGGAATATTAGTGTTTAAGTCTTTTTATTATATATATATATATATATATATATATATATATATATATATATATATATATATATATATATATATATATATATATGTATATATATATATATATATATAATATAAAAATATATATATAATAAAAAGGTGCAACATATATATATATATATATATATATATATATATATATATATATATGTTGCACTTTTTCGGTTGAGAGCATTTGCCTTGACAGTGGCAAAAAGCGTAAAAGAGGAAGATATTCTTTCTCTTGAAATATCACTGAAGATTTACGCATTTACCAAAAGAACAAGATTACTGATCGGTCTATGGAGAATATATAGTTTGGCCTATCGCCTGGTTCACACTCTTCTCTGGTCTTTTGAGCAGGAGTAGCGGTTTATCCCTTGTTTATTGTTTAGGGTCGGGTTTCCGGTTCCTTCTAAAAAAATTTCATTCTCTTTCATTCTCTTTGCATCTTAGTGACGTTATCGCAATGCTTGGGGCGAATTGATTTTTTTCTTAAAAAATCCTGGAAAAATGAGTTTAGGAAATGTACGCTGAACAATATGTAGGTTCTAGTAACGACCTAATTTTAAAACAATAATAAAAAATTTAAGGAGAGATAAAAAATAAAAGAACAGGAATAAAAAAGACAATAGATAACGATTGACATTGTATTTAAAATTTTGAAGATCAAAGTTGACTTGAAAGCAAGAAGCCGGAAGAGAATTAGCAATGAACTTACAGTTACATCTCGCCGTTTCAACTGTAAAATGGTCAGACATTGTTGCCAATCTAATACTGTGCTTAAATTCATCAGGTTTCGGTAACATAGATAAAGTTTCATCAGAAGAATTATGTCAGTATTTTTAGAGGCACAGAGAAGCTTCATTACAGCCGTGTGAATGACTGAAATGGCACCCATTCTTGAGATGGCGGCTTGATAAAACACCCATCCCCCAGCAACCATGGTCACTCGTGGGGAACTATTGGCCCAGGAAAACGCACAAATATTTAAAGTCTTAATTCGTATGTGTTGCGTGGTGCGTTGTAGGCAGAGAAAGGGTTTCTTATAAAGATTGTCTCATGAAAAAGTTATATCAACGTATGAGGAAATAGATTGAGTAAAGTAATTGAATGATGGCAACACACGAGGTTAGGAAAATGTAAAAAATCTGAGCTGAGAGAAAAAACAACAGAAGAAACTGAAAAATGACGAAACACAGTTGTGACCAAAATGTTCAGAACGGTAT
The DNA here is from genome assembly GCA_964036315.1 of Acanthosepion esculentum. Taxonomy (NCBI): domain Eukaryota; kingdom Metazoa; phylum Mollusca; class Cephalopoda; order Sepiida; family Sepiidae; genus Acanthosepion; species Acanthosepion esculentum. The sequence continues at coordinate 17,555,337 of OZ038483.1, forward strand.
TGTTTTCGTTAGAAAAGTAGGTATAATTTTTTTATCAAAGTTGTTTTATATTCTATAATTTTTACAGACAATAAATACCATATTATCTGTTATTGTCTAAGATTTTGGTGTAATTTGAGAGGATAATACAAAAGTTATGGATGATTTAGTGATTTACTGCAAAACCCATGGCGGCCAAAATGATCAGAACGGTTGAAAAAATAACAAAATAATAAAAAATGACAGAGAATACTGGAATCATTTAATATTTAGTGTGAAGCCCTTTAGCTTCAATCACACTTTGACATCTTCGACTGCATGAGGAAATTAAATTTTCAATTTCTTGCTGGGTGATCTTATTCCATTCTTCCCGAAGGGCATTCCATAATTGCTCGGTTGTTTTGGGATTTCTGGCTTTCGAATGTTCTTGAAATTGTCTTTGAAAATTATAGAATATAAAACGGCTTTGATAAAAACTTATACCTACTTAAACTGGCGTAAACAATGTCGTTCTGAACATTTTGGTCACAACGGTATATATATATATTAGTTCTCTAACAGTTAACAATGCGGAGACATAATCGGCGAGCCGGGTTCAAATTCTGTTCGACTTTTTGTTTTCCTGCAGTAATGCACTCAGAAAAGTAGTAGACAGATTTGCCTTGGGTGGCAGCCAGTCTAGGAGAAGGAAAACTCTGAATATAGATCATATCTTTCTGGGTAGAAAAGTGTTTAATAGATAAGTATATGGACTTGCCTTAAGCTTTGTTAGGGAGAGGTTAAATTCCGTGAGACTAATGCAGGAGAATGGCTTTTCGGAGATTTCCACGCTGACAGTGAACCGTTTTTCTGTTATAAGTTCTTCCGAAAAGTGTGTCGGGATCTAAAAAAGCTCTCACCAATATAATGAAATCATTCGTTGGCGTAGTATAGGGGTTCAGTTTACGGCTCAACTAAAAATTTGATAGACCCCTTACGTCGAAATCCAGAAGAGAGTCCATCACACAGAGACATTCAGAGACACACAGACACACACACAATTTGAATAATGCCTTTAAACAGATTTAAAGACATATACGGAAACATACACACACACATACATACGCATACACATACATATATATATTTTAGTCAGCCATGTATGTACAGGGTGATTGAAAAATAATATTTTATATCTGATGGACTCTCCCGTCTAAATATTATTTGACGGGTAAGTCCATCATACACAAAATAGGAAATAGGTAGATATTTTCCAATCACCCTATATATATATATATATATATATATATATATATATATATATATATATATATATAGGGTGTCCATAAAGTTCGTGTGCACTTTAAAGTTATAAATTTTTTAAAGTGCACACGAACTTTATGGACACTCTGTATATATATATATATATATATATATATATATATATATATATATGGACGATGAAGTCAACGCCCAGAGGCGACAGTCTGTTTCCTGTTAAACGCAATCGTCAAGGCTGAGGATTGTGTTTAGCATGAAACAGACTGTCGCCTCTGGATGTTGACTTGAATATCAACTTTTATATGTACATACGCGCAATCGCTGATAATGAGCACTTTAACACATAAGTACAGCATTCCTTAAAAGTATATTTTAGCATATATATATATATATATATATATATATATATATATATATATATATATATATATATATATATATATATATATATATATATGTTGTAGGCCTCGGGAGACACATGCTAGTTCATAGAAATTGAGCAACTCTTTATTTTAATGAGCCCTCATTTGCCGTCCGTTTTGTGAGATTCCTCCATATATATATATATATATATATATATATATATATATATATATATATATATATATATACGATTTTTCTTAGGAAGTATTTCGGAAGTAATAAGAACATAACAGAATAAAATATTTTTATATATTTACGTTCATTAATTTATATGGAAAATATACTCCAAAAGGCTAAGGAATGAAAATAAGTCCATGAAGCCCTCCCCAAAATTCAATCAAATGAACATACGTAAATTTTTTTATATCATTTCTTGGTCGGGGTGAGAACTTTTCTATACACCTTTGCATTACGAAACAGAGTTTCTTTGTTATGATAACACGAAAACGGATCGAGTGCGGCGTCATGGATATAAAATATACACATTGTATTATATATATATATATATATATATATGAGTATGCATAGTGACAAATAAATTAAATATTCACTTATCTCTCCTTGCTCGCCAGGGGGTTTGATTATAAAAGCGTTATCTTCCAGATTTTAGTTTTGACGAAACACAACCATTGTTTTATATATATATATATATATATATATATATATATATATATATATATATATATATATATATATATATATATATATATTTGTGTGTTTGTGTGTGTGTGTGTGTGTGTGTGTTTGCATAAGTTCGCGGACCGACCAAAATCAACTTTCTACGTTAAATTTAATTTGGTCAGATTTGGGCATGTGGTTAGAGCCTAGAACCTTTCTGAACGTACACACCAAATACACAATCGTGTGCGCATTAGCAGACGCACACACACACACACAAACATATACATACACATATCCGCTTCTCTTCACTCTTCTCAAGAAATTCCCTGTTCTTTGTTTGTTTCTTTCATTTTTCATTTTTTCTTTGTTTCTTTCTGTCTTTCTTTTTCTTACTTTTGTTTTTCTTTCTTTCTTTCTTTCTTTTTGCCACCATGACTTCTTTTCTTTCTTGCTTGCTTTCTATTTGCTACGATATCTTCCATTTCTTTCTTTCTTTTTTCCTTTCTTTCTTGAATATCCTCGTCGCCACTGTTATGGTCCAGGTTAGGACCAAGGAAGAACAAGACGAACACAAGAGTAGAAATAACGAAGATATATTACACGGAATAATAATACAAGATGTGGAAGGTGTTAGTATGACTGTCAGTCTGGTTTGGAGTGAACTACTATCGGCTCGACTCGATTCGTCCCTCTCTCTTGAGAGGCGTAGTATACATAGTGTTAGGAAGAGTTCATTCTGTAGTTATAGGTAAGGACCCATGACACTATTTTTATTTCTGCACCCATATAATCCATCTTTCTTTCTTTCTTTCTTTCTTTCTTTCTTTCTTTCTATTTGAACCCATACTATCTCTTTCTTTCTTTCTTTCTTTCTATTTTGAACTCATACTATCTCTTTCTTTCTTTCTTTCTTCATCGTGTATAATATACAGTTTGATATTCATTCCCAACATTCGTTTTTAATATACATTCTTATTACCTTTTTACTTTTTCTTTCCTTCTGTTTGCATTTTCTTTTTTCTTTCTTTCTTTCTTTCTTTCTTTCTTTCTTTCTGTTTGCACCTATTCCTTCATTTTCTTTTTCATTCTTCCTTTATTTCTATTTAACCTATACCTTTTCTTTCTTTCTTTCTTTTTTCTTTCTTTCTTTCTTTCTTTCTTTCTTTCTTTCTTTCTTTCTGTTCGCTTTTCCCTTGTTTCTATTTTCGTTTTTTCTTCTTCTGTTATTCCTTTTTTTGTTAATTCTTCTTTGTTTCGTTTCATTTTTCGGTTCTGTTTCGTTTCGTTTTTCCGTTCTGTTTTGCTGCTCATTTTTCTTTATTTCTTATTTGTCTTTTTTTTCTTTCTCTTCTATTTTTGTTTCCGCGTTTGCTTTTTTTTAATTCCTTCTTCGCTAGTTTTTTCTTTCATTTTTATCTTTTTCTTTCTTTTATACTTCAGTTCTTTCTTGTTAGGTTTTCTTTTTCTATTTCTTCTTTCCTTTCCATCTTTCCATTTTTTAAACTACAACCTTCCATGAATCTCTCACGTACATTCATATCTGCTCGATGCGTATCCAAATGTAAACAAATGACACATTATGAAATGGACAAAGTCCGACAATTATTTTAAGACATTTGTTACTCCTACTCGAGTCATTTTGATCCACAATAGGTGCTCCAAACTTGTAGCCTTGTTCCTGACTATTTTAAGCTTAGTAAATATAAATTCCGACAACTGTCTCGATGATTTGATATAGATATATACTAGATATTAGATACTAGGTATCTTTGTTTTGCATCGACTGGCAAAAGATTTATCTTCTGCCAGTCGATGCAAAGCACGTTTCCATGGTGAAGTGGTTAACAAAATATTCCTGTAGACTAATACTATCGATCCTCATTGGGATTCAAACATGATCTTGTGGTATGCTAAAATAAGATTGGTAAATAACACATACCTAGAGATTATAAAAATCAATCAATGCATTTGTTGCATGAGCAAAAACCTGATCCGGGCTTTTTAGCATTTCTGAAGAGAAAAGCCAATATCAGGTGCGCTAAGATTCTAACTTGTGCGATGATGTATAATTGCAGATGTCATGTTTAGCATGGTAAGCGATACCAAACAAATATTTATACTCGACTAAGGAGATTTTTTTTCGGTGCTTTTAGGGCGAAATTGTATTTGTTTCCTGTTTGACGCTTTTATTTCGTTCATCTTTATTTTGTGTGTGGTCTGCATGGGTGTGGCTCATCAGGTAATAGCGTGTGAATTTCGATGCTATTGGGGGTCAGGGAAAAGGGAACTGATTGTCATTACAGCAGATTGTTAACTACAATGACGTATCTATCTATCTATCTATCTATCTATCTATCTATCTATCTATCTATCTATCTATCTATCTATCTATCTATTACATTCTGTTCATTATCTATCTATCTATCTATCTATCTATCTATCTATCTATCTATATACCTATATATCTCATTCTGCAGGTATCTATCTATCTATCTATCTATCTATCTCATTCTGCACGTATCTATCTATCTATCTATCTATCTATCTATCTATCTATCTCATTCTGAACGTATCTATCTATCTATCTATCTCATTCTGGACGTATCTATCTATCTATCTATCTATCTATCTATCTATCTATCTAATTATCTATTTCATTGTGCTCGTATCTATCTATCTATCTATCTATCTATCTATCTATCTATCTATCTAACTGAGAAGTGGTATATAAACTCCATATTTCAGATTAATGGTAGAAAAATATATAACACATTTCGTTCTGCAGAATGACTTAGACTAAAATAATGTTCTTATTGATGGAATTATTACATTCTGTTCATTATCTATCTATCTATCTATCTATCTATCTATCTATCTATCTATCTCATTCTGGACGTATCCTTCTATCTTTCTATCTATCTATCTATCTATCTATCTATCTATCTATCTATCTATCTCATTCTGAACGTATCTATATATCTATCTATCTCATTCTGGACGTATCTATCTATCTATCTATCTATCTATCTATCTATCTATCTATCTATCTATCTATCTAATTATCTATTTCATTGTGCTCGTATCTATCTATCTATCTATCTATCTATCTATCTATCTATCTATCTATCTCTCTATCTATCTCATTCTGGACGTATCTATCTATCTATCTATCTATCTATCTATCTCTCTCTCTATCTATCTCATTCTGGACGTATCTATCTATCTATCTATCTATCTATCTATCTATCTATCTCTCTATCTATCTCATTCTGGACGTATCTATCTATCTATCTATCTATCTATCTATCTATATATATATATATATATATATATATATATATATATATATGTATGTGTGTGTGTGTGTGTGTGTGTGTGTGTAAAATTTAATCGATAAGAACATTTTAAACTGATGAAGTCGCTTCGAAGAACGGAAACATGTTGCACAAAAGATCTATCTATCTATCTATCTATCTATCTATCTATCTATCTATCTATGTTTCCTTGAACTCTACAATCATAACTGATTTCAGGGTCATTATCTATCCTCCTTATCCTCACAATAATTTCGTCCTATCACTTACACTTTCATTCATATGATGTATCACTCGTTCAGCATTAACATTTTAACTGTAGCCCTCTACATTGAGTGGCTCTTTGTATTAAGTGCAATATAGTATAAAAGATATATTTTATACCTACAGCATATGAAATTCTATTATGTAAATCAATTTTTTTACACTCAAATACGTATTAAACAAATGATGTAGGTAAAATCTTCAGGATGTGCTTATATTTACATGATAAATGTAAAATGCGTATTTTAGATTATAATATCTAACTTTTTCTTTTAATTAGAAAGGCTTACAATAACATTTTTAATCATTTCACATCAAGCAAGGTAATAAAGCAACTAAGACGGAAGGGGTTACTGAAAATGAAGTAATCTGCGGAAAATGTTTTTAACGAGACAGGACAATAAATGAACTGCGTTTAAGGAGACAAGAGATTGACATGGCATTTGCATTTTTGAAGGTCAAAGTTGAATGGAAAGCAAGAAGATGGGAGAGAGTTCCACAAGCGAGAAGTACGAGAACGTAAAATATTAGCATAGTACGTACGGTTATATATAGAAAATAATGAAACTTAGATACCAATCTAGTACTGAAGTTAAGTCAATGTACTAATTAGTAAAGTTCATTAGAACAATTACAATGAAAATATTAATTGGTGTTGAGAGATTATATTATGCGAATCGAGGGTTGTTCATCATAGTGTAAATATCGGATTGGGGAATCGGATAGTCGAGTTCGATAATACCCTTGGGAAAGGTATAAATCCTCTTCTTCTCCCTCCAGTTATGGGTAAATAGCAGGACAGACTGGTTTCTATAGCCTGTGATGGCAACTGGTCTAGGAAAAGGATAACTCTGAATTCAAAACGGATGGTCGATTGGGGACCTTGTGGCACGTAGTTCACCAGATCTCTGTATTCGGCCCTTCAAAAAGTGCGGTTGATTCTGCGCAAAGACATCACCACTCATATGTGGTGGTGTCTGGTTGTCGGTTCCTAGGAACTGAGCTGCTTGACACTCATACGTCGAATACGACAGGAGAGTCCACCATATATATACATATATATATATATATATATATATATATATATATATATATATATATATATACAGAAATATAGTCTTAAAGTGTGCTATATTTATGGGGTAAAGTGCTCAATATCAGAGATAGAGCGTGTGTAAATATAAAAGTGGACATGGAAGTCAGCACTTAGAGGCGACAGTCTGTTTCATGCTAGTGCAATCGTCAGGCGACTAGTGCTGTTATTTTTCTCGGCTATTTATATAAGGGTCAGTGGTGCATTATGGGTAGTCTATTTTGGCGGTTACTTTTACCGGAAGTCGCTTATTTGTTTATTTATTTATGTCAAATTATTTTGCTTGTTTTTTGTTTTTTATTTTTATATATATATATATATATGCATAGCAAATGCATAGCACCAGTTGACAATAGCAAACAAATTAGATTAATTATTTATTATAAAAAATTTAAAACTTCTAACCTTATTAAAAATAATAATTCACCTCCTAGAACAAAAGTAAATAGAGCAAATATTATTTACGAATTCAAATGCTCATTAAGGAATTGTATTCCTCAAGAAACAACTTTCATAAATAGTTATATAGGCCACACTACAAATTGTTTAACACGCAGACTAACTCTACACCTTTCTGACAATAGCTCAATTAGATCTCATTTAAATATTCATGGAGACCTACCGGACATACTAGTCGACAAGAACTAATATAATAGCATCATCCACTTGCAAAAAAAGGCTAAAAATAATGGAAGCCTTATTAATAAAAACAAACAAACCAACACTTAATAATATTAACTTTGAACATGGGCATAATATCTTGACCGTGTTTTGAAACAAAAAAATGAATCATTTTATAAAACATACATATAACAAACTATTTCTAATTCTAACAGTTGAAATATAATCCTTGAAAATGGCTAAATGTATAGCCGAAAGCGTTCGGATAAAAAGAACATTCGGACAGTTTTTATATAATTTATCCTCTGAAAAGAAAAACTTTATTAGATCGCACGAGAAATTGAATAAAAAACTAAATAAAAGCACCTTGTCAGTCGTTTTTAATGAAATGTGCATGAAAGAAGGATTGCTGCCTAAATACACAAATATATATATATATATATATATATATATATATATATATATATATATATATATATATATATATATATATATGTATGGTGGCCAGCTTGCCCTGACGATCCGTCTACGTGAAACCTCGGTAGGTTTACCTGGCCCTCTTTAGGTTCATATTTAGGTTTCCTCTACTTAGTGTATTGAGCACTTTTCATAGTTACTTTTGCTTTACACGGTTTGGAGTTTGTTTTTTCTTTGGACTCTGAGCTTGGATTCTGGACGATTGTTTTCGCCTCAATTTCATGTTCTTGGTTCTTTCTTTTTTTAATCCCTTATTTTTCCTTGGGTATTGGTTTGTTCATTTAGAGGCCAAAACACCTAAGGTTTTTCCAAACGAGTATAACTATTTATATTTATATCAATATATATATATATATATATATATATATATATATATATATATATATATATATATATATATATATATATATATATATAAGTTGTAAGGATATGAATTTGTGATCCTGGGTTTCATGCTTGTGCCATCATCAGATCATCATATTCTGATGATCGCGAAAGCGTGAAACCTAGGGTCACAAATTCATATCCATACAACTTATGTTAGATCTATCACTGATAATGAGCGCTTTCCACTAATTACTGCGTATATAAAATTATATATATATATATATATATATATTGGCAAGTTGCAACGTTGTGTTGCTGATTTGAGTAATCAACAATACAACGTTGCAAATTGCAAATATATATATATATATATATATATATATATATAACATTAAATATATATATATAATATATATTATATTATATATTATATTATATTATTATATATATTATATTATATATGTATTATATTATACATATTATATTAAATTAATATATATATTATATATTATATTATATATATATATTATATTATATTAATATATATATATATATATATATATATATATATATATATATGTATTATAAATTAATAGATTTAAAATATGGTTTTACCGCTACACAGTGATAACCATGTTTCAGAAATGGAAGCTAAAGCCCCTGAATTTAATTTTGTTATTAAACCAAAGACATTAGTTCCATTTCCTCATCAAGCGAATTTTGGAGTAACTTACTTTTTCAAATTTACGGTTGTTAACGGCACAGGAAAGATTCATAGTTTGAGGGTTTCTATCTAACGATCTTTGATTCATAGTTTGAGGGTTTCTATCTAACGATCTATTCAATAAGGACTTACATAAGAACTACAAAAAAGCAAATAATAGTAACCTAAATATGGTCCAGAATATCAATAATAGTAGTAAAAAAATCACTGATAAACTGAAGATCAGTGACAGAGTAGGTAAATTATATGAAAAAGAGAGCTACATAACCTTAAAAGACCACAAACCAGATTTCGAGGCAAATCCGACTACAAGGATAATTAATCCTACAAGACCAGATATAGGAAAAATTAGTAAAATGATCCTTGAAAGGATAAATAAACAAATCAAAGATAAAATAGGCCTCAAACTTTGGATAAATACCGAAGACGTGATAAACTGGTTCACCTGTATAAAAGCAAAAAACAACTGTACACTAATGCAGTTCGATATTGAAAATTATTACCCATCAATATCTAAAGAACTGTTCTTGAATGCGTTGGACTTTGCCACCCAGTACACGGATATTACTGAGGATGAAAAGAACATTATATTAAATGCGAAGAAATCGGTACTGATTCATAATGGTGAGCAATGGGTAAAAAATTCATATGACCACTTTGACATCACAATGGGATCACTAGACTCAGCTGAGTCTTCTGATCTCATTGGTCTTTTTATTTTATACAACCTAACAGCGCACCGTGATATTGATTCAACTGACATTGGTCTATACAGGGACGATGGTCTCATGGTTATTAGGAATTCTACTAACTTCAGAATAGAAAAAATTAGAAAGGCATTATATAAAGAATTTAAAAGCATGGGTTTAAAAATTACCGTCAGCACTAAAATTAAATAGTTAACTTCCTTGATATAACATTAGATTTAAAGAACAATACATACACACCTTATAAAAAACTAAATACGAATCCTTTATATATACACCCTAAATCAAATCACCCTTCATCTATAATTAAACATATACCTTTATCTATCCGAAAAAGAATTAGTACAAATTCAGCAAATGACAAGATTTTCGACGAACATATTAATTTCTATAATAAAGCTCTAAAAGATAGTGGCTACAAAAACCTAAAACTAACTTATATTAAAAATGAAAACGGTAAGCATAGGAAAAAAAGAAGCAGGAAAATAATTTGGTATACACCCCCATACAACCAAATGGTAAAAAACAAATTGGGACAAAAATTCCTTGAATTAATACTCAAGCATTTTCCCGGTGGAAGTAAACTTAGTACTATTTTCAATAGAAATACACTAAAATTAAGTTATAGCTGTACTGATAACCTAGAAAAGATTATTAAGAAACATAATACTAATATCTTAAATAAACACTTATACCAGAACCAAAAAATTGTAGACAAGGGAAAAATACAAACAACAACTAATGAGGGTGAACAAAAATTATGTAATTGTAGAAACCCTCAAAACTGTCCTTTACAAAATAAATGTTGCATGGAATCAGTAGTATACCAATGTAATATATCTTCTGTTGAAAACCCTGAAAACATAAAAATTTATATAGGTTGCACTAGCCATGAGTTCAAAAAGAGGTTCAACCAACATCAATCCTCGTTTACGATAAATAAGTATAAAAGTCAAACATCTCTTTCGAAGTACTTTTGGCACCTAAAAGAATCCAATAAAACACCTACAGTGAAATGGAAGTTAATAAGAAGGGCTAGAATATGTAGGTCATTAAATGACCCATGTCCTTTATGCATACATGAGAAACTATATATTACTAAGTTTATAAAAAATAAAAATTTACTGAATCAGAGAAATGAAATAGCTATTTTATGTCGTCATTGCCAAAAGTTTTCTTTAAATAATCTTTAAATAATCTAAAAAAAAAAAAAAAAAAAAAAAATACCTGATTATTATGCATACTCATATTTGATGGGTATAAATAATTTTAAATAATGTAGATAATTATATTACATTTACTTGGTTTATAAAGAAATATAGCCGATTAAAATTAAAAAGTTAAATTTGAAAGTAGAATTTTTAAAAATGTTTTAAAATTGAAATTAAATAAAACAGATTCTAACCTAAACATCTTTTAAAATTGTAATTAAATAAAACGTACTCTAACCATAACACCTCTCTCAAAGCAATTCAAACATTGAAAAGAATCCAAGTGAACACCGAAAGTCATATGAAATTAATAAGTTAGAATATAATATTGAACATTAAATGTCCTTTATACATACATATATACATTTATAATACTAAATTTATAAATAAAAGTTTATTGAATTAGTGAAATAATTTAACCACCTTTGCCGTCATTGTCATAAAGTTTACATAAAATAAAATAAAATAAAATAATATTTACTTATACTCGATAAGAATAAATAATTTTAAATACTGTAAGTAATCCTAATACATTTACTTGGTTTTTAACTAGGAGTATAGTATATTAAATATTAAAAATAATTTTTTAGAAAGGTGGATAAAACATATTCTAACCTAAACAGTCCCTCAAAATCTTTAAATATACAAATAGAAAAAATACCATAAGAATTTTTGCCGTTAGAAAAAAACCCAGATGACATGAATTTAGCTGATGTCAGAATTTGTTAAAAGATACATCCCTACCCATCCCTAAACATAACCCCGCTTTCAAATGTAACTATTAACTGATACAACGAAAATTAAAAATTGAACCCTCTACCACCCCTTGTCTAGATGAATGGATTTATCGGTAACCTTGGAAACCCTCAAACTATGAATCTTTCCTGTGCCGTTAACAACCGTAAATGTTAAAAAGTAAGTTACTCCAAAATTCGCTTGATGAGGAAATGGAACTAATGTCTTTGGTTTAATAACAAAATTAAATTCAGGGGCTTTAGCTTCCATTTCTGAAACATGGTTATCACTGTGTAGCGGTAAAACCATATTTTAAATCTATTAATTTATAATATTAATACTCTGTAAATTTAAATTTACATAGAGCACTATTGTGTAAAAATAAAAATATCTATAAGAACACCGGATTTTATATCTTACTGTTCTTTCCTTTTTATTTATATATACATACATATATATATATATATATGTATAACATCGCAACATTGCGAAAAGGTAAAGATAACGCCGTCAGAAATATTTGTAAACATTGGCACGATTATGAACAAAGAGGAAACTAGATCGAATATAATTCCATCAATGAGAACATTATTTTAGTCTAAGTCAATTTTGTAAACTGACCTGAGAAAAATTAAAAGTGTAAAAACGATAAAATTGAGTTGAAGAAACCGTTCGGAGAATCTGGTGTCGCTATTATAAAGAAAGTGAAAAGGGTTCGATAATTGACAAAGATATGAAAGCAACGAAATTATCACATTTACGTCAATACCAGAACGATAAACGTGTAGGGTAAATGAAGACTGTGATGAATGTAGAGCTACATAGGTTGGACATGATTGCGAAAGAAATTATGCACAGATAAAAAAGAATTTAAAAAGCAAACAAACTTGAAACGTTGAGATGAGAGAAAAATGGCTTTAAGAGTGTTCCAAAAAGAAAAATGAGAAAAATTCAAAAGTCAGTAAGAAATCTGTGGATAGCTTCAAGAAAATACAGACATCCCTCGATTAATGCGCGTTCGATTAATGCGTTTTAGATTAGTCTACTGAAATGGTTAAATATCAAAATTCCATTAGTGGCCACCTACTACACGATTAGTGCAGTAAAATATTCTTTAAATTTAACCATAGTAATTAAAAATTGATTTTTTATAATTACCAATGTAAAATTAGCCCCACGAATCGAGGGATTCCTGTATTTGCGAATGTAAAAAAAGTGGCACAGCATATTCTGTTCACATCTATCTATCTATCTATCTATCTATCTATCTATCTATTTCATTCTGCACGCATCTCACTCTCTCTCTTTCTCTCTCTCTCTCTATATATAATTATACACGTATCTATCTATCTATCTCATTCTGCACGTATCTATCTACCTATCTATCCCATTCTGCACGCATATCTCTCACTCTCTCTCCACACACACACAGAACCCCCCCCACACACACACACACACATATATATATATATATATATATATATATATATATATATATATATAATTTTACACGTACCTATCTATCAATCTATCTATCTCATTCTGGGCGTATTTATCTACCTATCAATCTAATTTTGCACGTATCTCTCTATCTCTCTGTGTCTCTGTCTCTGTCTGTGTCTGTCTGTCTGTCTCTCTCTCTGTCTATATATATATATATATATATATATATATATATATATATATATATATATATATATATATATATATATTCTACACGTATCTACCTATCTATCTATCTATCTATCTATCTATCTATCTCATTCTGCACGTATCTATCTACCTATCTATCTCATTCTGCATGTATCTCTCTCTATCGCCATATATATATATATATATATATATATATATATATATATATATATATATATATATATCATTCAACACGTATCTATCTATCTATCTATCTATCTCATTCTGCACGTATCTATCTACCTATATCTCATTCTGCACGTATCTCACTCTCTCTCTCTCTCTCTCTATATATATATATATATATATATATATATATATATATATATATCATTCTACACGTACCTATCTATCAATCTCATTCTGCATATATATATATATATATATATATATATATATATATATATCATTCTACACGTGTCTATCTATCTATCTATCTATCTATCTATCTATCTCAGAAGACCGTATCTATCTATCTATCTATCTGTATGGGAAATGTTATATAAAATATATAAATCAGAATGTTATGAACTTTGTTGAATAGCAGTCTAACTACCAGATTTAAATTCACATTTAAGCAATTATGTCAAAGTTAAACTTGAAAGTTGGGTGAAGTAGTACATTGGAATCTGATATTTAAACAAAAACACACGAGGATTGTTTAACGTTAGTGTCTAGACAAATGAAAAGAATCATGTTCTTGTAAAACCAATCACTGAGTAGTATACATCACAAGCAAAACCTTTGTGATTAATGAATATATTTGTCCAAGACAAATTTTTATTGGCATTCTACAAAGCTGCCTATTGCCCACCTTGTTAAAAACATTAGTCTACTATTTACCAGTGCATTGAATTATTTCTGCCATATCTGATCCGATTCTTCAACTATACATTTCGAGATTCTCGGTAAAATCCAAAGGGTCTGTTATGTTATCGGTTCTGACCTGGCATCTCGACTTCAGCCACTTTACCACCGCCTCTGTCTTTTCTTAAAATATTTCAATAGCAGATGTTCTAATGAGCTCTCTTTCTAGGTACCTTGACCGCGTGACTCTGAGCGTACTACTTGATTGGCATCTAGGTCTCATCGTGTTACTGTTCAATTAGATAGATGTAACCGTATGTTCTATTCTAATAGTTTCTTCTCGCCTGTAGAACTCCCTTCTGATTTCTTGCTTCCTTTCCAACTACAATAGTTAAACATACGTCAAACGCCATCTTCTGTCTTCTTGAACCCTGTATTTCCATGTCGTTTTTCCTCACTAAAGTATTCCCAGGTTCTACCACACCCAGTATCTTCTTCCTTCATAAAGGCATTATCGCCTTGCTTGGTGTGGAAGGATTAAAAAAAAACATGACTTCCAGACCCTTCATATATTGTTCCAATACTACCTCTTAGCACTCGCCCAGCCCCCGCCCCCAAATTCAAATAAGTTAAATTGGAAAATAAAACAAATTTGAAGGTTATAAGCAAGGTTCTATCGGTTGCTCGTTCCGGGATATCGTATATCAATCTTGGGAGACTGGGAGTTTGTTCGGTGTATAACACAAGGTAGTAATAGAAATAGACATGTGATGAAAATCAACACGGATATGTAGTCGAAAGAGTTTCTGCTGCTGCTTTTTTCGTCACTGGACGAAACATATCGCTGTTGATGGAAGCGCCTTGATGTTGGTGGACTGGTTAAGTTTGTCTGCTGTGGGGTCTGTCCCAAATGCCAGACAGATCGGATCTACTTTCGTTTGAACTTGGAGTTCCGATACTGGAGGACAATAGTTTAAAATCCAGTTTACTCGGCAACTGTCATGTGGTATAACAATTAACACCTTCAGAAATGGTGACTTGTTCTAATATTGTTGCTTGGCTGTGCTGGCCCATTTGGGCAAAATAGGAAATTGCCGGTGCTGCTGTTGATGACTTCCTGTCATTCGTCTTTATTTATTTATTAGTGGCACCCATATTCTATTTATTTATATGCTAGGCCTACTAATTTTCCAGTATTATTCATTGTCTACTACTTTGACATCATTCCACAAATAAAATGTCAAATATATCAACACAGAATAGGTATAGATACGTAGTCATCTGCTTATTAACTTGCTAGAAGTCTTCACTGTCAGGTGCGTTACCATGTCTTCTATTTAATTTGACACTTATTTTCTTTCATTTCTTGTCCTTTTTCTGTTATTCTGTTTCTACTTCTGATATTCTTTCATCGATTTCCTTACACTGATTTGGTACCGCTGGGGTCGCCTATACTGCAAAGTCCTTTTGGAAAAGGCCCCAAAACAGTGCACAAATTCCATCCTGTGAACAACTGGCCCGAAGCCTCATTTTTCTAAACAAAAGAATTATTTGTTGAAATTTCCATAGGAATCTGGGTGATTAATAGTCACTATTGAATTAATTGCATTGACAAATATAGGTATTAAGTGCATTGGCAAATAGATAAACAATAATTTATTTTGGGAAGGTTATCAACTACGACAAATATTTGAAATAGACTAGAGATGTCTAATGGTCTTAAGGTTGTGACGATAATAACTAATCCAGAAAAAAGTTATATACTATATAGAGATGAAGTAAAGGCCAAATTTATTATCTATATTTATATTTATTGTTGATTCCATTAGGTTACAGTGTTTAAAATGGTTGACTATCGTCATAGTTCTTTTTTTTGTGATTTGACAGTTCATATAGGGTTGTTGTGTTTCTTCTGGTTGGCGGAAATTCGTTGCATTCATCTTTTCTTCTCTCGAATCAAGTTCCTCTCCACTGCGGTGTCTCTAGTCTCGTACGTGGTTTTCTTCTTTTTATGGGGCTGACACATCTGTGTTTCCCGTTTGATTTTTGGAGGGACGTGTTGTCATTGGTTGATTTTTTTATGAGGTTCACTGACCCACATAAACTAAGTCCGGGCTCATGTCCGTTACCGAGGATGGGTACACTAGAACGAAGGAAAGGAAAGAAAATATATAGAAGAGAGAGAGAGAGAGAGAGAGAGAGAGAGTGAGAGAGAGAGAAAGAGAGTTTTCTTTGTCACTCACTTAGTAAAGAGGAAAGTGTATATTTTCGTATGGTGTTATTACTACCTAATCCTACTATCCCACTACAGTTATTTGTTTTATACAATAATTGTTTTTTTTTATATATACTCACGAAAAATGCATTTATTTTATACAACAAATAATAATTTATACGGATACGCCTTATTGAAACATTTACGTATATGCACAACACGTGTGTTTGTACGCATGCGTACGCTTGTGCGTTTAAATCAGATCAATACGATTTTTTTCAATGTTATTTGAATTAATACGCAAAATATTTTACGTGGTGTTTTTTTTTAAATTTATAACTGTTCTTCCTCTACAACGTTTGTTGTTTTATATTATTGACTGATTTAAAAAAAAAAAGAATTGTTGATGAATAACAGAATTGAAATAAATGTAAAAAACGAACGAATTTATCAGACGACCCAATATTTTCCCCTAACTTTTTCAGTGTATGCCGTTCACTTTTCGTGGGTGGGGCGCATGCGTGAAGCTTCTCGCTTTACATGTACACGCGTGCTATTGCGCATGCGCACCAGAAAAATATTTCGTTTAGTGTTGCCACTTCTCATTCAACGCATGCGCACACACAAGCCAAATGGCGACGTGGAGGCTTTATTTAGAAATCAGAAGATAATTACATTTGTTCAACACGAAATCCTCTTAATTCTGACGAAGTCAGCCAAGGAGAAAAATGGATAAAGAAAATAAGTTTATTTCTTTTAAGTGTGTGTTTTATTTATTTATTTTTTAAATTATTTTTATTTATTCTCAATGATTTTTTTTTTCGAAAGAGCGAAACCTAAAATTGGAATTCAGAGTCCAGAAAGTAGATATGGCAGAAGAAAGAGAAACGGATCTTTTTTTAAATTTTAATTTTTATTCATTTATTTTTATTAGCTGAAGAATTTGTTCGGTTCGACAATTTTCTTGCTATTTAATTTTTTTTTCTCTTGCATGTGTTTTTGTCGGGGTTTGAGAAATACAGATGTGCCCAAAGGTATTATATCAACCAACCTTCTGGGGCAACAACATGCTTCATAAATATAGCAGCCTAAATCTTTTAATACGTGTATAGAAACGCTGATGGAACTGATCCTAAAGGCTTTAGTATCAGACAACGTATCTTTTTTTCAAGACGAAACTAATGATGATTTAATGTGGAAAAAATTAAAACAATAGTAAAAAAGCTAAATAAAGTCGGTAAGGTCATGCATCTAGATACATCGGATGTCAAAATTAAAAAAAAAACGATTTAAAGCTAAGCATCTTGTATCTTCAGCATTTCTTGATGTACAATAAGTGATATATGTTGTCTTTCATTCATGACGTTTGGACCATTAACACAAAAACGAAAATGTCTCATTTCGAGAATAAAAGAAAAAAAATTAATTATTTTTTAATTATATGTGGAAAATCTCCACCCTTTGTCTGATGACGGTCACGAGACGGGAAACACGTGTAACAAAATTATGGAAAATAAAATATAATATTTTTTTTACAATCCACATTACAACCAAAAACATTTGCGGTTTCTCTCTTCTTTTTAATATTCACACTTTTCTCTCGTTGGAACTAATATAACCTCTTCCGTTTATATATATATATATATATATATATATATATATATATATATATATATATATATATATATACACATACACACACATATATATATATGTATATTATAAGTTTTTCATTATTGGTTCTCACCAGTCGAGGTGCAACATACCTCCCACATATATATATATATATTTAAGAAAAGTCTAAAATATCAACCATATACTTCTACTTGCCTGAGGAGAACTTACGGTCGAAACCCGGGTTGCGAGGTTGATTGGCATTTTAACCCTTTTCTTAAATATCTTAGCTCTACATATTCGATATTGAATTTTTATTGAACACCTTTTAGGTGTGGCTGTTTTCAGTCTTCCTTTTACATTTTTATCTACACACACACACATATATATATATATATATATATATATATATATATATATATATATAGGCAGCATAACTTCAACAATACACGTTTCATTGAATAATATAGACATATTATATCTATTTCTTTATGATAATGATCCTTTCTAGTTCTCCCATTAGTTTCTTGATGTTAAGATGAAATTCATCAAGGAAAGCGTCGTAGTTTTTTCCTAACCAAGTACTTTCGATCTTTTTCAAGATCATCCTGAGAGGTAAATTACAACGACAAACCGTTATAAAATGTGCATTCCATTATGATGTTGATTTTTAAAAACAAGCGTGAACGTGCTTTGTTATAATGGTTTTAAAATTTTAAATTTATCCGTTGTAGCTATGGAATCTTTTGCAAAACAAGCGTCCCACTAAATGGGAGCTAACCAGAATAAATTAGAAATGCAAAATGGCATTAAATGTTTGTTAAATGCAATTCAACACGTTTCTGCTACACTCGCAATAAATTTTGTTGAGTGTTGGTTGATTTCTTTTGATATAGAGGGCGCCTTCCTTTATGAATTTCATCAAGAAACTGATTAGAGAACTAGAAAGTATCAGTTTAAAAACAAAAAGAGATAATTTATCTATACTAGCAGCATGGACCGGCGTTGCCTGTGCTTGATTCAAAAATCGTACGACTCATACAGCAATCGCTATCACTTGATTAAAAATTTTTTTTTTTGCCCTTCCTTGCCTTTAAAGGAGTGCCCTTTGCCGTGCTGGTGTTGCTACAAGCCTTACTTCTTGCCTATCTCACACTGCGATTCTTTTTTATTATGGGTAATTTCCCATAACACCCTACTTCCGAAGCTTTTGCGTAGCAGGGGTTTTTAATATTTTTTTTGTGGGGGTCTATTTCCAAAGGTTCTGTGAACTTCCTTTTTCTGGGCGGTCTTCGTGGTTCTGGCATTGTTTGCGGCCTTTTTATATCAAATATATCGAAAATCGTATCCATCACTTCTTTCTGAGGTGGACCGTTAGCATCCTGTAACAGTCTCTTCCTTATTTGGTTTACGTGTCTTCTATGTCAAAATCTGTGTCCCTGTACTATGTAAACCATATTCTCGATTCTTTTGTCAATTGTACCTTACTCCCAGTAAGATGTATTATTTTTATATGCTTTAAAAAAAATTTTTTCTCCTGGGTGGAATTTTCTTTTTGGTATGCACGACTGTATTATTTGCTTCGTTTGACTTGGTAGCAATTTATCAAATACAGATATGATTTTTCTAACGAACATCACTTCTGCGGGTGATAATGTCGATGGCGTAGCATTATTTGGCGTAATTCGATATACCTGAAAAAATTGTTGTAATGCTTTTTCCGTAGGAACATCATAGGCTTTTCGTAGAGCTCTTCTGAGTGTATCAACAAATCTCTCCGCTTTCCCATTTGATCTTGGGTGATATGGCGGAGATTTTATAAGTTTGACTTGATAAATTTCGCAAAACTCTTGGAAGTCCGCTGATGTGAATTGCGTTCCATTATCTGTGACTGGGCAATCCACTACTCCAAACCGAGCAAATAGCTCGTGGAGGCAATTTATGGTAGTTTCCGAAGTAGGATTTTTGCAACGAAACACCTCCGGCCATTTACTATAACTATTCACTTGGATCAAATAGTAGAAACCATCTGTTGGACCTGCATAATCTGCGTGTATTCTTGACCACGGCGATCTGTCTCTGGCCATGGCTTATGGATGATTGGCGGTTCTTTGGCTGCTAAGGAACAACTCTTGCATATTTCCACCATCTGAGTAATATCCTAGTCCCTGTTTTTCCAATATACATAGCTTCGCATCAGCGATTTCATTCTATTTTTTCCTGGATGGCCCCTGTGGAAATCCTTTAGGATTCGCTTTTTTAGTGTTTTGGGAATTACAACCCTTTCGTTATAAAGTAGCACATTATCGCATAAAGAAAAGCTTTATATTTGCTTATTTTTTATGTTATTTTTGCTTTTATGTCTTTTATGAATTCATCATTTATTGCTTCATTTTTATCTCTTGTAGTGTGACGGGGAGTTTCGAAGTGGACAACATTGTACTGTCCTGATATCTTCTTCATGTCGTAGGGCTGCGATTACAGAATCTTCCAATGGCTCTGTTTTCGTTGATATAAGTCTCGACAGACCATCCGTATGCCCGATTCTTTTCGTTGGTAGCTAATCCAATCTGAAATTGTAGTTCAGAAGAATTGTACCCCATCTTAGTAACCTATTGGCAGTGTAAACCGGTAGACCTTTTTACGAACCAAATATTGTTAGTAAAGGCTTGTGATCCGTCTGTAGAGTAAAAAATCTACCATAGATATACTTATGAAATCTTGTGACTGCCAAAATAATTTCTAGAACTTCTTTCTCTATTTGTGAGTAATATTTCTCTGCTGGTTATAGAATTCGGGAAGCATGCTCGATGGGTTTTATTGTCCCATCCGGCATTTTATGCAGTATACACGCCCCGACTCCATAGGCGCTCGCGTCACTTACTACAATAATTACTAATTTAGGATCGTAGTGTGCCAAAAATAAATCTGAAGTTAACGTCTTAATTATTTTGTCAAACGTTTTCTGGCATTCATCTGTCCACTCTCAAACTTTTTCTTTCTTTAGCAGTTCGTTCAGTGGTGCGCGAAGTTTATGCATGTGAGGAATGAATTACTGGTAGTAACTCACTAAGCCTAGAAAACTTTGTAATTCTGTTATGTTCTTTGGAACTGGCATTTTTTTTATTGCCGTTGCCCTTTCAGGGTCTGGTCGTCTTCCTTCTTGATCGATGATATGTCTCAGGTATTTAATTTCCTTCATGGAAAAATCGCACTTGTTTTCTTTTACCTTGAACTCATAGCTTTATATTCTCTTAAACACCTCTTGTACGTGTTCCCAGTGTTGTTCAACACTTTCGCTATTTATCAATACGTCATCCAGGTATGCAATCGTGTACTCTAGTCCGGCGAGCATAGTATCCATTGTCTGTTGGAATATAGCCGGATCGACCTTAATCCCAAATGGTAATCTTTGGTATTTGTACAATCCTTTGTGTGTGTTTATGCACAGTAATTTTGAACTTTCCTCATCGACTGGAATTTGTAGGTACGCTTCACTTAAATCTATTTTTGAGAAAAGTTTTCCGCCATTTAATTTAGTGAATATTTCTTCTGGACTGGGTAGAGGATAATGGTAGTCCTTTATTGCTGCGTTCAAACCTGTAGAAAAATCAGCCCAAACTCGAATTTCGCCTGATTTCTTTTTGACGTAGACCGTCGGAGCGGCCCATTTACTGTATTCTACTTTTGTCAATATGCCAGTATTTTCGAGTCTAGCCAATTCTTGATCTATTTTTCTATTGACGCAAAAGGTACGCACCTTTTTCTTGAAGATAGGTTGAACGTTTTCTTTTATTTCGATATTTGCTGCCATTTTTTACATCTTCCGAGACCTGCTGAAAATACTTCGGGAAAACTCGTTTTTAGTTTCTCTTCTAATTTATCTGCCTCGGTTGATAAACATTTTACATTTTGGCAGTACGTACTTATTGGTGAATCCCAAAGTTCGAACTTTTGCATCCAGTCGGTTCCGAATAAGTTTTCTGTATTTCTTAATACATACATTTTTAATTTTTTTGTCATTGCATTAAATGTCACGTTTGTAATCACTCATATTTTATTTTTCTCCCAGTTACCGACCTCGCAATTTTATCCGTTTTTAACATGGAAGGTTTGTTCAGTTTTCTCCATGTTTGAACGTTAATAATAGTTAAGTCCGAGCCGGAATCCAACTGTAGTCTGACTTTTCTGTTTTGCATTTCTACTTGTACGTATTTTCTTATGTTAGTCTCATCCTCTTGGTCAGTTCTCGTGATTCTTATTCTGCTTTTGCTTTCTCTTCTAGTCCAACAAAGAGAACTTTTATGTCCTATTTTTTGCATGATAGACAAGTTTTAAAACGGTATGGAAGTCCCACAGCGATAGCATGGACTGGGTGGTAGTTTTTTCTGATATTGACTTTTAGAAGTAGAAAATTTTGTTTTACCTGTTTTTGAGGAGGGAAAATTGGTTTGTTTTATTTCTGAGGAGGAAAAGTTGGTTTGTCTTCGTACTTTATGTATGTGCGCGATGCCAGCTTCTTCTATATCTTTTGAGTCTTTCTTCACACTGATGCATCTCTGGCAGTCTTCGGACAGTTTTTGAAGTGTCAAATCTTGTTCACTCTCCAATTTTGTAAGGATTCTGCGTCTAATTTCCGCGTCTTTGGTTGAAACCAGGCCTTGGACGTATACTAAACATTTGAAATTGTCCGCGCTGAGTTCCGATAATTTAAAGTCATCACAATATTTGTTTACAATGGAAGCGAAAGTTATGTATTCTTCGCTGTCCTTTTTTGTTAGGTTCAGACATTTCCATCTTTTGTGGAATAGTGAGGTATTATGGCTGAAAAGTTCTGTTAACAGTTTTATGGCTTCTTTGAAAGTTAACTCATTTGTTTTCCTCGGTAGGATATAATCTACGAATTTGGTATATTCGCAGGTGCCTAATTTTCTTAGTAATAGACGTACTTTTCGTGCGTCTGACCAATTTTTGCAGTCAAATTCATATAGATCTTCGTACCTTCGGAAGTAAGTTGCAAAGGTTTTGTCATCGTCGGGTGCATACGTGAAATCTTCAATAGTTCTCCAAATAGCGTTTTGTGAGAGAACTGTTTCATTTTTGGAATTTTGCCCTTTATTTGACATTACACGTGGCAATAATTCTTGTAATTCAAGATGTTTCTGTTCGTTTTTTTGTTGCTGTTCAAATTGGATTTTCATAAGTTCCACAATGGTTGACTTACAATCTTCCATGTTAACGTAATTTTGTGTAAGTATTTTACCTTAGTGTGACCTGATATTCTGAAACCTGTGTACGCCAAAAAAAAAAATTCCTTTGTTGCCACAGTAAAATTGATGTCCAAAAAAATTCTTGTTTTTATGTGTTCGCGTAGAACTTGTTTTTTTTTTTTTTAGAAATCTCACGTAGAACTTGTTTTTTTTAGAGTTTACTCGTCGACCACTGTTATGTGCGGTGAATAGCGAAAAATGTATGTCCTACGCGTAGAGAGTTCGTTTTTCTTTTGTGTTTCCTCGTCGCCACAAGTTTCTTGTACCACGGTTATGGTCCAAGGTAGAACCAATGAAGAATAACTCTAACACAGGTATGGAATAACACAGATATATTACAAACAGAAATATATACAAAGAAGTAGAAGTATTAGTAATGACTATCAGATTTGGTTAGAGTGAACTATGTTGTCTCGACAAATATCACTATTCCAATGTTCTTACAATAATCGTCTGACTCGACTCTGTCTCTGACTGACTCTGCACTGACTGCCGCTCCCTCTTGAGGCGCAGTATTTATAATGTCCGGAATAGTCCATTAATATTATGGGTAAGTTCTCATAACACAGTTCAAACTAGTTCAGTCACGGAGCCAAATGAGGGAGTTCCCGTTAAAGAAGACATATTCTTTCTTGTTGAGACTTCTACGAAACTATACCTACTAGCTTTAGTTACATACGCGAAACGGAGACAGCTAACTATTTGAAAGTGTTGTTTCTTACTATTATAAACCTTATCTATATATATATCGCTACATATATAAAGGCTAAGGTCTCGACACCGAAATAGAATTATAACTGCGCATGTATGTATGCTCGAATGCGCGGATATGTACCTGTGCTTAGCCTCAGATTGTTTATATGGATGTGCTTGTGTGAACTAAAATGCGTACACCTGTATGTATGTGTGCCTATGTGCATGAGCGTGTTACCCCAAACAAACACAGAAGTAGATTGCCCCGTCCTCACACTAAACATAGTCAATCAACCATAAATAGATCCAATTTTAAAAAAAAATAAACCAGTTTTTCTGATGATAGCAAAAGCCTGAAACCCAGGGTCACAAACTCATATCCATACAGTTGAATATGGTAGCTCTATCACTGATATTGATCACTTTCCAATAAGCACTGCGCATATAAAATTATATATATATATATAGTCAAAACCTAATGAGCCAGACAAACCTATCAAGGTTTCACTTAGGCAGATCGTCAGGGTCAGCTGACCCTGAAGATCTGCCTAAGTGAAACCTTGGTAGGTTTGTCTGGCTCATTAGGTTTGACTAGGTCTGCTCTACGTTTGTATCGAGCTCTTTAGTTAGTTGTTTACTCGTGTCGGGGTTTTTTCTTTGGGCCTTGAACCTGTATCTGTGCGATTATTTTCGACAGACTTTCATGTTCCTGGCTCTTTCTTTTTTAAAACCTTTTTTCCCTTCGAGATTGATTTGTCTATTGTTAAATCAAGAATTCGAAGGTTTTTCGACACGAGTATAGTTACCTATATTTATATATATATATATAAATATGTGTGTGTATATATATATTTATATATATATATATATATATATAAACACATATATATATATACACACACACACACACACACATATATATATATATGTGTGTGTGTGTGTATATATATATGTGTTTATATATATATATATATGTATGTGTGTGTGTGTGTCGGTGTGTGTGGGGGGTGTATTCGTCTACCTACGTAAATATTTGAGAAATAATTTTAAAAAATTATATGCGATCTTCGAAAAATAAATTTAAGTGAAAAAAATCTGTCGGGTTCATAAATAAAAAAATCCATTACTTCTTTATAGATTGCTTTGTTTACGTTAGGGCAAGGAACCGAGCAGATATGAATGTTTTTAGAGTCTGAGAAAGATTTGTGTTTGCAACGCACTACTAGAGTTTCCTTGATCGGCGATTCACTCCGTGGTTGAATCGTTCCAGAATCTAACGACGGATCTAACGACTGTTCCACCTTACTACAGAGAAAAGCCAGATAAGATTATTTCTGAAATGAAAGAAAACAGTTTCATCAATGAAACGGAATCTAAAAGATTATGCCCAGAACAAAGAACACTAGCGTTTTGCAGCCTTCCAAAAATACATAAGAAATTTGATAAATTTTCTCAGGCTTTAGAGAAAATGAATATACACGCTAAAAATCCCTGAGTGGTTAGATTATATTTTTTTTTAATTTCCCATAGCAAAATGGTATTTGTCTTATGTCCAGGACACGTTTAATTTCCAAAATCAATGAAGTCTCAGAACGAAACAATGATTCTCACTATTACTTTTTAGTGATCATGGATAACTCGACTCTATCTCCTATCACTGATTACGTTGAAGGAGGTATGTAGCAAAACTTTTGATAAACGCAAAAAGAAAAACTATTTTACTTACTTTATTTACATTATTCGGACTGTTATCCTCATTTTCATATCCATATTCATGTAAATTTGGCAATAACGATGAGGATAACTGTCCGAATAATGTAAATAATCTAAGTAATTATAATAAATCATCCGAGAGATCCACCCACCTGAAGAAGGCCGGTGCGTACAACGGCCGAAATGTTGTGAATATGGCAATGAAAATGAGGATAGCAGTCCGAATAATGTAAATAATATAAGCAATTATAATACCACATCTTAAAGACCCAACCGCCTGAAGAAGGCCGAAGCGTAGAACGGCCGAAACTTTGTGGGGATGGCAATGAAGATGAGGATAACAGTCCGAATAATGTAAATGATATAAGCAATTATAATATCACATCTTAAAGATCCAACCGCCTGAAGAAGGCCGAAGCGTACAACGGCCGAAACTTTGTGGGTATGGCAATGAAGATGAGGATAGCAATCCGAATAATGTAAATAATCTAAGTAATTATAATAAATCATCCGAGAGATCCACCCACCAGAAGAAGACCGGTGCGTACAACGACCGAAACGTTGTGAATATGGCAATGAAAATGAGGATAGCAGTCCGAATAATGTAAATAATATAGGCAATTGTAATACCACATCTTAAAGACCCAACCGCCTGAAGAAGGCCGAAGCGTACAACGGCCGAAACTTTGTGGGTGTGGCAATGAAGATGAGGATAGCAATCCGAATAATGTAAATAGCGCAAGTAATTATAATACCTCATCTCAGATTTAGAGAAAGATATTGAAGAAAAATTGCAATCACCTTAATAAGGCCGAAGGGTGCAACGGCCGAAACGTTGTGAATATGACAAGGAAGATAAGGATAACAGTCTGAATAATGTAAATAATGTAAGTAATCAAAATACCTCATTTCAGAGATATAGACAGATATTGAAGAAAAGTTCTAATCAACTTTAGAAGGCTGGAGCGTACAGCGGCCGAAACGTTGTGAATATGGCAATGAAGATGAGGATAACAGTCCGAATACTGTAAATAATGCAAGTAATCATAATATCTCATCTGAGAGATTAAACCACCTGAAGAAGGCCGGTGCGTACAAAGGTCGAAACGTTGATAACAGTCCGAATAAGGTAAATAATGTAAGTAATCATAATACCTCATCTCTAAGATATAGAGAACTATTTTGTCAACCTTTCTCTGTAGTCTTATACGGTTCGTCTTGGAATGCAATACGAATGAATTTTGATAAATGTTTAATTACCAATGCAATGGATGTACACTGGGGAGCCCAATGGCGGTTAACTTTGCGAATGTTTTCATGACAAACTTTGAAGAAAAACTACTTGAAGCTTTTCAATTACTTGTCTGCTTTGAATTTTTAGACAATCTAGTAAAGTTCTCAAGGAATCGTTTAATGACCGAGTTATCTACATCATATATTTGTCCTCATCGCTTTTTTGATCATCCTATGTCACATGATAAAATCAAACCCTTTGTCACATTTGCACGTGACAAATTTGCACGGAGATAAAGATGATTAAAAGCATGCTAATGATTTCGTTAACGATCGTGTTAAGCGCGACTATCAAGAGACGCGACTGAAACAAATAGCCAATGAATTTGACCCCAGATCAAAACTCCGAAAAACATAATCAAAATTCTGAATCTCTTCAGCCATCAAATGCCACCGAAATTTTGCTAGCATTTCGAAAGTGCTATGCGACAGCTATGGACATTTTTCGCCAAAATATCAAATCTTAACAAATACAAGGATTCTCTGACAAGACGACATTGGGGTTTCCGATAGTTGCAATACAAAAAAAAATATTAATAGAAAGGAAAAGCCTTTTTTTATATGCAGCAAAATGTGTCAAGTATATTGTATCACAAATAAAAAAACAACAAAAAAAGACAAATAAAAAAATTCCCATTTAATATACGCCGACCAATGTACTAAACATGATTTGATTTATGTTGTTTGCACAACGGAAAAAAATAAAAGAATAAAAAAAAAGAATCGAAAGAAGGGGCTATGATGTCAGGCGTTTGACATCAACGGAGCTTGTGGAACAGTTGATTACAAACGGCTGTAATTTCGCTGCACACCTAAAGTTCACATTCTGAAAAAAATATCCATAATCCACCAACCTTGCAACCCTTAGTTACATGAGGATAGTTACGTATACAAACTACTAACTTTCCGATCAGTCCAAAGAGCAGTGAAAAAAGACTTGAAAATGAAATCATACGCACCTTGTTACTCCAGGACAGAAAGTTAGAAGCTTAGAGAGGGCGAAGATCTATATATATATTGAATCGTGTAACCCCAAGCAAGGCAAACCGACTACTAGGAAGCAAGATGTTACTGAGTGTTAGCGAATATGAGACAAATATAGTATTAAGGAGAGAAAACAATAAAAACAACGAATTAAGAAAACAGAAGACAACGATTGACATGCATTTAAATTTATGAAGATCAAAGTTGACTGGAAAGCAAGAAACCTGAAAAG
The DNA here is from genome assembly GCA_964036315.1 of Acanthosepion esculentum. Classification (NCBI taxonomy): domain Eukaryota; kingdom Metazoa; phylum Mollusca; class Cephalopoda; order Sepiida; family Sepiidae; genus Acanthosepion; species Acanthosepion esculentum. Next base: position 17,583,606 of record OZ038483.1, read on the forward strand.
TGTTCTACAAGCGATAAGTACGAGAGAAGAAACTGTCAGCGTAGAACTTACGGTTGCATCTAGCTATTTCAACTGCAATATGATGAGAGCTTATCGCCAATCTAGTACTGCGTTTAAATTCCTAAAGTCTACTGATCATAGAGTGAAGTTCATCAGAACGATCAGCATGAAAGTATTTATATAAAACGTACAGGGAAGTTTTGTTACGGCGGTGGAATTGTGACTGAAGCTGAGATGCCAGGTCAGGACAAATAACATTGCAGATTCATCTTTGGATTTTATCAAGAACCTCTAAATATATAGCAGGACCAGTAGACCAGCAGACCAGCTATGACAGCGATATTCAATGCAAGGGCGAATGGTAGACTTATAAATAAGAAATATTCTAGCTCGACAGTGAACCAATTTCCTTAGCTGGGAACTTAACAACTGATTAAATATACTCTTTCCATTTCATATCTTCGAAAACATTAGTTTGAGAAGGAAAAACTGGTCACGCTCTTGGGGGTTAGCATCAGCCATGCTGATGTAAGATACAAAAGGTTCTCTGGTTCTCTCAGACGAGTAGAAGTGAGCAGTTTCGTTTTGGAAGCGTTAAAATTAACAAGCCAATTTTTTTGATATCACAAGAAGGCCAGTATGCCAGACACTGTCAAATGCCTTCGAGATACCCAAAGCAACGAGCTTAACCATTCTTATCTTGATGGAATCATTCAACAATAATCATTAATACATCAGCATTTGACCTAGAGAAGCAAAAACCTTATCTGAATGAAGAGTTTGCGAGTTGAAATGCTTAACCAATTCAGAAATGATTCGTGCTTTTATACTTTGCAAAAAAGAAGTAAAAGGCTAATAGACTAACAGTCTGAAGGATCAGACAGTTCGCCTGATTTCTTAAAGACAGGAACAACAGCAGGAAAACAAGAAGCGGTAAGGCATTTATTATAGAGTTTAGAAAGAACGGGAGCCAGTTCAGGAGCACATTTCTTAAGGGCTTTTGTAGAGAGAACATCAACTTCACAAGCCTCGTGAGGATCCAGTTTAGAGAAGATATCAGAAACCATGGACGGAACGCTATGCATATGACTCAATAGAGATTCAGTTCTACGTGGAAATAACCATATGGGTTAGCATGTGTCTTTTAGAGTCGAGGTAGAATTTAACCGTTCTATTTTGAAAGAACGAATTTCCAAATACAAGTTGTTGATGAAATGCTTTTGGGCAAATTGCAGTTTCAAAAGTAAATTATTTTACTCTATTTTTAAGGCATCATACATTAAAATATACACTTTTATTCCATTCGTTTTTGAGGCGTTAAAATTAACAAGCCAATCATTTTGATATCAGAAGACCAGTATGCCAAATGCTTTCGAGATATCCAAAGTAACAGCCATAATCGTTAACACATGAGCAATTGACCTAGAGAGGCGAAAGCCATATTGCTTGTCCGAAAGAAGAACCTGCGAGATTCTTAACCAATTCAGAGTTAATTAGAGTCTCTAGTACTTTACCAAAAAATGGTAGAAGACTAAAAGGACGATAATTGGAAGGAACTTAGACTGGAAATACAGAAGAGGACTTCCAACAAGCTGGAAAGCAAGAAGCAGCAAGCCATTTATTATAAAGTTTAGCGGGAAGATGAGCCAGTTCAGGAGTACATTTCTTAAGGACTATTGCAGGTATACCATCAAGTCCACAGGCTTTGTGGGAATCCAATTTACAGCAGAAATCAGCATATCACACAGTAGAGACTCAGTTCTAAGTTATGCAAAGATACCACAGATGAGTTAAGTGTAGAATTGGAAGAGAATTTACGAGCAAAACATTCTGCTTTATCATAAGATGATAGCCCCTTAAATTGTGGGAAGAGAGAAGGGATAAAGGACTTAATCGTATCTAGCACACTTGCCAGATTTGTTAGACACTATACAGTACCTCATTCTGTTAGTAAACAAAGACTTCATTAAAGATAAAATAAAATACCTCATCGATTAAATAGCAGAGCATACTGGCCTGTGGGTTGCAAGGATAAACTCTGAATTCAAAACTGTGAAGAAAGCAACAGGAATGTACTTCACTAGCTTTCCCAATAATTCATGGAAATTCACAAATAACAAAAATAGGAAAATGTGGAGAGTCATAATTTATGTGACCTGAAACGATATGACACCATAAAATAATTCTATCTTATTATTAATCATAATTGGTTGTAAATGATATAATGGGGAAGACAAGCATGGAGATTTGGGCAATTTTACAGGATTATTTTAAATTGGGCCTTAAAGCCTCTGAATCGCATTGTAGAATTTTGGAAGTGGAAATTATGGACTGTGTCAGCTTGAATCCTTTGTGATACAAATCATGAAAACACTTTTAGGAATTTCTAAATTCAAGCTAAGCAAATTCTTAGTTTATTTGCCTATCTGAACGAAGAAAACACCATCAAAATCCAGAAAATTCCTCAAATTTTCAGCCTAATACAATCAACCGGAAAATAATTCCCTTTGATGAAGATAAGTCACATGGGTCACGTGATGGCCGCTTAATGATGCCACTCCATACAGTGACGAAAGCGGCATTCAATTTTAGGTTTGTTTACAGCAACTAAACCGAAAGGTTTCATTTTTTATCTAAATCTGCCTTCCCAGCAGCTTACATTTCTTAAGGACTATTACAGGCATACCATCAAGTCCACATGCTTTGTGGGAATCCAATTTACAGATGAAAACAGAAACCATGGACTGAGTTACAGGCATATTACACAGTAGGGACTCAGTTCTAAGTAAGGAAAAGATACCCCAGATGAATTAAACGTAGAATTGGAAGAGAATTTACGAGCAAAACATTCTGCTTAGGGCATCAGAGATTAAACTGTATTCGTTTATTCCATACTTTTGCTGGAGTCGAGCATGCAATCCAGTGAATTCCTATTCTGAATTTATCTTGAAAGGTAGACAAGTACAAATTAAACCTTTTCGTTCCTCTTGTGGAAATGCATTAAAATAACTGTGAAAGTCCGGCCACACGAAAACAAAAACAAAGATATTATTGTATACACATGTGCATAATAGATTGTGTCTTTCTTTATCTTCAAGTGTTTTTCATTTTTTTTTTGAACGTACGAAAAAATTATTTTCTTTACTTTTTCACACGTGTGTCCTGTTTAAATAACTAATAAAGGTCAGATAACTCTGGCAGGAATTGAACATGTAAACAAACAGTGGGATGATGTTTTTTAATGCGACGAATTTGCATTTGACAGGAAACAGCATCGAAAAACATTGCATCATGGGAAAATAAAGAGAAAAAGTCTGTGATTAAAAATTTGTCGGAAAGGGAGACTTGACTAAAACTGGAATAAAAAAAAAGACTCGGGGAGTTTAAAAGGGATAGAAAATGAGGAAGAAAGAGAGAAAGTAGAGAGAAGGGGAAAAGAAAAGAGAAGATAGGAAAGTAGAATCAAGAAGAGGAAGAAAAGTAGAGAAAGAAAGAAGAGGTGAAAAAAAGTAAAATAAATAGAAAAAGGAGAAAGAAAAGAAAGGAAGATAAGAAGAAGAAAAATTGAAGAATGAAAACATGGGAAGAAAAGATATATATATATATAGAGAGAGAGAGAGACAAAAATATATATATATATATATATATATATATATATATGGAGAGAGAGAGAGAGAGAGAGGGGGAGAGAGAGAAGGGAATGGATGAAAAGAAAAAGAAAAATAGAAGTAGAATAGAAATGAAGAATGAAAGAAAAGGGTAGAGAAAGAAAGTGTAGAAGAGAAGGGATTGAAGATAGGGAAGAGAAGAGGGTGAAGGAAAAGAAGAAGGCAGCGAAGTAGAAAAGAAGAAAAGGGAAGAAAAAGGAAATGTTAGTATAAAATAAACGACGAAAGAAATAAGACAGAAAAAAGAAAAGAATGGAATGCATGAAGAGAAAGAGGGGAGCAATGGAGGCGAAGAAGGAAGAGAAGAAAGAGACAGAGAAGAAAGAAAGAGAGCGAGAAGAAAGAAAGAAAGAAAGAGAAGATAGAAGAATTAGAAATGAAGATGAATGACAGAATGAAAATGGATAGAATAATAAGTAATAAAGAAGAATAAGGAGGAGGAGGAGGAGAAGAAAATGAAGAAGAAGAAAAAAGAAAAAGAAAAGGAAGAAGAAAAGAGAAGAAGAAGAAGAGGAATAATAAGAAAAAAGAAGACAAGGAAGAAGAGGAAGAAGATGAAGAAGAAGAAAAGAAAAGAAGAAAAAGTAGAAAAATAAGACAGTGAAGAGGAAGAAGAAAAAAGGAGAAAAGGAAGAAGAGGGATAATACATAGAAGAACAACAACAACAAAAAAAGGACAGAGATGAAGAAGAAGTAACATAAGAAGGAGAAAAGAAAAAGAATAAGAAGAAGAACAGAAAAAATGGGAAGGGGAATAAGAAAGAGAAAAAGAAGACAACAGAGAAGAAGAAGAAGATGATGAAGAAGAAGAAGAAGAAGAAGAAGAAGAAGAAGAAGAAGAAGAAGAAGAAGAAGAAGAACCCAATCGAAAATAAAATTTATTTAATAAGAATAAGAAAAGGATAGACAAAAAGAGAAAGATAGAAAACGGTGAAATATCAAGACCTTGCTCGATTGCTGCAAAAATGATGGGGCATAACGGGGTGTGTTGAGCCGATAATCATTGAAATTCTAGAAAGAGATCCAACAGTTTTGTAAAGAAATGAGATCCCAAAATGTGATTCTCACAGCATCAAAATTATGAAGAACAATAAAGATTTGTGTAGACTTGTTGTCATCGATGTCCAGCTATGACCATTATTATTGACTGCAAATTACAACAGTACAAACTCTGTCTATATTGTAACTACTTACATTGTTCGGGGTGTTCTCCTCATCTTTACCGTCACATTCACAACGTCCCGACTGTTGTAATCTACAGCCTTCTTCAGGTGATATACGCTGGAATTTCGAACCGAACCCTTTATTTCATCTACGGGGCTAGACTGTTCTAATTCCCTGCCTTTATATATATATATATATATATATATATATATATATATATATATATCAGTTTCAATTAATTCCCTTTAGCAACTCAACTCGCCAAGCTTTTGTTTCCACTGCTGTGTCCAGGTATTGAACTCACAACTCTTTGAGTTAAGCCATTTTTTGGATCACCCAACCAAAGGTTTTATCCACTGGGACAAGGATACACATACAAAGGCCAAAATGTTGCGAATATGCCAATAAAGATGAGGACAACAGTAATAGATGCAGAAACCTTAGGCGCCAGGGATTAAACCTACCATTCCCAGTTGGGAAGGTACTGACAGGCGAGGGACGTTCTTATTGATCCGAGCTTAATAATAATTGTAAACCATAAGGAAATCTTTATTTACCATTTTATAAAGTCCGAATCATTTGACAATTAACCTGCCAACCATTCCAATAAATATCTATCTATAAAAGGCAGGATGTGTGCGTGTGTGTGTGTGTGTGTGTGTGTGTGTGTGTGTGTGTGTGTGTGTGTGTGTGTGTGTGTGTGTGTGCGTGCGTGTGTAACGAATGCACAACCGCAATTTTCGACGGATTTGCACCAAAATGTGCATGCACATGCTCCAAGTTAATGAAAAAACCCAAGACCGACTTTGCATTTCCCAAATCCCATCGATAGTGGAAATAATCGATTTTTTCATGTTTCTACGACAGTTTTAATGTAGTTTCCGGCCATTTTCTACTGGCTAGCGTGAGAGCCTATAGCTGGCTGTCACGAATAGGCAGGAAGATTCTATTGGCCAGCGTTAGAGCCGTCTGACTGAGACGAATGTTAATTAGTATGCTAGCATGCAAAAAAAATCGATAGCTGCATTCGTCACAAGTGGGAAAAATTTAAATCTGCATGGCACTTTACTCCAATTGGCTCAATCGCTTGCTTAAACTCAACGTTGATTCCGCAGAACTGGGTTGGGTGTGAAAATATAGTTGTTGTTAACATTCTTTTTTCATTCGGTTTTCTCAGTTACGAGTCCTTTTTTTAAAGCTGATCGTTTTGTGTTCATTTTGTTTAGTTCTTTTTTCGCAACAGATTTAATGTTTAGTATAGAGCTTAGAAAAAATTCTCAGTGTGAGATAGGCAAGAGGTAAGGCATGTAGCAACATCAGCACGGCAAAAGGCACTCCTTTAAAGGCAAGGAAGGGCAAAAATATTTTAAGTCAAGTGACAGCGTTTGCTGTATGAGTCGTACGATTTTTGAATCAAGAACGGGCAACGCCGGGCCATGCTGCTAGTAATCTAATAAATAAAAAGGGTTTATTATTTTTGTTCGTCCCAATTCCATTTTGGTGAGACACAAACAGGCAAACACTTGTCCCTCCCGAAATTTTAGGTAAAACCACACAGATGCATGCTGGGATTTTTTCCTAGCCAATTAATATAGTCCGGTTCTCGGTTTAATCTGACTCAGTTCCGGTCTACCTTGTCTTGAAGTCAGAACACTACATTCGATTATCCGAATTTGTTTTTATGGGTCAACCCCAAATTCTTGTTTTGCCATTACTGTTGCTTTGCCTTATTACTGTTAATTTGCCTTGCATATATTATTTGCTTGCTTTATATTATTTTTTGGCCTGTTTTCTTTTTCTTATTATTTCTTATTGCAGACTTTATAAGTTCTCTTTGTTGGGCTGTTTTACCATTTAAATTTAACAATTGCCATATGCTCTAGATTTTATTTTATTTTTTGCAATTCACACGAACAAAGAAACTGTATAAATTCATTTTCATCATATGTTTGGGTTTTATTACAATTCTAACCATCGCTTTTTAAGACAACAAACATTGACGAGGATGGAAGGTAGTTAAAAAAAAACAATCTTTTTGACACACCACTTTTTTTTACAGGCACGATGATCCATATTTGCCGAACATTTTGAATTATTAAATTCTATCGTATCGCCTAGACACGAATCTTTTCAATAAAAAAAAGAGGATTTTTATTATGACTACTGAAATATTAAATAAACAAAACGAATATTTTTCAAGCAAACTGTATAGCACTAAAATTATGATGCTGAGAGATAGCTAAATAAATAGATACCCAAATAGATCATATCTAAGTTAAGCTTGAGTTACATCTTCTGAAATGGGTTACGTAAATATTTGTCTTGCCGTATTACAGACTCAGGCCAAAATGTTTTAACTAGAGCGTGAAAACCTGTCTAATTCTGTTACGTAATGTTTATAAAAGATCTAAGGATTTTTATATTACAGTAGAATACCTCATATCCGGAATCCCTCATATCCGGAGTGCCTCATATACGGAATCCCGCTTATCCGGACATGTTTTCGATGTGTATATTTCAACTATTTGGGTGATATGTAACTGATTTGAAATTTGTTTTTCAGAAAATGTACTTTGGATAATTGTTTATGCTTATTTCATTCTAATGACTTGTATTGGTGCAAAAAATGATGGGAATAAGAGAAAAAGAACAACTTTGGAGTTATTGCAAAAAGTGGAAATTTTAAACAGACTAGACGCTGGTGAAAGTTCATTGAAACTAATGACTGAGTTCAACATAGGAAAGTCAACATTGTATGATATAAAAACTTCCAAAGAAACTATTCTCCAGCGTTCACACTGTCACAATGAACAAGGAAATAAAAAAAAATGATTGTAATGAAACTTGAACTGAAATTGAAAAGGCTATTGAAAAGGTTGTCAGTTTTATGGAAGGAAAGCCAGCATTTAGCTATGACGATTGCAATAACGCACGCAGAGTTAAAAAAGTGTATTTCATTTAAATAATCTCACGAATAAAAGCAAAACAAAATGCATAAATATTTGAGAATGACATTAGAAGAGAAAGAATCACATGAACAGTGATTAAAAAATCCTTGTTATGTTATTTGTTTTACATACGTGAAATACTGAATTTAATGAATTTTCATTAACATTACATAATTTATTTCTTTTTCCTTAAAATCAATTCACCATTAGCTTATTTTGTTTACTATAAAACATAGAAAATAAATGTTAAACCTGATTTCAGTTATTTTATTTTAATCTAATAACCCCTCATATCCGGACTTTGTAACCAATTCCACATATCCGGAATCCCTCATATCCGGAATCCCTCATATCCGGAATCCCTCATATCCGGACTTTGTAATCAATTCCTCATATCCGGAATCCCTCATATCCGGAATCCCTCATATCCCGACTTTGTAATCAATTCCTCATATCACGAAGGTCTTCTTAGTCAGGTTGTCAGGGATTCTACTGTATTTGACAACTTTGCTAGTATAATTTAACGTAGACGGCAAATTATAGAAATTGCAAATGGCAGACACGTTGAATTTCGATTTTCTTCGTAAATCCGTCAACGTAAGAACTGAATAATGACACGAAAGTCAATCTCACTGAAGTCAGATTAAAATCTCAATGAAAATTTTATTTGTAATTAGTGGATTATTAGCATTTGTTTAAATAGATATCTATTTCTTATGCCTGCCAGATGTTGCATTTCAGGCCCCAGAATTGAGGATTTTGCACTGAAGGCCCCAATACGAACATTTCAGAGTGTTTGGGTGTCAATCTGAGGACAGTGCAGAGGGTTCAGAAAGAGTTGGATGAGTCTAATGGCGGTTATGAAGGTACGGCAGCTCGGAAAACTCACTCAGATCATTCTGATAAGAAAAGAACTCCTGAAGTTTTTGGTGAGGGCTTCAGACTCAACACGGAGGCCTACATCAGGTGTTTTGAGGTAGTGCTGCTCTGGATCATGAGGGTGACTACTGGAAGACCCTATGTCTAGCAACAGGACTCTGCACACAAGCAGGAGAACCCAACCAATTCCTGTGACCACATCACGCCTTAGATCTATCCAGCTAACTCCCCAAAACTGGAACGCCCTTGATTATTATGGGTGGAAACAGTTGGAACACCAAGAAAACTCCTTGTAAGTCCAAAGATGAACTGAAGGCAAGGATTATGGCAGTGCCGGGTTACCTCTTCCTAATTTTCGAAAAGGCTACTAGGAGACGCTATCAGGGCTATAAATATTCCGTGATATTTTTATCTGTCTGCTATTTTTTCCGCTTACACGTCAACATATGTGTCTCTCACGTAAAAACGTATGGCTTGAAGATTGACAGCTTACAGCAAAGCATAAAAATAATGTGACCTCTCTTTGGGGGAATGGTAATCACCTTTCCAGAATAAAATAAACTAAATAAAAGATCTGAACTAATTTCGAGATGCAGTCACGCTAACTAGCACAACATATTGAGAAAAATGACTATATAAAAAAACCTTAACCTCAGTGCAATAAAATATTAAATACACGAAAGAAAATATACAATGAAAATGTAGAATAAAAACTTGTGAGTGTGCATATAAGATTTTTTGACTTGTATGTGGAAGAATTTATTGGAAAATGAAAAAAATGAAATTAAGCAGACAGATTTTATTGGCTGAATTTTAAAAGAATATCAGTGTTATTTTATCACTGACACCAGAGATAAAAATAGTAGCACATTTACAGCCATTTGCCCGAATTGGTCGTCTTTTCACGGATTTCTTCATGTCTGTATATCAAAATCAGGTTGTCTATGCCTCTTATTGAAAATCAAATCAGCCATCTTTGCACCGGGAGAAAGAAATTTTTTTTCTACGTAACACTAAAAGCACAACGCATATGGAATGTACTGGCTGCTTGTATTGTTTCGAATATATAATATTTGCTGTGACAGAGAGACAGAAGGGGATAAAAGAGACTTCTCAATCAGAGTAGTTGCAGCCCAGCGTGTTCGCTGCCAGGCGACAATTATTGCAGAAAAACATTGAAAAGAGAAACTTCTTTTGTACCAGGAAATAACGCCATCTCGCTAATTACCGAAGGCATCGAAAATCGTCACATCCTTCATTTCTCTTTTTACTCGAATTATGACAGTCAACAGATCCTGTCAAATACATCGTATTTCAGAACTATGATATATTTCCAACGGCCTGTGTAGCTGCTTATTAGTTAGAGATCTTTTTTACTCTTTTCCCAATCATTATGCTTCGTTTATTCTCCTTTACTCCACACGCAAAATGTTATAAATTAACTGAACCATGTGAACGCAAAGTGTGCAATTTTCAAGTGTTGAACTCTGGGCCGTCATGAAGATCCTGTCCCTGTCCTAGAAAGTTCCCCGATAAACCCATTTGTGCCTGATGTCAATACCATATAACTTGCTTGATTGGCTGCTTTTAAGATATATCAACTTTTGTTGGGTTATTTAAAGTCGAATAGGAGGCACAAGCCCATTACTTAATACCTCACTTCCGCATGTATAATACGCATTTTTTCTAAAAAATAATAAGCAAAAACAGGAGTGCGTATTATGCACAGCTACAAAAACCTTTAAAAAAATGCCGTAAAATAAAATAAGAATTATCATAAAACTAAATTAAAATAATATTATTGCTTGTTTAAAACCATTTAAAAAAAAAATAAGTGTAGGAAACTCTCGCCGTAATAAAATTGAAGAGGTACAATTTAATAGGGTTTGATTACCAAACAAGGGGTGCGTATTATGCATGAGTAGAAGCATTTTCCCACATTTTCAGCACAATTTTGTGGGTGCGTATTATGGATTAAGGCCTATTATAGATGGGGCATTACGGTACTAAACAATATAGTTTTCGTTTCTCGAGGTTAACCTCCGATGAGTTTACTGTTACCCATAAATTTGCATATAAGGTTTTAGATAAAAACGGCGAGGCTCAGACTGTGGCTCTAGATACCCCGAAGACCTTAAACAAGCGATTGAAGCTGTTTGGCATGCTGGCCTTCTCCATAGGCGCAAGGGATACGGTATCTCTGGCCGGATATTTGACTTAATCCAATCACTCTTAACGAATTGGGTAATGAAAGTAATATTAAACGTAAAAAAGAAAGAAATATGAACAGACCGAAATAGATAGATAGATAGATAGATAGATATGAAGAAACTGATATATAGATAGATATGAGCAAAATGATAGATAGATAGTACGTTTCTATATCATTTCATATTAATGCAGGGCTCCCCTGGGCTCTATCCTTGGATCTACGTTGTTTCTTATCTTCATCAACGACCTTCCGAATGCCACTAGTTTCCAACTATTTATGCTGATAACATAGCTACTTACTGGACCTGGCTATTAGTCGACGTGGCTATCCTTGCTAAACATTATATCTCATCAAGGCACCTCCACTGGTTTACATGTGCCGATCACAATCAATAAAGAAAGATTCTGACAATTTCGCCCAGGAGACCCAATTTGTAGCATGAACTTGGAGTGTCAATTCCTAAAATTAACTTAGTACTTGAAGCTTAAAATCGATTTCATATTTCAAACTTTCAAAATGATTTATTAAAATATACGTCACCACGAAAATCAGAAGCGCTTGGAAAGAATCCGGGCAAATTAATTTAAAAAGGAAATAAATGAAACAATAATGTTGATATATGATGAGATTTGTTGTCTCTTGTTCCTTAGAGATGGTCACTAGAAACTGCTGACGTGAAAATGCAATAAACAAAAGTAAAACGTAATAAAATACTATAAGATATTTGCCTGGTAATAATATAATGATATTCATTGCGGCTAAGTGGTTCTACTTCCGGTTCCGGTGGCGTGCTTGACAAAGAGATACCACAACGGAAATGGCCTCACCAAATTCATATTTGTCGGCTTCATAAAGTGATTGCAATAAAATTTTCTTGATAAATGGTGTGAGTCATTTAGGTCAATGAGAATGAAAATAGATGAAGCGACGTCAGGCAGATACAATGATCCTGCAGCGTAATCACAAGTTATAACTGACAGTTGTCAGGTTTAAGATTCGAGTCCATTTGCCAGCAGGGTGAAGCTTATGATCACTGTCGTAAGGCTTCTCAAAACAGATGTTTGTTTTCTATAACGGTATGTTAGTTTTGAAAGCGATGCTATTTTTTTTAGTCATTTCATCCCAAGCAGTGCAATAAAGTTACTAAAACGGAAGGGGTTACTGAATATTACAGGCTATGAGGAATAATACTATTAAGGATTGAGAACATTAAAAGAACAAGAATTAAGAAGATAAAGATTGGAATTGAATTTAAAGTTTTGTGGATCAAAGTTGTACTGGGAAGAAAGAAACCGGAAGAGAGTTCCAGAAACAGGAAGTATGATAAAAGAAACTATTACCATAGAGCTATCCTAGAGGTTACTTTAACTGGTTTGTCGGACTTTGTTCATATCTATCTATCTATCTATCTATCTATCTATCTATCTATCTATCAGTTTGTTCATATCCATCTATCAATCTATGTATCAGGTTATTCCTATCTATCATTTTGTTCATTCATATATATATATATATATATATATATATATATGAAGAAATATAGTCTTAAAGTGTGCTATATTTATGGGATAAAGTGCTCAATATCAGAGATAGAGCGTGTGTATATGTAAAAGTGAACATAGAAGTCAACACTTAGAGGCGACAGTCTGTTTCAAGCTAGTGCAATCGTCAGGCAACTCTGGTTACCTAACGATTGCACTAGCATGAAACAGACTGTCGCCTCTAAGTGTTGACTTCTATGTTCACTTTTATATATATATATATATATATATATATATATATATATATATATATATATATATATATATATGAACAAAATGATAGATAGGAATAAACTGATACATCAGTTTGTTCATATCTATCTATCTATCTATCTATCTATCTGTCAATTTGTTCAAAATTATGTATTTGTTCATATATATATATATATATATATATATATATATATATATATATATATAAAGTGATCAAAAAAGGACGGGAATAAATACGAAGTAGAGTGATGACTCAGGTTCACTGTTTACTCTTCTTGACTATCCCCTGTTGCTATACGTTCACGTTCTCTACTCTACTACTATACGGATTACGATTCTCTTCTGAGCATTTTACTATTTGGCAATTACTACTTGAACAAGTATTACTAGTGAGGATATTATTGGAAGGCAAGTACGGGCGTCTACGAAGTCTCGAATATAACGAGCATTTTTGGAAGAGATAAGGAGCTTTCGCTTGGCATAGCCAAAGTGAAAGGCGAAGCTGTCCAATATCACAATTATCTATCTATCTATATATATATATATATATATATATATATATATATATATATAGGTTGTATAAAAAATATTTTAACAAATTTGGGGCGGTTTCCCCACGCCAAAAGAAGGATAAAAATCCATATAAACACATGTAATACATGTTTAATGTAGTTTGAATGTAGCAATCCGACGTAGGAAGTAATTTGTCCAATGTAACAGCACCAATGTCTCGTAGCACCTATTCAGGAATTCTTAAGGTCTTCCATAACAAAGGTTGGCAGTGGATATTTGGAGAGAGTAGGAAAACATAGTTCTGCAGGTCTCCTCAGCTGACAGGTTAGCAGTAGATCTTCCGAAAAAGAAAACAAAATGGCCGCCTTTATACACATCGGGTCGAATATTTCTACTCTTCTGATTGGTTAATCTTCTATGGGTGTACTATAAAATGAGGCAGCTCATTTTGGTTTGCTCACTAGTATACAAGTACACAAAATAATCTAGCAACACATGTTCGCAAATCCTTCGTTTTTTAATTATTAAGTTCAAAGAAAGTTTACGTTAGATAGCGTTGTGTTACCATCTAGACTAGCTTATATTTGTCATTCGTGTACATTTGTGGTTAATCTGTCTTCACCGTTTAACGTTTGTAGTACTGAGTTAACTGAGAAGTCTTTAACAATGACGGGGTGTTCATATTGTGAGCAGGCAAATATGATTTTTACATACGGCCGTGCGGATGGCAATGGACGCGAGGCTGCACGGATGAGTCAACCAACCTTTGCTTCTGCTTATCGCCGCATTGCTGAGACGCGATCCGTGGCATCACAATCTATGGATCGAGGAAGACCGAGATCCGCATGTATGTTTGGCCACGAACAATACATTGTACGGGCCGTCGGAGACGATCTAGGTATCAGCACACGTTAAGTGGCCTCATCATGTTATATATCTTATAGTACTGCATTGAAGGCACTTCAATAGCGGCTCCTGTATCTGTGTCATTTTCAAAGTGTGCAGGGTCTTTCGCCCTCCGATCACTCACCACAGGAGAACTTTTATTGCACAGAATGTCGATCCGTTTCTTTGTTTCTTCAGTCTTGCTTAAGGATGAAGCAACATTTGGAAGAGATGGAATATGAAATTTACACAACCAACATTTGTGGGCGGATCAGAATCCCCACGGTACAATACAGGCTAGACACCAGAACCAGTTTACGATTAATGTGTAGGTTGGAATTCTAGGTGACTGTTAGGTCCATATGTTCTTGCGCGTCTTACAGGAGCTGTCTGCAGGGACTTTATTTCTAACACACTCCCAGACCTGTTAGAGGATGTACCCCTGCTAATACGTAGACGCATGTGGTTCATGCATGATGGAACGCCAGAATATTTTATTCACATTGTTCGCGATGCACTGGCTGGGAACTACCATGAAAGATGGATCCTTAGGGGAGAACCGGTTCCATGGCCTTGCACGTTCCCCGACCTAAATCCTTTGGATTTTTATCTGTGGGGTCACCTAAAAAAATTGTTTTATGCAACAGACATAAATAATGCAGAGACGCTTCATGATCGTGTGATGGGGGCCTGCGAGATTATTCGACACCGTGTGGGAGTATTTGGAAAGGTCCGCCAGTCAATGATCCGACGGGTACATGCGAGTGTAGAAGGAAAATTTTAAACATTTATTAGGAGTTGCTGTGTTGAGGTAGAACAAAAGCCTTTCGGACATGTGTTCATATGGACATTTTTCTTTGTTTTGGCGTTAAAAAGCAACCCCAAAGTTTGTAAAAGTATTGGATTGTATCTTGGATTGTACATTTAGCAGCGTCTACCATAAACTTAATAACTGGAAAAGGAATGATTTGCGGACATATGGTTATATGGAGTTTGGGCTTGTTTTGTGTGAGGAATCCACCCCAAAGTTTGTATAAGTATTTTTGATACACCATATATATATATATATATATATATATATATATATATATGTATATATATATGTGTGTGTGTGTGTGTGTGTGTGTGTGTGTGTGTGTGTATGTGTGTGTGTGTGTGTATTTGATGGATTCGCTTTCAGAATATGAGACTTGGTTTCGAATCAGACAAAGGACGATTAATCAGGGAGGTAAGTTTTTGAGGCTATCGACTTATTATAAATTTATATTTATCTTGAGACGATTCCAGCGTGCGGCACCTTTGGAAAGGGCCTGAAAAAGCAAACCACAGGTTAAACCAAGCTTTGTGAGTGAAATTGTGCAGACGAAACTATTTGGGGATCCGTCGATGGTTTGTTCATATCTATCTATCTATCTATCAATCAGTTTGTTCATTATCTATCTGTCAGTTGTTAATATCTATCTTATTAGTTTTTTCATATCTCTATCTATTCATCCATCCATCAGTTCATCGCTATCTATCTATCTATCTATCTATCTATCTATCTATCTATCTATCTATCTATCTATCTATCTAAGATCTATCTCAGTCTGTTCGTATCTATCTATCTATCTATCTATCTATCAAGATCTGTTCGTGTGTATGAATCTATGGTATCTGGTTATATCGATCACTAGAAAATGAACACAATTAAATGATTATGTTAGATAATATTTTTTTATAGGTTTGTAATTTAGATCGATAAAAACAAGTAATTCTGATATTGATACGCAAACGCGATGTGCGTTATTTCGCCGGATACATTTTGAAATGCCATAGTATCCATTTCAGTCATATTTGAACTTGATCTCAGTTCCGGGGGTCAGAAATCACATAGGTACCGTATTTCATCTCGGTCCACAGGGGCTGCACACACACACACGCACACACACACACACACACACACACACACACACACACACACACACACACACACACGGTCTTCTTCATTTTTAGAAAAGAAGCCATTCTCTTCGTTTCACCTTTTCTCTACCCTTCTAACCTGTCTTTTATCCGCTTACAAGCATAATTTCTTTAAGCCTATTTTCACAGACCACCCAACGCCTGTTTTCTTCTGCAATAAATCGCTAACATGGTGTCATATTGCACCCTCCAGATTCTGCTTTTTATATCATGTCCAAGTACATAGCGCACGTTGACTCGAATCTATTATGCATGCTGTGCACAGCCAAATGAATGCGTTCCATTTCATAAAATGCACAATAATATCTTTGTTGCACCGTTTGAAAACCGGCTTTAGACAAAAGTTTTATAGATGTTCATATTTATTCGGTTCATACTTCGCTGAAAAAGTATATCAGATGTTGGTTTATTGTTTAAGTGAACATACAGCTTTCAATGCCAATATATATATATATATATATATATATATATATATATATATATATATATATATATATATATATATATATGTGTGTGTGTGTGTGTGTGTGTGTGTGTAATATTTTTAGGGCATACTATATTTATGGGTAAACGTGCTCAATATCAGAGATAGAGCGTACGTAAATAGGAATATAAAATAGGACTCTGAGGTTAACACCAACCGACTACACACTCTGTTTCATGCTCCGACTATTATTGTCATATAACAATTGTCATATCTTTATTGTCATATAATAATTGTCATATCATTATTGTCATATAATAGTTGTTATATCTTTATTGTCATATTCACGGCGTTTCGACCGTTGTACGCTCTGGCCTTAAAAGAATTTCGAACTGGACCCTTTATGGCGTCCACCGGTTTACATTGTTCTACTTCCACGAGCCATGCCTCTTCTAGATGTCTCTGTTATCTCCCTTTAACTCAACTCTCCACTGCAGCAGCCAGGTATTGAACTCTTTAACTCTTTGAGTCAAATTACTGGGTCCAACCAACACTTTTATCCACTGGCCCATGTGAAGAAGGCCGGAGCGTACAACGGTCGAAACGCCGTGAATATGACATTAAAAGTGTGGACAACAGGCCGAACAATGTAAATAATAAAAATAATTAAAACACATCGCATAAATATAGACAGATATCAAATGTAGTGTCTGTTTTTTCATCTTTAATGGCAAAGGTAATATTAGCTATTTCCTTATAAGGAAACATTCGGCGTTCATTTACTGAGCAGTGTTACTGTCAGTTAAAATTTATAAAATGTTTCTATTAAAACAATTTTTCAGGAATTTTTTTCTCAGCTGTTATCGCTCTCTCCAGAATCTACAGGGACTTACAAAACATTTGTTTGAAATAGTGTGGATTATCAACATGTTGATTATGTCAGTGCTACTCAAAGTTTACGCGAGCTACCGTCTGCTGGTAAGCGTAGAGTTTCCAGGAAAACAAAGAAACAGTAGACACATCCCACGACACGGGAGACTGACTCTGTTTTTTTAACATTTTCATTTTAGTTTTATATTTATTATGGTCACATTTTTCAACTACTCATGTTAAAAGTCATTGCTATACAACTAATGAATGTGAACAGCAAAATGATAAACTGAAATACGTAAGACAACACCATTATCCTGATGTCATATCCCATGCCACAGCTGGGACTGAGTTTAACATTTTCATTTTAGTTTTATATTTATTATGGTCACATTTTTCAACTACTCATGTTAAAAGTCATTGCTATACAACTAATGAAGGCGATATAATGGACAGAAAAACGGCGAACTGAAATATATATCGCCATAATACTTTTATCGATATACAGGGGTTGGACAAAATAATTGAAACACTTGTTAAATTCAAAGAAAATTTATTTAATATGGAGTTAGTCCACCTTTAGCCTCACATACAGCTTTAATACGTCTAGGAATAGAATCATACAGCTTCCTGACTTCATCCAGAGGAATTTTCAGTCATTTTTCCATTAGCATCTTCTCCAGCTCTTTACAACACGCCGATGGAGGATAGCGGCTCGTAACATTTTGCTCCAAAATGAACCACAAATGTTCAATAATATTGATATCTGGAGATTGGGGAGGCCACTCTATGTGTTCTAGCTCACTTTCATGCTCTTCATACCAATTCTTAACCACTCGAGTGGTATGTATAGGAGCATTATCGTCTTGGAAGATGCAGTCAC
>OZ038483.1:17606767-17611767 GCA_964036315.1 Acanthosepion esculentum
AACAATCCTTTTCTTCACGCTGTAAACAGAGGTAGCAGAATAAGACAAAATGGATTAAATGAAGGGTTCAAAATTCATCGATTATCGAGTGTGGTAGACATGTGAAGATGGACAACTTCAGGTCATAGAACAATCTGCCCCCTCCCCGCCCCGTGGACTAAATAAAGGGTCCAGTTCGAAATTTCAACGTATTTCACCTGAAGAAGGCCGGAGCGTACAGCGGCCGAAATGCCGTAAATATAGCAATAAAGTTGAGGATAGCAGTTTGAATGATGTAAATAGTATAAATAATTACAAATACCTCTTCCCAGAAATAAAGATAGAGTCTGTATTGTTGTAATGGTAAAACATTTTACAGCTGCAGTCAATTATAATTCAATGGTCATAGCTGGGATCGAGTGACAACAAGTCTACACAAATCTTTATTGTTATTCATAATTTTGATCTTGTGAGAATCACATTTTGGGATCCCATTTCTTTACAAAACTGTTGGATCTCTTTCTAGAATTTCAATGATTATCGGCTCAACACACCCCGTTATGCCCCATCATTTTTGCAGCAATCGAGCAAGGTCTTGATATTTCACCGTTTTCTATCTTTCTCTTTTTGTCTATCCTTTTCTTATTCTTATTAAATAAATTTTATTTTCGATTGGGTTCTTCTTCTTCTTCTTCTTCTTCTTCTTCTTCTTCTTCTTCTTCTTCTTCTTCTTCTTCTTCTTCTTCATCATCTTCTTCTTCTTCTCTGTTGTCTTCTTTTTCTCTCTCTTATTCCCCTTCTCCTTTTTTTGTTCTTCTTCTTATTCTTTTTCTTTTCTCCTTCTTATGTTACTTCTTCTTCATCTCTGCCTTTTTGTTGTTCTTCTTCTATGTATTATTCCTCTTCTTCCTTTTCTTCTTTTTTCTTCTTCTTCACTGTCTTATTTTTCCACTTTTTCTTCTTTTCTTTTCTTCTTTTTCATCTTCTTCTTCCTCTTCTTCCTTGTCTTCTTTTTATTTTCTTCTTATTCCTCTTTTTCTTCTTCTTCTTCTCTTTCTTCTTCGTTTTCTTTTTCTTTTTTCTTCTTCTTCCTTTTCTTCTCCTCCTCCTTCTTCTTCTTTATTACTTATTATTCTATCCATTTTGATTCTGTCATTCATCTTCATTTCTAATACTTCTATTTTCTCTTTCTTTCTTCTCGCTCTCTTTCTTTCTTCTCTGTCTCTTTCTTCTCTTTCTTCTTCGCCTCCATTCCTTCCCTCTTTCTCTTCATGCATTCCTTTCTCTTTCTCTTTCTCTGTCCTATTCTTATTCCTATTATTTTGTAAATTGTATTTCTAAACATTCATTTTCGCTTAGATTCTTTTTCTTTTTTCCTTTACTTCTGCTTCTTCTCTGTCTTCTCTGCCTTATTCTGCTTTTTCTTCTTTTTTCTACTTTGTCATTTTCTTCTCTGTCTCCTCTGTCTTCTTCTTCTTTAGCTTCTTTTTCTTTTGTCTTCTTAGTTTTCTTCTCTGTTTTCTTTTCTTTTTTTCTTTCTTCTTCTTTTTCTTATTCTTCCTCTTCTTCTTCTACTTCTTCTTCTTCTTCTTCTTCTTCTTCGTCTTATTCTTCTTTTTCTTCTTCTTTGTCTTCTTCTTCTCTCATTCCTTATTATTCTATTCATTTTCTCTTTCTCAGAAATATAGAAAAACCTATCTATCTATCTATCTATCTATCTATCTATCTATCTATCTATCTATCTATCACAGTCTTTTAATATCTATCTATCTATCTATCTATCTATCTATCTATCTATCTATCTATCTATCTATCTATCTCTCTCTCTCTCTCTCTATCTATCTATCACAGTCTTTTAATATCTATCTATCTATCTATCTATCTATCTATCTATCAATCTATCTATCTATCTATCTATCTATCACAGTCTTTTAATATCTATCTATCTATCTATCTATCTATCTATCTATCTATCTATCACAGTCTTTTAATATCTATCTATCTATCTATCTATCTATCTATCTATCTATCTCTCTATCTATCTATCTATCTATCTATCTATCTATCTATCTATCTATCTATCTATCACAGTCTTTTAATATCTATCTATCTATCTATCTATCTATCTATCTATCTATCTATCTATCTATCTCTCTATCTATCTATCTATCTATCTATCTATCACAGTCTTTTAATATCTATCTATCTATCTATCTATCTATCTATCTATCTATCTATCTATCTATCTGAGTCTGTTTATATGTAATTATGAATAACAGAATCTCTTCAAAATTATAATGTTTTCCGTGGTTAAGTAACTTTAACTGTTGGGTATCACCTTCCTTATTTTTGTTACTATCTCAGCCTGTTCTCATCTTTCCCACGTGTTTTTTGGAAAGAGCTGAAGTGTCCCTACATCTTCAAACGAAACGAGATCATCGTTGTAGCGAACCCCCCTCACTTTTCCATCAACTCCTGTTTAATAATAATAATAATAATATTTTTCCTTCATATTTTTTTTTTTACTTACAAACGGTAGTTGAAATGGGTGAGTCTCTTTCAAATGAGATTTTGCGTCGCGTGCCAAATAGCATTACTGAAAAATTATGTCTTGTATTCAATACTTTCAATCAAAATTACAAGTTCGGGATGGGGTAGGCGGTTAAACTCTGTTTTTCTCCTCTATTTTGGATGACCGAAATTTTTTTGAATCGCATCCAAGGATGAAACTAACGAACTGAGTCCAGAATTGGCAGACATGACAGGGTTCTTGCTCGGACTGTTAAAGCGCTGCATAGTTAGAGAACTCATCTAATTGAGAAATAACATACAAGTATTGGGGGTCGACGGGCGTTCATAATATCAGTCTTCTGGCTGTGAGATCAAATGATGTTTTTTCACCGCTAGGCTCTGTGTGCGGCTTGTTACTGCAAACTTAAACTCAACATGTAGAGGGGAACGCGTAAGGTAGAAACATGTAGTATAGAAACATGTAGGGTAGGAACAGGTAGGATAAAACATGTAGCGTAGAAACAGATAGGCTAAAATATGTAGGGTAGAAACATGTAGGGTAGAAACAGGTAGGCTAAAAACATGTAGGGTAGAAACATGTAGGGTAGAAACAGGTAGGCTAAAAATATGTATGGTAGAAACATGTAGGGTAGAAACAGGTAGGATAAAAACATGTAGGTAGAAACAGGTAGGCTAAAAACATGTAGGGTAGAAACAGGTAGGCTAAAAATATGTAGATGTAGAAACAGATAGGCTAAAAATATGTAGGGTAGAAACATCTAGGGTAGAAACAGGTAGGGTAGAAACATGTAGGGTAGAAACAGGTAGGATAAAAACATGTAGGTAGAAACAGGTAGGCTAAAAACATGTAGATGTAGAAACAGATAGGCTAAAAATATGTAGGGTAGAAACATCTAGGGTAGAAACAGGTAGGGTAGAAACATCTAGGGTAGAAACAGGTAGGCTAAAAATATGTAGGGTAGAAACATGTAGGCTAAAAACATGTAGGTTAGAAACAGGTAGGCTAAAAACATGTACGTTAGAAACAGGTAGGCTAAAACATGTAGGGTAGAAAAAGGTAGGCTAAAAACATGTAGGGTAGAAACAGGTAGGGTAGAAACATGTAGGGTAGAAACATGTAGGGTAGAAACATGTAGGGTAGAAACAGGTAGGATAAAAGCAAAACGATAAAAAATCACCAGCATTTCATTGTTGAACCTTGTAAAATGACCGCTATCCAATGTTTATAGTTTTCAATACCGAATCTTAAAATGCCGAATTTCGTTATCCTGAAATTAAAAATCCCGAATGTATCAAAATAACAAAAGATTAGAATCCCGAAATTTAAAATCCTGAAAGATTAGAATCTCGAAATTTAAAATCCTGAAAGATTAGAAGCCCGAAATTTAAAATCCTGAAAGATTAGAATGCCCAAAAATAATCTTTGGGAAAATTTAAAAAAACGAAAATTGGAAATACCTTTATTTCGAAACATTTAAAAAATAAATAAATAAAATTAAAATTAAATAGTCTTTATACAAACCAGAATATATGAATAATCTATAATGAAAGATTATAATGAAGAACCCTAAGATAGTCCGTAAGGTGTGGCCGGTTTTCATGATCGTTAACTATATTTTTAAGTCTTTCATCATCATAAAACACACATTTTTTTCTTTCTTTTTGGACAAGACTTTCATCGGAAATTGCGTTCACATTCGTTTTCTAGAAACTGCTGATTTTTGTCAAACTCTCCAATAATGTGATAAACACTGACATGAGCATTGACTACTAAATTTTCCCATCAACTTCTGACATCTTCTGGTTTTATATTTTTTTAGTGAATATTGAATGTTTCAAATGTATAAACACTATTTAAACGCTATTTTGTAAATGTTTGGAAATAAAAGTATTTCCAAAATTTCTTTTTTCAATTTCTCCCCAAAACTATTTTTCGGGATTCAGATCTTTCAGGATTTTAAATTTCGGGATTCAGATCTTTCAGGATTTTAAATTTCGGGATTCTGGTCTTTCAGGATTTTAAATTTCAGGATTCTGAACTTTAGGGATTTTACAAATTCGGGATTCTGGTCTTTCAGGATTTTAAATTTCGGGATTCTGGTCTTTCAGGATTTTATAAATTCGGGATTCTGGTCTTTCAGGATTTTAAATTTCGGGATTCCGGTCTTTCAGGATTTTATAAATTCGGGATTCTGGTCTTTCAGGATTTTAAATTTCGGGATTCTGGTCTTTCAGGATTTTTTAAATTCGGGATACTGGTCTTTCAGGATTTTAAATTTCGGGATTCTGAACTTTCGGGATTTTATAAATTCGTAATTACAAATTTCGGGATCTTAAATTTCAGGATTTCGACATTCGGGATTTTAAGATTTGGGATTATGATCGGGACCCGCTCAATTATACACTCACAAAAAGACTATTTTTGAAATGGAGCATGGTATGTCTCGGGACGCTGACTAAAAAAAATTAGCAATCATTTTCCACCATCG
>OZ038483.1:17616767-17626767 GCA_964036315.1 Acanthosepion esculentum
TTCTCCTATTTTCGACATCAGGTGTTCAGAGTAATACTTTCACGTCGTTTGTTATAAGAAGGCGGTCGGCGGTTCTGTTATTAAATCGTTTTCTCTTCTCGTTTGTATAACAAGACAAAAAGTAAAAGACAGAAAGTAACAGGCGAAAAGTAACAAGTTCATGAACACGCTTGGCTCTAATAAAGGTCATTCTAGTGGAAATGACCAACACTGGCCGTCAGCAAGTAAGTAATCTATCGTCTACCCATTTCTTATCTTCGACATACGCAGTAAAAAGATATCAATACATACCAGCAGTTCTACGCAAAACGCCTACACAGGTATGTGAAGCATTCATTTCTACATATATTACGTATTGTGTGCTCGGATGAGATTAAGTATCTATATACAAATGATTCACTCCGACATGCAAAACACTCGAGCAAAAGACGTACAAGTGGGGGTATTCGTCTGCGTGTCTTATCAGCTGGATGTACAGAGAACCAGTTGCTTACGGCAACCTCTGTCATAGCTGAAAATGCGAGGCCTTTTATACACTATGAGAACATTATTGTTCTGTTATATAAAAGTGTAATCTGCTTAGGTTTGCAAGATGTAAGATGTCTGATCTTAAGGGAACAACATTGAATTGGAGCTCGTGGCCTTTTCCAATGGGTGGCTTTTCAATACGTGATTTCGTCAAACACGTGACAAATTTATGATGTATAAATATTCTGAAGAAAAGAACATTCCTACGCCTTTGCCTAGATTCGTTTGATTCGTTTTCTACAGCTTATTAACTCTTTACAGGTTGTTTTAAGTCAGAAAATACTTTTAGATTATAAGTATTTCTTTTCTGAGATAATAACATTTTAGTGATAAAACTCTTACTAATTAACCCATAGAGAGCGGGAGAAGAGGCGGATCCTTAGCTTTCCCAAGGATGTTTACGCGTAAGTGAATATAACAAACCCAACGGGAATTGGAACTCGGCTCTCCGATTAACAATTCCGAGCCATTATCCACTGCACCATATGCACACCCAAGCTTACAGCAACTGGTATTCCCAAGCGGTCACCCATACTGATCAAACACGATATTGCTTACCTTCTGTGATAATACGGGAAACGGTGTTTATATGATTCTTGTGGGGAGTGTGAATTTTAAATGTTTTTTTTTGTTTTGTTTTTTTTAGCGCTAAAAGAGAAAATGGAGGAAATTAGGCGTTTCAGTAGACTTCCGTTTTTTTTTTTAAACAGTGTGAATTACATTTACCGGATTGTGCATTACAGAGTCTTAATAAATAATACTTAGTTTTGAATATCTCTCGAACTGGGCGGTCTAAATCACCCTGGATCATACGGTCGCTTACCGTACGAAGGGACATGTAGATCCAAACTGCTGGAAAGCATTTATTTTTTTAACCCCAAGTAAGGCAATAAAGCCACTCAGATGCAAGGGGTTACTGAGTGTGAAAGAATAAGAAAAAAAAGGAAGAACAATAAAACATTAGGAATTAAGATGTGAGAAAATGACGATTGACATTGTATTTAAATTCTTGACGATCAAGTTTGACCGGAAAGCAAGAAGCCGGGAGAGAATTCCACAAGCGAGAAGAAATTTTCTCTTTACAAAAACGCACTATTTACTCAAATATACCAGGTGTAACAGCCAAATTGTCCAATTTTTAGATTAAGCTTTGAACCGTTGTATCTTAGAAATGATTAAAGATATATTACTGGAATTCTCCGAGGTCTTTATAACACTATTGGACTCTACTTTGAGCAATAAGAATGTTGAAATGATAATCCAGCTTGCTGTTGTGACCTCCTGAACCAGTTTTCCGCTCTACTGCTCCCTCTTTTCTAAACTTATTCACTGTTCTCTTGATGGTTCTTGAATAGACTTTGAAGATGGAAGCCAGAGTATGAATGTTGGTACCATTAATGAAGGCCTGAATGATCTTTTCCTCTCACAAAGGCTCAGTTGGGGCGGACAAAACGATTTTAACCTGTTCTCTGTCTAACTGAATAACTCAATAACTCAGTGATTCGTACGACAAATGGTTAAACGTCTTATCTGAAAACCTGGAAAAAAGATTTTTTAGATATTAAACATTTTGGGGGGATAAACAATTATCCCACGCTGTTATACGATTTGGACAATTTTGCCGTTACACCGGATATGTATACACTAAAATAAAACAGCTAATACATATGATGGACTCCCCAGTTAATCTCCAGGGCAACTCACTCGAAGTGAGGCACATTGACAGCTGAGAAGTTACTATTTAGCTTGTTTTTATACATGAGCCACAGCCGTTCAACATTCTTTATCCACTGTGAAGCTGGCTATACATGAAGACCTTAGGTATTCTGTCGTCACTCACGCTTGCAACATCAGCAGCCCAGTGAAGTTGTGACTACATCAGGAAGATCTCAATTCCACCAAGGCTGCATTTCCATTGGGCATCCATATATATATATATATATATATATATATATATATATATATATATATATATATATATATAACCTCTTTACACTATATTTATAATTTATAAACTCTCTCCTACACTAAGATCTCCCCAACTCTCTTCCCATTTCTTTACATCCTTTTATCTATATATTTCAAAGTTATTTTTAAAACCCTTTTTATTTCCCCTTTTAATTTAAAATTAATATTTCATTCTTCATATGAGCCGAAATTAATGTCACAAGGTCAATATTCAGGTTTAATTTATAAAACTTCTCCTCTTTAAGGCAAATACCTTCCACCCACCCCTAACGCCTGACTCGTGCCTTTCGTCTAACTGAAACATTGAAATGTATAAATTTTGTATTAGTTTTTCGTGCGTTATTTTTTTCTTTAGCTTTCACAGTTAAATTTCTATTTCTGACACAAACTGAGTCCACATTGATAAGACAGACGACCGACCGATATTTTCGTTTGCCAAAATAGGCTATTCCCCATATCAGACGATTTTGGATTTTATTGTTTATTAATTATATATATATATATATATATATATATATATATATATATATATATATATATATATATGAAGAAATATAGTCTTAAAGTGTGCTATATTTATGGGATAAAGTGCTCAATATCAGAGATAGAGCGTGTGTAAATATAAAAGTGAACATGGAAGTCAGCACTTAGAGGCGACAGTCTGTTTCATGCTAGATGTAATCATCAGGCCTGACGATTGCATCTAGCATGAAACAGACTGTCGCCTCTAAGTGCTGACTTCCATGTCCACTTTTATATTTATATATATATATATATATATAAAGACATTTTTATGTTTATTCGTTCTTTTTATAGATACAAATATTTAAATAAGTGCTCTGTTTATAATAAACACTATTAACGACATTTACCGGCTCGACGCGTATCCAAATGTAAACAAATGACGTCACACATTATGAAATGGACAAAGTCCGACAATTATTTTTTAAGACATTTTTTTATGTTTATACGTTCTTTATGGATACGCATCGAGCAGATATGAATGTACGAGAGAAAATCATGGAGAATTGTAGTTTAAAAACAGTAAAATCGACCTTGCTAACCGAAACGCTCCTCTGTGGCTCAATCGGTAAATCACGTCAGGCTATATGATGGTTCCTTATAGGATACAGGTTCGATTCCTGTCGGCGGACGCATATTTTCTATGAAAGTTTCTCGGACATTCAGGCCGGTAAATGTCCTTAAAAGGGTTTATTATAAACAGAGCATTTACTTAAATATTTGTATCTATAAAAAGAACGTATAAACATAAAAAAATGTCTTAAAAATAATTGTCGGACTTTGTCCATTTATATATATATATATATATATATATATAAAGAAATATAGTCTTAAAGTGTGCTATATTTATGGGATAAAGTGCTCAATATCAGAGATAGAGCCTGTGTAAATATATAAGTGAACATAGAAGTCAACACTTAGAGGCGACAGTCTGTTTCATGCTAGATGCAATCGTCAGGCCACTATATATATATATATATATATATATATATATAAGCACATTGCATTTTATATATGTGGATTTATCAGTAAAATTTATTTTTTATCACTTTTTAATGCGAAATTGGGACTTTCATCTCACGAATTTGATGCTTAATTTCTTGTAGAAAGTCAAGCTGGCCAAGTTGAAATGTAAGGAAAATAAATCCCGTGTTTGGGGAGAATCCTGTCGTAATACAACAGGAATTTAATTTTAAATTCCTTATTGTTGATAAAATTTCAGTATTACGAAGAGAGTGGCGTCATCGAAAGATAACTAATCAATGATCGATGCCTGAATTCGATTAAAAACATTTCAAATCATTTAAAATTCTAGAAAGAAAAAAGGTTGATAAAATACTTCCATTTCAGTTGGAGGTTTGTAATTATTATATTTATCAGGTTGATTCCTTTTGACATTTTGACAGCACTTGCGAAAATTATTGGATTTTATATGTTAACGGTAATTAGCCGTTTCCTTATAAGGAAACATTCGGCATTCATTGACCGGGTAGCAAGGACTGGTTTCGGTTGACATTTATAAAATATTTCCCTGGAAACAAATTTTAGGAAAATAAGTTTCTCAGTTCCAGTCACTGTTATCACTCTTTCCAGTATTGATCGGGGTTCCCTTTCTAACTATTTGTTTGAAGTTGTGTCGAGTCTCAAAATCTTTACTATGTCATGATTTTCTCTCCGAGTTAGATTTTGTTGTGGTGTCCTCCCTCTAAAGAGTCTATGTTGGACTCTTCCGACTACTATAAGATTAGTAGGAGAGAAGGCCTTGGGGGAACAGTCGAATAGATTGAGCGCTGGGTCAACTGACGCACACTCACTAGTCGTGTAATACTCTTCGGTTGTACTTACTGTTTAATATATAATATATTTGTAACACCTGTTTTGTTATTTCTTTAACCATGTACTTAGTCACAACATCTTGGCGACGAAGGATTCGAAGAAACGGACTTCACGTTGAATCATAAAAAAATTGCCATTGTCTACAATAGTGATGAAGAAAGGAATTCTAATCAAACTCTACGACAAAATGGTATCCATTCCAACAAGTCAGTAAAAGAACTGTACAAGCCAAACAGACTTCTTGTTTTCGCTAATAGGGTAAAGTAAAAATTTACCCCCTCTCCCACTTTTAAATTTTTCAGTAAAAGTCGTACAAGTCAAACAGACTTATTGTTGGTTAAGAGAAAACAAATTCCCCCCCTTTCATTTGTTAATTTTACGTACCACCGCAGTAAAATCGACGAATTTAAAGGTGCAATGCTAGAATTGATGAAACACCAACAGGAACAACAACTACTGTTGGAACAGAAATATCAAGAAAAACAAGAGAAATTCCGACGATAACAAGCAGATTACCAGAAGAAATTTGAGGAACTGCACCTGGAAATTCAGGTTAGACAACAGAAACGTGACGAAATGCTCCTTCAAAAACAGAATGAGAAAAGGCATTTGTGTAATATATCCATCAAAAGCCAAAATGAGAACAGCGAAAACGCGTTCTCTCAAAATGCTATATGGGGTGCTATTGAAAACTTCACGTTTGCACCTGAAGAAGAAATTACATTCGCTTCGTACTTTAAACGTTACGAGGACTTGTACAATACGGATTGTGCAAGTTGGGCTGACCATAAAAAAGGTTCGCCTACTTGTCAGGAAATTAGGTACAGCAGAATATACTAAGTTTGTTAACTATATTTTGCCTAAGAAAACCAGCGACTTGAAATTTAAACAGGCGATTCAATCATTAACAGAACTCTTCAGTCCAAAAACGTCACTGTTCCTCAAGCGTTGGGAATGCATGAATCTCACCCGCAAAGAAGACGAAGATTATACTACTTCCGCGAGTGTAGTCAATAAACACTACGATGACTTCAAATTGGCAGAGTTAAGCGCCAATAATTTTAAATGCCTGATTTTCGCCCAGGGTTTGATTTCAGCGAAAGACGCCGAAATACGTCGTAGGGTACTCAACAAGCTTGAAAACGAGCCCGACATTACTTTACAGCAAGTTTCCAAGAACAGAGTGGCGTGGCTCACATTTAAAAAATACGCCAAAGAAAAATTAAAAAGGATCTACCTAAAAAATAATAAAGTTACTTTGCCGTCAAGACCATACTTCGCATGTGGTTAATTACATTGGTATAGAGATTGTCCTTTTAAAAATAAAAAATGTTTTAATTGCGATAAATTGGGACATAAGTTCCCACTGCAGGATTAAGAACAAGGCAAAAAAGTCTGATGAACCAGAAAGTCGTAACATCAGGAAATATATTGAAGAGCAGATATTTAACAAAAATATAAGGCTACAGCTTGATTCGGGTTCAGACTTATCCATAATGAATTATCAAACATGGAAAAACTGGGTAAGCCGACTTTGTTAAGAATGAACCGAATAGTTAAAAGTATAACTGGCGACCCTATTAAGTTTATCGGCGAACTTATAACTAACGTGTCATTCAAAGGTAAAACTTTAAGACTGAAGGCGTATATTATGAAGAATACGGTTAATCTGTTCGGGACTGATTGGTTAGAACAGTTTCAACTTTGGGATATGCCTATTAACTCATTATGCCAAAAAGTCTAAAATTTGACTGAAGAAACAGAAAAATTGAAAGGTGAACTTAAAAAAAAATTCCCGACGCTTTCAGTGGAGGACTAGGAAAATGTACAAAAATGTCTGCTAATTTTGAGTTAAAGCCAGACGTAAAAACCAGTGTTTAAGAAAAAAACGTAACGTTCCATTTGCCTCGTTACATCAAACTGACGAGGAGCTGAATCGACTTGAGTAAATTGGGAGTTCTGGAAAAGGTTAAATATAGTGAATGGGCAACCCCCACAGATTATATTAAAAAAAAGAGCAAAGAAATTCGTGTCTGTGCTGATTTCTCTACGGAGCTGAACAGTGCCCTAAAGGATCACCATTATCCCCTTCCAAGTCCAGAGGAGATATTCGCTATGCACAGTGGAGGAAAATAATTTTCTAAGATTGACTTAAGCGACGCATATCTACAAATACCCGTGGACGAGGAATGCTCGAAGCTCCTTTGTATAAACACCCACAAGGGTTTATACAAATTTTTAAAACTTCCCTTCGAGTTTAAGGCCGCCCCTTCCATTTTTCAACAGGTCATGCATCCGATGTTAAATGGTCTGGATTTTGCGGTGGCCTATCTCGATGAGGCCCTAATGAAAAACGAGAGCATCGAGGAACACAAATCGCACGTCTGGCTGGTTTTCATAAGAATCCCGGATTACGGATTCAAATTAAAAGACGGAAAGTGAGAAGTTTTCTTAGAGAATTTTAAGTACTTGGGGCAAATAATTGATAAAGACGGAAGATGTCCAGACCCAGATAGGGCAACGGCAATAAAGAATATGCTAGAATATGCCAGCACCAGAAAATGTATCGGCTCTTCAAAGTTTTTTAGGTCTTGCCTATTATTATGTTTTTGTACCAAGAATACACAGTTTGAGAGCTCCACTTAACGAGAAGATAAAGAGTGGAAATGGACAACCAAATGCCAGGAAGCATTTGAGAAAATAAAGGGGGTCCTTACATCAGATCTGTTCCTGACTCATTACGATCCAAACCTTGAAATCATTGTAGCCAGCGATGCTAGCTCCTACGGCATCGGGGCGTGCATTTTACACAAGTTAAAGGATGGATCGGTAAAGTCAATCGCCCATGCATCTAGGACGCTATTACCAGCTGAAAGGGGTTACTCGCAAATAGAAAAGCAAGTCTTAGGAACCATTTTTGCGGTGACTAAATTTCATAGATTTATTCATAGAAGGTACTTTTTGTTGCAGACAGACCATTCGTCCATTCCTTACTATCTTTGGACCAAAAAAGTGTCTGCCAACACATACTGCTAATAGACTGGAAAGATAGTGAACCATTCTCCTCAATTATAACTACAAAATGTATTTTCTCCCATCCAGTAAAATCTGTCATGCAGACGGGTTGTCTAGATTGATACCTAAGTATGCTGAATCCCTGGAAGACACAGTCATTGCTGCCATAAGAAGAGAGGTCGAAATAAAAGGTACCATGTGCAGTACTGTCAGGGGGCTTCCTATAACAATTGACGAGATAATAGACAAAGCGCCCGATGATGAGTTCATAAAGGAAGTAAAGGACAAACTAAATAGTAAAGA
Source organism: Acanthosepion esculentum (assembly GCA_964036315.1). NCBI lineage: Eukaryota > Metazoa > Mollusca > Cephalopoda > Sepiida > Sepiidae > Acanthosepion > Acanthosepion esculentum. Next base: position 17,624,940 of record OZ038483.1, read on the forward strand.
CCTGAACATCTCAGAGGTTTACTCGCTCTGTAACGACATACTAATGTACGGAGACAGAGTAGTAATCTCATCTACACTACAGAAAAGAAAATTAAAGGAATTTCATGTTGATCATCCGGGAACTTCAAGAATGGAGAGTCTGATGAGGAGTTACATCTACTGGACCAACGTGGACTAGGATATTGAAAACACTGTAAGATCGGGCAAAGGGTGTGCTTTGTCTGCTAAAGCACCCCCGATAAAATTCAATCCCTGGCCTAAAACCGACCGTCCGTGGTCGCGGATACACATTGATTTTGCTGGCCCACTTGATGGTTTTTACTACCTTGTAGTAGTTGACAGTTATTCCAAGTGGCCAGAAATATTGAAATGTAAGAAGCCGACCGCAGAGGTGACAGTAAAGTTTTTGCACGAGCTATTTTCCCGTTTCGGAGTTGTTGACTGTATCGTAACAGAAAATGCCAGATAGTTGAAATCCTGTGAATTTAAGGATTTTTGTCAGTCATTCCAGATCGAACATATTACCACGGTGCCATATCACCCAAGAAGTAATGGACAGGCAGAGCGTTTTGTGGATACTTTCAAGAGACCACTGAACAAGGCGAGAGGTACTACCACCGATGCGTCTACACGGCAGTTTTTGCAGGTCTATCGTGTAACCCCTAATAGCAGTACTCCATCTGCAAAGACGCCAGCGGAGGTCATATTTGTCAGGAAAATAAAATCAGCATTTGACAAATTCCTTCCGAGTGAAACAAAAGCGTGAATGAGGAATAAAGTGATTAAAAAGCGCTTTAAGATCGATGAAAAGTTTTTTTTCTTCGTGTATTTGGGAATAATAAAGCTCACTGTGAGATAGGAACAATAGACAGACAAATTGGTGACACGATTTACATGGTTCAGGGAGCGAAGTTTATACACAAACGTTATGTAAACCAAATTAGAAAACGGTACGAAAGCGTAGTCGACAGGGACCCCATAGAAGATGACACTATGGACGTCGACTTTGACACGTTTGAGGTTCCAATACCGCAATCAATGCCAGAGCTCATAAAGCCCAAAAGGAATTTTACTTGTTTCTGTTGTTAAAAGTCCTCAAGTGGTGTGGTACAGTTCTTTGTGATTCTGTAGCGCCAATCCACAAAGTTCGAAGAAGCGCGGTTTTCACTAAGGCCCACAAGCGTCACTCACTGAAAGTCAATTTTAACCATTGTTCTGAGAAAGGTGTTATTTACAGATGAGAGTTTAGATATTTCTGGACGGGTTTGACGTCAGGCATGATATCAATTTGATCTCGATCTAATGAAGCTATTTGATACCATGACACGAGCTTTTAGCTTTTTTGATTTTGTGGCCATATCAGGTGTTGGGCAAAACTACTCCTAGCGCGGCCTATTTTTCACTTCCTTTTTCTCCTATACCGAAATTTATTATAATCGATTTTTTTAAATGATGGATTCAGTGTATCTAGCACCAGTGCTTACGTTCCAATTCCAGATCATAATTTCTATTTTGGAAAGGAGTCGTATTTCTTGGAATATATGGTAGACGATGTTGATTATATGTTCAAGATCACTGTTAGCCCAACAATGAACACCTATGCCATCAGTAGAGCCCCACTCATCATCGCTACCTTGGCCTTTGGAAGGAAAGCTCAATCGTTGTCTTCTATTGGTAGATTCGGTTAGGAGATGCCATCTTATGCTTAAGTGGCCAGTGCCATTCTCATTACAGCTGTTCTTTGTAAATGCACACGTCATAGTTTCGGAAATATTAAATAGACTGGGGCGCTCATTTCCTCCTTGTACTCCTGATGAGGTCTGAAATT
>OZ038483.1:17631767-17639267 GCA_964036315.1 Acanthosepion esculentum
CCTCAGTGTTATAGACATCCGATTGCTACAAGCCGGGATCGAAACTCGACCGATTTGTCATCAGTCAGAGCGGAAGGGAAATTTTAACGTTTTTTCTATGCGAAAGCTAGTAGCTACGAGAGCACGATTCGAGTAGAAGACCATTCTATAGCATATATATTTTTTCTACACATATATATATATATATATATGTATATATTCCACATAGTATATATATATATATATATATATATATTCTACATTCAACATCATCATTTGATAAGACACCAGAGGTGTTGAAACAAAATGGCTATTTTTGTAGTGATTTTATTACATATTTATGTTATAATTTTTAAATAAATAATTATATATATATATATATATATATATATATATATATATATATATATATATATATATATATATATATATATATATTCTTAAAAAGAAGATTATAACGCAAACTTTTTGGGTTGTAATGTGGATGTTTTTTTTTAAATATTATGTTTTATTTTCCATAATTTTACTACACGCGTTTCTGGTCTCGCGACCGTCTTCAGGTGAAGGGTGGAGATTTCCACATATTATTAAAAATAATTAATTTTTTTTCTCCTTTATGTTTGTCGATGTTAAATATTCTCGATATGAGACATTCTCTATTTTTGTATTAGTAATCCAAATGTCCTTCTTGAATTGGCAGTGAAGAGTTCTGCGCGAAGTGTCATAAAACAATTATGGCTGATTTGAGAAATGATGAATTAGTTGTCGGTATCTTATCTTTTAATGTTTTAATGACCCCCTGTGTATTCTTAGATCTATTTCCATTTTCGTGTGTTTCTGTCAGCATGCGTGTATATATGCGTGTGCATATTCCCCCTCAATACATACACACTGTCTCACTACGAGGAATTAGTAAACACATTTGTACACACACACACACAAACACACACACACACACCGTCCCACGACAAGGAATCAGTACATACACACGCACACATACATACATACGTACACACATACTTACCAAGTTACATGGAACCAGTATACACATACACACACACATACACACATATATACATACACACGTACTTCCTAAGTTGTGTGGGGGTTTGTGTGCGTGCCCGGGAGTAGTTCCTTGCTTTTGTCAACATGTGTATATATATATTTTCGTGCTCCACAGATACCCGCATGTAAACGGGGTAGGATGTGGCACAAGGCCGAATTTAATGTGGGGCAACCGAGCCTGTAGGCTCGACCAAAAATTCCCCGTGAACCCCACATAACGGGTTCGGCTGTCTACCTCCCCGGTCGAATCTGCTTTTCGGCATAGCCTCGTCCGGGTTCCTCTCTGCCCGAAGGAAGAGAGTTCGACTGCACAGCTGGAACAGATTTCAACTGGTCTCAGCTGACTTCTCAGAGGTACTCAGCTGGTGTTGACTGATGTTGATTACTACCTTCATCGGAGGGTGATGGAACGCGTGCGCCACCTACTGATCGTTCAATTTCTGTGCTTGGCCGGCCTTGACTGCATCGAATTCGTGTCTGAAGGATTTATCTAGATCTTGCTGGATCCTCTTCCATCTTCTTCGTTGCCTCAAGCCTCTGGCAGATATCGGATTTCAGTTTTTGTTTTATCCAACGGTTGTACTGGATTCTTTCTCAGACAAGGGCGTGTCCTGCTTTTCTGCTACCAGACGTGTTCTCCTTCAATTGACAGGGACTCTTAGTGCCAAGCCTGAATGGATGAGTCGAAAGTCTCTACATCGGTGAAATAATGTTAGATGTTTCGAAATTCGTACCAGCTTCTGATGGGACATTTCTAATTGTCTCAATATTTTTGGTATACCAAGTCCGTGCGAATCCTTCAATATCTGAAGATATATATTAGTAATGAAAAGTTTCGTAATCCGTATGGATAATCCCAAAGGGGATGTAATCCAGAGAGATCAATGTCAAATCAGATCAATTATTAATTCAATTTAACTAGAAAACACAAACTTAAGGGTTCATCAGTTATATATATATTATCGGCGTTTGTAAACGCTATACAGAAAAACGACCAAGGTATTATAGCTCTTACTAACCAAGCCGCAGAAAAATTCTTTGATAATGGTTTATGAAATTCGAAAAAAACGTTCACATTCTTCCCGGATACCAAGAAAATAATCCGAGGTGGAAAGAATAAATCAAGAAAAGCTTTAAATCAACAGAGCTTTTCTCGGTATTAACATACTTGTATAAGGTCAAAACTACTTCTCAGTACACCCAAGATCTACACACACACACACACACACACACACACACACACACACACACACACACACACACACACACATATATATATATATATATTGATAATATTAGTGGTCAATATATATATATATTTCCAAGAGGACAAAATCTAGGTAGAGCTCAATGTAAAGGCAGATATATATATATATATATGTATATAATTTTTATTCGAAAATTATAACATAAATATGTTATAAAATCACTACAAAATAGCTATTTTGTTTCAACACCTTTGGTGTCTTATCAAGTGATGATGTTCAACATCAAAACTTGATAAGACATTTGCATTGTAGTGATTTTATAACATATTTATGCTATAATTTTCGATTAAATAATTATGTTTACTCTTCTCTGTGTTGAGCACTCTTTTAAGAACAGTATTTGTTGGTTATTGGAATTTATTCCGTATACACCAATCCTATACTTGGGTATATATATATATATATATATATATATATATATATATATATATATATGAAGAAATATCGTCTTAAGATGTGCTATATTTATGGGATAAAGTGCTCAATATCAGAGATAGAGTGTGTGTAAATATAAAATGCTCACTTTCATATATATATATATATATATATATATATATATATATATATATATATATATATATATATATAATATTATTTATTTTAAGATATTAAAAAAATCGCTATCATATATATATGTAGCGATTTTCAACATGTTTTAATATATGCTAAGATAAATAATATTTGTCTCTATTCTGTATTGAGCCCTCTTTTAAATTAAATGTTATAGTCAATGGAATTATACTCCATTTACTTTCATTTCACCTGTGTGTGCGTATATATATATATATATAAAAAATTAATTCATCGATTCTAGAAGTATTGAATACATGGCACAGTGGATAAAGACGTTGGTTAGATCCAGTGACAGAACCCAAAGAGTGTGAGTTCAATACCCGGTTAAGGCAGTGGAGAACTTTCAGAGGGAAATTAACAGGAGATAACTGACATCCATTAAAACATGGCACGTGGAACTAGAACAATCTACCCCAGTGAGCGAAATAAAGGGTTCATTTCGACATTCCAACCACCTGAAGAAGGCCGGAGCGTACAACGGCCGAAACGTTGTGATAAACATGGCGACAAAGATGAGGACAATAGTCCGAATAATGTAAATAATGTATGTAAGAGAATGTAATGATCTCGACTGGAATTCGAACTTGGCTCTCCGATTCCTTAGTCCAAGTCGCTATCTATTACGCTACCTTGCATCTACTTTCCCAAGAACACATGGCAATTTACAAATAATAAAGAAAAGAAATCTGTGGAGAGTCATGATCACCCCACGTCACGAAGAAATTGAAAAAAATATTTATCATATAAATATCAGTATATTCTGAGATTTTTATTCACTTGAGGTGTAATGGATAGCGGCTCAGTATAAGAAATCGGGGAGGAGAGATTGAATTCCAATCGGGCTTGATACATTCACTTACGCACAAATACCCTTGGGAGAGGTATTCATCCATATTCTCCCCCCAGCTATAGGTTAAATTGTAGGATTTTTGTCTGGAAAAATCATTGATAATCTAAAACAAAATTTAATGCTAAATTCAATTCTTATAACCAAAATGTTTCGGCTTTAAATACCCCACAAAGGGTTGATATGCTGTAAAAATCATCCAATTAGTCACTCACTTATAACCGCCTCAGTTAGTTAATACCAATTGTATTTTGAAAACGTTGGCTGAAAAATACATACTGATATACCATTAAACATATATAGGGTGTTGATATACCATTAAACATTTATAGGGTGTTGATATGCCATTAAACACATCAAATAAAAAATAAAATCAAATAGCTGTTTCAATTTTAATATATACTAAAGTAGATTTGTAGTAATTCTGGGGTGGATCACTGGATTATAGTAATAGGAAACCTGTGGTCCAGTTCAGGGATCAGTAACCTTTTACTATGTGCCGACTTAGGGTTTTAAAATCATTCAGTGTGCCAACAGCATAAGTAACTATTTTTGTACAAGTCAATTCAATATACCTGTTCTTCAATATATTTTATATAGTAATATATAGTATATATACTTTAGTATATATTAAAATTGAAACAGCTATTTGATTTGATTTTTTATTTGATTTGTTTAATGGAATATCAACACCCTACAAATGTTTAATGGCATATCAAAACCCTATATATGTTTAATGGTATATCAACACCCTATATATGATTAAATGCCGAAATTTAATTTTCTTTGGAGTTCGGGAGTAATGAAAATATGATAAGGTTTTCTGCTTTCGCAATTGAATATATAGATCAGGAGTCGGCAACATTTTTCTGACGATGTTCCGTCTGAGGGTTTTAAAATCATTCAGTTTGCCAACAGCATAAGTAACTATTTTTTATACAAGTCAATATACCTGTTCTTCAATAAAATCATTCGAATGACCAACACAAAAACAGAGAATGTCTCATATCGAGAATATTTAACATTGAAAAACATAAAGGAAAAAAATTAATTATTGTTAATAATATGTGGAAATCTCCACCCTTTACCTGAAGACGGTCGTAAGACCAGATACACATGTTGTAAAACTATGAAAAATAAAGAATAATATTTTTTAAAAAACCCACATTACAACCAAAAAAGTTTGCGGTACCTCTCTCCTTTTTAATATATATACTTTAGTATATATTAAAATTGAAACAGCTAAAAATCTCATTTGATTTTTGATTTGTTTTGTTTAATGGCATATAAACACCCTATATTTGATTAAATGCCGAAATTTAATTTTCTTTGGAGTTCTGAAGTAATGAAAATAAGATAAGTTATTCTGTTTTCGCAATTGAATACACAGATCAGGAGTCGGCAACATTTTGCTATGTGCCGATTCAAGGTTTTAAAATAATTCAGTGTGCCAACAGCATACGTATTTTTATACAAGTTAAAGTCAATCTACCTGTTCTACAATATATTTTATATAGTAATATATAGTATATATACTTTAGTATATATTAAAATTGAAATAGATAAATATCTTTTTTGTGTTATTGGTTCGGACGTTGGAATGTTATTTGCGGCTGCGTGCCATTGGACATTGCTTGGCGTGCCACGCGTGCCGTTGGACATTGCTTGGCGTGCCACGCGTGCCGTTCGGTTGCCGACCCGTGGTCTCGTTTATGTTTTAATAAAATTTGACACGAAAATATGATGAATGTTTTCCCGACATAAGTTGGTTAATATCATTTTTATTCCGAAAACATTGACTTGAATAATAAAAACAGTCATCATGTCAAAGCGTCGGTCTTTATGCTTTGTTTTTGTTTGTTATTTTCTGCACATCTGCAGGTTTGTATCTCGTCAGCTTCTGTAGGGTAGGGTTGAAGAATAACTGGAACGAAGCGATCTCCAATTGCGATGATGAAAGCTGTGTTCACTGCCCCGAAAATGTTACCGTTACACAAGTCGGCACAGATGTGGGACTTCTCGAAACGCGACATGACTTTGCCAATCGACGGAGGGAAGAACAGGAGGTAAAAAATCTGCTGGTGGCACCCTGGCAGGTTACGAAAAATGGCAAGAAGCAAACAAATTGAGATAACGAGGTCCGTATTCAATTATGTTCACTTATGAATGTGGGCCAAGAAAGAATGCCATTGCAGCAATCGTAGAATTCTTCCGTCGACATTTACCCGCTTTTACACATATATTATTTTTCTACTTAGGAATCTCTTCTCTGACTGCATTTTAGTCTTTGCTTCTTGTTCTTTGACTCGTAGAATCGTACTGTCACCGTGATGAAATCGGGTCTTTTAGAAGCATAAACGGAGGCACCCCCGCAACATAACCAGAATTACAGATTTTAACCGTAGCACAAAAAAATTCTTGGTCACAATTTTGGAAGAATGTCGAGTCTTTTGTGTGTCATTTCGAACATAATTCTTAAATTTCTGGTTTATTGCTTCAAGAATGGGTCTAGGGATTCTTGAAAAAAATTCAAGAAAGACTCTGCAATGTTATTGGTCCAGGCAGAGAATCTCATCTTTAGTCCCATCCCCAACGCCGTAACTTAAAATTTCCTTTGCCTTTTCAATAAATACTTTCATGGCAATTGTTCTGATGGGCTTTCCTCTTTGGCATGCTCATTTGGCCCCTTTTATTTCTGTCCCTATTTTCCTTTGGGTTTAATTCCCCATCCCCTCCCTCGTTAGGTGGTTAGTGATGTCAGTTCGCAGGTAGGATGCGGGGCGCCTTTCTTTTCACGTGAATGTTTTCGTATTTGTTGTTGTGTTTGAATGAGTGCGTGTCAGTATGTGTGCCTGGGATGAATGAATGATTTATAATATTATAGTCCCGCATTGATTTCGGCCAGTGAACTGGTATTTCTGCCACATTTAGTGATGGGGGGGGGGGTATAACTAATATTATTTTTCTTTAGTTTCTTGTGAATATTTTGTATTCATATTGTAAATACTCATTGGGGTTAGTTTTTAGAATTGTTATTTTATTCCCCTCCCCCACAGACACTGAATTGTAAATATGGGGACTAGTTAGTATTTTCATAGAGACAATGAGGTATTATGGTGGTTGTAGTAAGAAAGGTACGTATGAATGTGTTGTTTTGGTGTAAGGAATATTGTTCGTACGATTGGGTCAGTGTTTGCGGCTAGCTAAGTTATAGTTAAGACAGAAGAAGACCGTCCTTTCCCCAATCCCCCCTTCGGCCTTGCGCCACATTTCTGTAATTTATACAGAATAAATATAGCTTTCCTCTTTGGTATCTCAACTGCATGAAATTAAGCACAGTACTAGATTGGCAGATCGGTCTCATAATTTCACTGTTGAAATTGCTAGTTGTAACTATAAGATCTATACTAATTGCTTCTTCTTAGACACTTTTCGCCTACTTGATTTCCTAACAAATACGATCTTCAAAAATTTAAATGCAATGTCAATCGTCAACTTGGATTCTGTTCTTTTACTGCCCTCTCTGTTACTTCCATCCTCAGGAACGTCTTGCATCTAGTGGCATTTATTGTCTTACTTGCGGTATATATATATATATATATATATATATTATGTATATATATTTTCTATGAAAATTTCTCGGACATTCAGGCCGGTAAATGTTATTTAATACTGTTTATTATAAACAGAGCATTTGCTTAAATACTTGTATCTATAAAAAGAACGTTAAACATATCATAAATGTCTTTAAAATAAATTGTCGGACTC
>OZ038483.1:17641767-17646767 GCA_964036315.1 Acanthosepion esculentum
GATATTAAATCACTCGATTTACCTGCGGCATTTTCCTTAAGTGCTTCTCGGAGTATTACAATTCTTCAAACAAGAGCTTTCCCGCAAAAGAAAACCAAACCACACGCTCACTGTTTCTTCCATTTGTATCAGCCACCACGTATATCACCAAACATATTCCACCCAAAGAAAAAATTATGATAGCCGATATTTGGCGAGAATTGATCTTTCTGAAAGACGTTGAAAGTCGTTCTCCGGGCAAAGAAGTAACAACAACGATGACAAAGTCTGATGATGTAACCAAATATTTGCTGATTTTTTCTTTTTTTCATGTGCAATCCCAGCATTCAACGAGGTTGTCGTTCCTAGAAAATCGAGAGGAAAGGGATTGTCATTCATCAGGAATTAAATCAAGTTTAATCAAGTTTTCCTTGTGAGTTATTATCAGTTCTCTGCTGATAAATTATTCCTGTACACGAGTCAGGAGTCGGCAAACTTTTGCTAGCTATGTACTGACTTAGGGTTTTAAAATCATTCAGCGTGCCAACAGCATACGTATTTTTATACAAGTTACGGTCAATATACCTCTTCTACAATATATTTTATATAGTAATATATAGTATATATACTTTAGTATATATTAAAATTGAAACAGCTAAATATTTGATTTGATTTTTCATTTGATTTGTTTAATGGCATATCAACACCCTATATATGATTAAGTGCCGAAATTTAACAAGTTCCATATACCTGTTCTAAAATATATTTTATATAGTAATATATAGTATATATAATTTAATATATATTAAAATTGAAACAGCTAAATATCTTCTTTGCGTTGTAGTAGTTATTGGTTCGGACTTGGTGATGTCATTTGAGGTCGTGTGCCATTGGAAATTGTTGGCGTGCCAAGTGTGGCACGCGTGCCGTAGGTTACCGACCCCTACCCTAGATCATTGATATTTAACGTCATGCACCTTTCTAACTTCAATGGAATCTCAGTTACTATAAATAACACTGGAAAAATCGCTGTGTTCATATTTCGTTGCTCAAGTCTAATTTCTAGTTTCACATGAATTTTACAAGACAACGGCCATTTTGTTCATTTTCAGACAGTGGTGGGTCCGAGTTTGTGAGATCATGTAATAGAATTCTTTTCGGCTGAGAATGGTGCTACGCTTTTTTTTTACTTTATTCACAATCAGCTGGAACAAGACTTTTGGTCTATTTAATTTTGTAAAGAATATGTCCTGTTCTTTAGATAGATAGGTATATAGATAGATGGAACGACTGCGATAGATAGATAGATAGATAGATAGATAGATGAAATGACCGCGATAGATAGATAGATAGATAGATGAAACGACCGCGATAGATAGATAGATAGATAGATAGATAGATAGATAGATAGATAGATAGATAGATAATAAAGAGACCGCGATAGATAGATAGATAGATAGATAGATAGATAGATAGATAATGAAGAGACTGAAACAGATATCAACAGTGGAGATAGATAGATAGATAGATAGATAGATAGATAGATAATGAAGAGACCGCGATAGATAGATAGATAGATAGATAATGAAGAGACCGCGATAGATAGATAGATAGTTGAAACGACCGCTATAGATAGGTAGATAGATAGATGAAACGACCGCGATAGATAGATAGATAGATAGATAGATAGATAGATAATGAAGAGACTGGAACAGATATCAACAGTGGAGATAGATAGATAGATAGATAGATAGATAGATAGATAGATAGATAGATAGATAGATAGATATGACTAATTTTGGATACTGACATAAATATTTATAAGTAAATAAAAAGTAAATAAAATTGATAAAATATTCCTGAAATTATTCGATGTAGGAATGAGCCTCACCGACAGCGTTGTTTTTTGCCAGAATCCCAATGACAACATTATTTTATTTGTCTGTGAATAAAGACAGGACTTCGAGGAAGCAGAACGACTTTCCTTAGATTCAATTACAACACGCGCGAGCGCGCACACACACACACACGCACGTACACAGAGACACACACAATAGTTTTAAGGTACGCTATATTTATTTGTGAAAGTGCTCAATATCAGGGATAGAGCGTATGCAAATATAAAATGGCCTGAAGATTCCGTTTACGAATGAAACAGACTGTCATCGCTTGGTGTTGATTTCAAAGCCCACTTTTATATTTACATATTGCTCTATCCGTGATATTTCCAAGCAGTAATCCATCTAGGTACTGACCAGACTGAACTTCAGTGATCGTACGGGAAGGCTCTAAGAAGGCCGAGAAATGTATCGGCTGAAATCTTAGGATTACAACAACAAAGAAGTTATCTACCCGAGTGGTCCCATAAATAATGATAATGCCTCATCTTTTTCTGTACTGGAGTTATTAACATCAAACGCGCTTAATCTTTGATTGGGACTGTTTATATAGATATTTGTGAAACTTAATAATGGTATGATGGATTAGCTTGGAACTAATTAAAGAAGGATATTTTATCACATTGCTAAAGGTATGAATCCTCTTCATCTCCCCCCCCCCAGCTACGGGTAAATAACAGGACAGACCGGGTTCTATAACCTTGGTTGGCAACCGGTCTATCGCAGAAAGAAATGGCAACCTGGAAAAAATCTGACTGGTCAGCCATGTGTCGAAAGATACATGATCGCCTAAACGTGTATCACGTATGGCACATAACTGACTGATAACTGTAGTACCCCCAGTGAGGATCGACTTCACTATAATGCAGTGATCTACTAAACGCGTAACGCTGAAGATTATTTTTTTAGATGCATACGCACGTGCGCGCAAAGTCATTTAACAAATTAGGGTCGTAGGAGCACCAGATGTACTGCAGCTGTAGCTAAAGCGTGTAACAAAAGCAAGATAACCTGACGGAGTCCATCCGGCTTCAGGTCCAGTTTTAGAATTCAGTTTTCTTTTTCCCAGACTGCTGGCCATTTCAGAGTAAACGAGTCTCGTCAATTCAGGTATTTAAACCAGAGCTAGAGGATTTAAAATAAGGGTGATGGTGCGAAAGTGAATGCAAAAGAAAACCCAGCCGGGATTCGAACTCAACTCTCCGGTTTCTTTTTGGGTGCCACTAACCGTTACATTACATCGAAAATTTCTCGGATGTATTTCCTTTATCAGCTTAGTCCCAGTCTGAGAGAAGATGCTAATTGAAAGGGGTAGGGCGGGGCCCACTCCACAGCAATCAAAAAAGCTCGTTAACCATTACTCTATATAATTTATTTAGTAAGCTTTGATTCGTTTCGCAGAAAGTTACATATCGGTTAAGTGGTCATCTATAATACTGATCAGGTTGACGTTGCTTAACTTTGGTGACTGACTTTACTGATAGTCCAGTGATAATTTCATTTCGTTTTAAATATTAAATCAGCGTGTTTCCGTGCCGAACGTTATGGAGACTGTTAAACGGAATCTCTTACCGCTACGACATTTTCCAGAGTTCTAGCGGTCCGAGGTCGGCCAGTTGATTTGTGTTTCAATGCTGATCCACTAGTTCTGAAGTTGGTAACCCATAACAAAATCGTACTTCAAGTAGCTACGGGATCATGTCTACCAAGCCTGAAGTGCACACAGAACGCTCTTTGAGTTGCAGTTACCGATTCGTTGTTTTAAATAAACGTTTCTAAAATAAAAACGCGATGCTCGCTTATCCAATTCATGTTGGCAACTGAAAACGAAATGAAACAAAATGGCATTATATTTACATTTCGAAAATAAAAACATGTTTTTCGTTCTTTAGTCTATTTTGTTTTTATTAAACCTACAAATGTGTCATATCATTTTGCCACAACCTGTATAATAATAATAATAATAATAATAATAATAATAATAATAAAGTTTAGCAGTAGGGCATAAACTACAGTAAGGGATAAATTATACAATAGTGATGGTCTGTTAGATGAGCTTCCTATTACTCGACGGGGCGACCCGTAGTTAAGCATTTCTTAGCGGGAAAATAAACGTCATTACCAGATGAGCTGCTTCCTGGTGCGTCCGTCAGTAGGTGTCAACGACCTATTAATCACGTGATCGATCAATGAAGAAACGGTCAAAGGCATTCATGCGTCGACAATAATTGCTTTATCATTTCCATCCTGACCGACCGACATGGTTTGCACTTAAGAAAAAGAAGGTCAGAGAGACATCGCTCTACGCGCTGTTGGCAGACATATTTGATGAGTTTAACAAATGGAACGTCTTTTCTTAGCCTCTTTTTTTTTCTTTGTATCGCTTTTTTTTTTTTTTAATCTTTTCGTTTTTCCATGTGTGTAAATAATTCGGTCAGGCGATGATGGGAATTGTTTTTCCTTTTAAATTACCAAAAACCATTTTTTTAAACGCGTGGATTCTTTTCTAATAAAAGAAAAACTAATTATGAAGTATTTCGAAGTTATTATATAGCAGAATCCTAGCAGAAGCATAAACGAAACGTGTGCGGTTATTTGATAAATATAGTTTAGTCTGACACAAGGTTAGAAATGTGGCGCATTCACTAAGAAAATAGGATATGTAGCTAAAGTCTATTTTCCCTTTTTTTCTGCCGTTTCTTTTCCGAATGATTTCACGCTCATCTATCGTTTTTTCTCTTTTTTTTCTCCAGTTTATTAAGGAATTCTCTCTTCCTTTCACTCACCTTTTCCTTTTTCTGTCATTCTTGCTTTCTCGTATCTTTTCCAGTCTCGCTTTGTCATTTTTTTTCCCTTTCTCTGTTCGCTCTTGCCAAAAGAAGCGACTCGTTAGGAAAAATCATCCACTGCTTCCGAAAAAGACCGATAATCCCAGTCTGAGTTAAGGTAGAATAGTGTATTTTTTTGGTCTTAAATCTAGTTTACTTAGTAAAGAATTGTTATCACTTGATTTCTCTTAGTTCCTACATCCCCGATTTTCCCTTTTTGTTCCTCCTTCATATTAGATAATAGAAGGAAAAGTTATTCTGTTATTTTCTGTTTGAATTTCCTGAGATGGTGAGT
>OZ038483.1:17649267-17651767 GCA_964036315.1 Acanthosepion esculentum
TCCTGATGTTTGCATCCTCTCCAAAGTCTTATCGTTGCTCACACGATCGATCCATGATCTCCTGATCATCCTTCTGTAGAACCAAACCTCCGTCGCCTCGAGTCTCTTCTTCATCTTTGAGGAGGCCGACCAACATTCGCTACCGTAAAGGAGGATAGATGTCACGTAGCAACTCAGTACTCTTTTCTTTGTTAACAAAGACATTCATGCCTTTTTCAAGGAAGAAAACGTCGGTGCTACCTGACGTGTGTTGAGGCAAGGAACTTATTTTCCTTTGCATCAGATGCAAGCCAGATACAGTATACTTTTCTTTGTTACCAAAGAAATCCTCTTGTCTTTTTTTAATACTCTGCTAGCTTTTGGAATACGTCTTTGTCCATCCCAATACGTCTTAGGATCTCAGCGTGGCACTTAGTTTTTATCTGAGTGACAGTAAACTTACCGTTTCCCCACTGAGCCACAGCATGCGACACAACTTTAAAATTACTCATGCATTATAGAAACAATGGTCGGCCACCCAAAATGTATATTTCATCATCTGCTAAACTATTCGTTACCAATCATGATGCAATTCGTGTTGCATAAGGACTTTCGCTTTTTAATTGTACTTTATATAGTTTCAAGAGATTCGGGAACACATTCATACCCCCTGTCATCTAAGTCTGGATAAATGTTTAGGGTTAAAGAATGAGTTTACTGAATTTATATTAAGGACATTGTGAGGAACTGCATGAAATTAATGTCGGCTTCAGTGTTTACGGTTTGATGTGAGAGACTCTGGCTTTTCTCTCTCAGGTAAGACGCTTTCTGTCATCCGGTTGTCCCGCGTGTACGCATTCTAAGCTCTGCTGGGTCGACCACCCATCTATATGTCGAGACAGCTACTGATATACGTTGAGACCCGATTCTGCACCTGTTAGATATGATGATACCCTCCAGCTCACCTGGCTCTTTTGGTGCACTGGAGTGATACTGAGCGCAAAGCCTTATTTAGTATCTCATGGTGAACCCACTACATATTGAGTTCACCACAGTTCAATTCCTTTTAGAACAAACGTTCATTATTAATATTAAATTAAATCCAAACTTCTGGTATTTTCTCATATTACACATTGAATATGGTAACCAGCAACAAGTTGAGCTATTGCACCATCAGGACATCATTATTAGATATGGTGAACAATTACGTAGAAGCAAGCGAGTCAGAGTGGCTTGCATCTTATGCAAAGGAAAATAAGTTCCTTACCTCAACACACGGCAGGTAGCACCGACGTTTTCTTCCTTGAAAATGTCATGAACAAAGAAAACAACTTTGGTAACAAAGAAAAGAGTATTGAGTTGCTACGTGATATACGGCAGCGAATGTTGGTAGGTCTCCTCAAAGATGAAAAAGAGTCTCGAGGCAACGGAGGTATAGTCCTACAGAAGGATGCTGAGGATATCATGGACCGAGCGTATGAGCAACGATGAGGTTAGATTATTCCGGAATATTTATTGTACAAGGTGGTAACTTTTTAGGTTTTTATCGGCCAACAGTAGCAAGGGGATATCTGGAATAGGTGAATTCCTGACAGACATTTAGCGGCACATGAAAGCTGTAGGCGCCCAAATGTGGTGCGAGTACAGGACTGCCGGCAGTGTGGTGAACAATTACGTAGAATTATGCGATTCAGAGTGGCTTGCATCTGGTGCAAAATAAATAAGTTCCTTACCTCAATACATGACACGTAACAAGTACTAATTTGAATAGTTCTTATTTTTTGAAATTGTAATTTTCCTTCTGAAAAGTTCTTTTAAATCAATTAAGAGGATAATATATCTCGGTAAAATCATTTTTTATTCCGTAATCATCCACTAAGGAGGAGCTCTGATTTTTTTTTACTAATAATAATACGGCTAGTAATTAAAATAAAATTTCAATTCCCTATTTTATACATTTCTAGAAAGATAAAACCGAGAAAATGATCGTTTAAAAAGTAAACATGTTTAATATCGTCAAGGACACATGACACAGTGGATAAGGGCGTTGGTTAGATCCAGACAGGACCCAAAAGAGTGTGAGTTCAATACCTGGTTAAGGCAGTGGAGAACTTTCAGAGGGAAAGTAACAGGAGATAACTGATAGCTGACATCTATTAAACATGGCACGCGGAATTAGAACAGTCTACCCCAGTGATCGAAATAAAGGGTCCAGTTCGACATTCCAACTACCTGATGGAGGCCGGAGCGTACAACGGCCGAAACGTTGTAATAAATATGGCGACAAAGATGAGGAAAATAGCCCGAATAATGTAAATAATATAAAAATGTTTAAAGATTTCAACATATGAATTTTTTTCCCGAAACGGAAATACTGTTTTCAAAACAAATTTTCAAGACAATCCCGTTTCTGTTGTGTTGGAAAACTTCTTTTACTCAGCGGAGATGCGTCAGCGATTAATCTTTATGGAAATGTAAAAATTTGCAACTTAAATATTTTTTCGAATAAAAGTTAGTCATG
>OZ038483.1:17656767-17661767 GCA_964036315.1 Acanthosepion esculentum
CAATATAATTCTTTTTGTTAAAAAATCTTTAAAAAAATAAATTATATTTTTCTGAAACTTTATTTGAAGAATATTAACTGATGTAAAATTTGATTAATCTGATTTGAAACAAATATTATCTTACTGTTAGTATAAAATATTTCAGAAATGCATTTTATAACACGAAGCTAGGTGTTTATTTAAGCGGTTCACAGGATGACTGATAACCGGATGTTTATCCAATTTTTTTTTAACGGGGGACATATCTGTAAAAATTACTTGACGAATATAACGTGAGCACCTTTTTATATAATTTATATAAGTACACAGTAATCTTAAAAAACAGGAAAATATTTTCCATAATTTATTGGATTTTAGATACTTTGGCTTTAAATTTACTGATAATGTCATATATATATGCGTTCGTATTTACAAAATCGACACGATTATACACACACACACACACACAAAAAAAATTCAAAATACTTGTTAAAATATAGGGGTCGCTGAATTGTAGTAACCTTTTCTATTTCTGATTACTAAATAGAGTTTTTACTTAATAACAATATCACCTAAGCGGTACAAATTATTGCAGAAATTTAAAAGATTTAAAACTTTATAAATCATTCTAATTATATTTTTTAAAGAAATGAAACAATTTTTAAAAACATTCAACGAAACTTTTTCTTAAGACAATAGAGTTCATAATTTATCTTATTCATAAAAATAATTAAAATCGTTTCTAATTAAATAATGTTTTAGTTTTATTGCATTTTTTTATTTTCCGATTCAGAACAGGATTTCGGTAACTGGCGGTCCTGTTTTACAATAAAAAATAAATGATTTAAATTCTCCAAGGTCTTGTGCTTATAACTAATATAAATATTAAGCGGTACCAAACTTAATTTTTCGAAATTACATAAAATTAAATGATTGGGGAGTAATATATATATATAAATATGCTTTTATCAATATTTTCTGAAAAAAAAAAATTCTAAATGATTCCATTCATTTTTGAATAAGTTCTGAAAGTTTCCTTAAAATCCGACAATTATTTGATTTTTGCAAGAATTTTCAAATAAATGTGTATTTTTCACCACAAAAAAGACGGTAAAATTTCCTATACTAATCTTTGGTGCCCCGCTAACCGAAGAAAACAAATTTGTTAACCAAAATTTCGAACGGTCTAAAAAGGATTAAAAATATAATTAAATAATTAAAAATTCTTTGGTCTTTCCTCTTAATATTAGCAAAAAGATTTTGACGATAATCTTTTTTATTAGGTTTCGGGCTTTTTTTCATTATGTATGTTCAATTTTCTAATGAATCTGTACTTGTACTTTTTATGTATATCTCAAGCATGGTCCTGAATCAAAGTCGGGAGGTCATTAAAGTGGCATTCTCTGTTATAACATTGGCAAATGTAGGTAGTTGCTGGGCGACCTGACCGTCTTGAGCCATAGCGAGGTGCACAGAGCAGTAGATCATTTGCTAGTTCTTGCTTTGCTCGCCAGCAGTGTCTAGCAAAGCGAATTCTGCGTTCGTGTAAGATTATAGAAATACAAAGGATGGGTCCATAGAGCTGTGGTTTAGTTGGCTGTTGTCTCCAAGAGATGATAAGTATAGCTCTCAGTATCCGAGTGTAGGTTCAACTTAGACTCAATGGTTTTACTTAATGGCCAAGCAGTGACACCATACATTATAAGCACCTCTACAATAGAGCGAAAGAATCTCTCCTGGTAGATCAGATTCCCAGATTAGATCCATTTTATTCATGACGGACATTCCTTTTCACACCCTTTTCAGTAGAATTTATTTCGCTACGTAGTTAGATACCTAGTTCAGCATATTTTATTCATTAATCTAAGGCAGTTTATATTGAAATACAGTGTAACCCGTATATGAGACCTGGATATGAGACCCGGATATAAGAGAAACCCGTATATAAGAGAGATTTTTCCGGTCCCAAATTAGAGCCTGTGTTAATGTATATATAATAGACCAAACCCGGATATAAGAGAAACCCGGATATAAGATACTTCTCTGGTCCCGACAACTCTCTTATATCCAGGTTACCCTGTCTTGAACCTGAACTTGTATTCAACCAGCAAGGCTCAGTATATATATATATATATATATATATATATATATATGTATGTATATATATAAAGGTTAATGGTCAGAGTTGAATCAGACCAAGAAACAGTAGTATTAAAAAGTGCTCTATACACGTGAGAAAAAATATAAGTAAGAAGAACAATAACATGTAAATCTTTTAACTTTAAAAATCAGGAGGTCAATTAAAATACGCGACCATGGTTTCGATCTGACGGCCTCTTCGGGCGATACTTTTAAAATAACCACTTTAACGCTTTATTTAAAAAAAAAACTACAAAGAACGCTACATAATTATCACTAAAACCAACTCTTTGGCTGAGACACCTTCATACGCTTATCGCTGCGGTTCACAATTGAGAGAGAAAACAGCAACAACAAACTAGCCTTCCTGGGTGTACTAATATCTTGAACAGAATATCCGCGTACTGCAAGCCAACATTCACTGGACTTCAAGTCTCTTACAGTGTAACGGAAAGAATGGTCTTCTGCCTATAACATCAAGGAAAAGTCATGTGGTGACCCAAAGACATGCGAGCAAGAAATAGTCAGTATAAGCAGTGCCCTACAAAGTAATAACTACCTTGGGTACATGACAGCAGCGCAGCTACGGTAAACTGGCATAGAAGGATGCAAGAGGATAACCGCACTCAGAAAACAACCTCGGTCTACCTACCCTATTTGAAGAGATTATCGGAAAAATAAAAATGAGCTGTGGTACTTATAACGTCAGGACGACCATCAAAAGTGGTTGAACACTTCGCCGACACCACTTCCGAGTAAGCCCTCTCATAGAGGAGAACATGATTAAGGACTGTATATACGCCATCCCATGCAGCTGGGCAAGAAATATAAAGGAGAAACAAGTCGCCCTCTTAAGATAAGACTGCAGGAACAGCGTAAAGCCGTAATACGGGGGTGAAAAATAAAAAAAAAAAACAAAAAAACAAGCGTGACTGACCATATATGGAGGGGAATAGATCACCAGCTCCCTGTGGGATAATAGACAGAGAATATCATGGAAAAATACGAAAACTGACGGAATCAGCATATATGTTAGGTCACAAAAATACCCTAAGTCGGCCAAGAATCGACATGAATACAATATGGAACCAATATTATGAAGTACTAGAGAACAACGCTAATAACATCAAATTGGAATATGAGTAAATACTGATCTGAGGTATTAGGCATATAAATCCCCAAAGTTAATTCATATTCTCAGGAATACGTGGCGCAGTTGATAAAAGCATTAGCAGAAATAATCCAGTGACTTGACCCAAACAGTTCAATACCTGTTCACAGCAGAGGTGAACACAAACCTGGAGAGTAAATTCCAGTCACCCGAAGAAAGTCGGCGCGTACAACGAGAAGGTCTCCAAACGACTCCGCGCAGATTTTGAATATGGAGTTGTAATTCTCCTAGACCAGTTACCATCCATGTCTTTCCTTCTATTGACCCATAACTGAAGGGAGAAGAAGATGATTCCGAATTTTCCAAAGGGTATTAGCACGTAAGTGAATGTAGTGAGTTCGACTGGAATTCGAATATATATATATATATATATATATATATATATATATATATATTGAACTTTCCCGTCGTTTTCGACGTATGAGTGTCAAGCAACTCAGAAAGCTGAAATGACAGAACGTATAAAGAGAGATAGATATAGATAGATAGATCGATAGATAGATAGGTATGATAAAGAGATAGAGAGAGAGAAAGATAGATAGAGAGAGAGATAAGAGATGATAAGATACAGTAAAAGATAGACCAACCAAAAAGAAATCGTAAAAGGCAGAAATAATAAAGAGAAATAAAGAAAGATAGGTAGATCGATAGATAGATAGATAGATATAGAGAGATAGAGAGAGAGAGAGAGAGAGAGAGAGAGAGAGGGGGAGAATAAGAGATACCAAGAGCCAGTGAAAGATAGTCCAAGAGAAAGATAGACCAACCAAGGTAGGAAATCGTAAAAGACAGAAATAATAAAGAGAGATAGTTAGATTGATAGATAGATAGAGAGAGAGAGAGAGGAGAGAGAGAGAGAGAAGAGAAGAGAAGAGAAGAGATGCGGAGATAGTGAAAGAAATCGTAAAAGTCAGAAAAAATAAAGATTGATAGATACATAGATAAAGAATAAGAGATGCCGAGAGACAGTGAAATATAGACCACCCAAAGAAAGAAGGAAAGAAATCGTAAAGAGAGAGCGAGAGAGAGAGAGAGAGAGAGAGAGAGAGAGAGAGAGAGAGGGGGGGGGCAAATGAAGAAAAAGAAAAAAGAATAGTATGGAGAAATATGTAAAGAAAACCTTCAAGATGCAGGAAGGGAGCGAGAAAGAGAAACAAAGAAGTAAAAAAAAACCCAAACGAACTGGGGTTTTGAATAGGAAGGGAGAGGAAAGAAGTTCCTGGAATGAAACAAGATGAAGGAAAAACCAAGGAATAGGCGAGGAGAAATGATATGAGCAACCATCCACCCATTTACTACTTTAGATATAGATATTTAGTACGGTTAAATCAGGATTCTATAAAAGGTTAAATGGCACCAAATGAATTTGGAGGGTGTGACTATCTTTCAACTCAAGTTGCTTCTGCGGCTGTTAAATCTCATGCCATCAGGGCGTTGAGCCGATGCGAGCCACCATATCTTTCCAGCTCTCACAGTCTTGACAGAGTGTCGGAATATCCTCCACGGCCAGATTAATCCTTCCAAGATCCTTCGAGCTGCTGGGTGTTCGGCGGCGAGGTCGTCGCCAGTTTGGAGACGACGAGTTGAATAAGTAGATGACTGGAAAGGTGGTCATCATGTGGTTGAAGGATGTGATTGAGCCAGCGAACGTGACATGAGCAACCATCCACTCATTTACTACTTTAGATATAGATAGGAGCTCTTCATTGTA
>OZ038483.1:17666767-17726767 GCA_964036315.1 Acanthosepion esculentum
CAGTATATATAACGTCATCCACAGACAGACTGTTTGTGGCTAGATATCCGATTTCCTCAAGCCGGGATAGAAACCTGACTGATTTGGCATCAGTCATAGATATTACCCCTGAGCTACATATATATATATATATATATATATATATATATATATATATATATATATATATATATATATATATATATATATATATATATATATATATAGCATTAAAAACGATAAGTTGCATTAAAAACGAATGATAACGTACTGCGATTAAGCTTTTTATTTAATCTTTTGTGTTCTTTTAAGTTGTTTTTTTCTGGACACAAAGTGTGTTAAAACTGTCCAAAAGTCTCCGAGCGATTTCGGCTGTTCTTCTACCAACCAATGTTACATATATCTCGTCATAGCTCTATTAGGACTCATTTAAACAGACACGAATAGCTACCAAACTTCATCCGCCAGAAAATCGTAGAACATACAACTATAACAGGTTTATCCACATGTTAAAAAAATATTAAAATCCATATGCTCGGTTAAAAATAAAAATCGTACTTGGTAATGGCTAAAAGAATTGCCGAAAGCGCTATTCTTTTAGAAGAATGCCGAACTTTTGGACTTTTGAATTCTATCAATCTAGTGAAGGTTCCATTATCACTGTCGTCTCGATAGGGTCCAAACACGCCCTTGTGGGTGATGAATTATTTTCCACCTTAGAATCCCACTCTCACCGACGTTGCAAGCGTATCGTAAGAAACGTCGCAAGCCTCTCGCTGCTCTATCGCTATTTCCATGGCAAGTGTTCAGACGAACTATATTCTTTAGTTCCACCAGTTCTAACCTTCACAGCGTAGATCCGCCATACGACGCCCATTGTGGCGAACCGACCTCATTCCCTTCGTATCCGATTGGTGAGATGTGAGTTCCAATCGATCAGCTTCTTCCCACGAGCCGCTGCTTTGTGGAACCTGCTCCCAAGAAGATGTTTCCCCGATCATTATAATTTTCATCTGTTCAAGTCTTGGGTCACCTGTTATCTTCGCCACATATTCCCATAAACTGTCACCCTCTAGCTCGGGTGGCTTTTGGGCCTTGTACAGGGCAAGCATCATTGTAAAAAAAAAAGAATCACATACTTAGATAGCCTAATAAAGATGACTCTTCCTTGGTTTGTAGCGATGTCTCACTGGTTAGACTGAACACTCTGATAATTAACTTACCATCCAGGCAATTGTAAAATTACACGGCTGTTATATCTATTGTCAACCTTGACAGGAGCCTGTCATCCCACCATACACATATACATGGACTCACACACACACTCACATACACGTGCATATATATATATATATATATATATATATATATATATATATATATATATATATATATATATATATGAATATATGTGTGTGCGTGTATGTGTGTGTGCGTGCGTGTTTGTGCAAAGATAGTTTGCAACGAACTGGAAATATGCAACTCCTGGGAAAAGAAATGCATAAAACTGTCAGAGAATAGGTGTTAGTCATCTTATGGAACTGATAAAGACAATGTCATGAATATATATATATATATATATATATATATATATATATATATATATATATATATATATATATATATGAAGAAGCAGAAAGAAACGTTTGGATTTCAAGTTTTTATCTTTATTCTCTCTCTCTCTCTTTTTTTTTTTTTACAGCGTTGAAGACTTGCCAGGAATTTTGTTGGACGGCAAGATCTGAGAGAATTTTTCACACACTATGAATGCGAGTGTTACTCTATTTGTCGACATGTGTGGTTTTGTCTTTAGTAAACCAAGACACCACGAAGACGCTGCCATATCCCTCTACCGTTTCTTTGTTTCTTTGGCAAGAAGAATTTTAATCACCCAGCCATGTTTCGACACTTTCGAAAACAGTTCCATTCCTAGTCGCGCGCACAGACATACACACACACACACACACACGCGCGCGCACACACATATAATCTATCTATCTATCTATGCGGAATAGGACTGACAAGGTATTTTGTTTAGTTTTTGTATTGTATTTTCCATGTGCCCGTACAATTGTTTTCGTTTCAGGACTTAGCGAATGTAAAAAGTGACCAATGTTTGGCGTTTCAAAATGCTTTCCGATAAGCAAAGTCAGGACCCCTCACACCAAAAAACCTTTGGGCAATTTTTTACCATTCACTAAGCAAACTAGGAAGGAAGACATGAACACAAGTAAATGTAATAATAATAATCAACAATAAAATAACAAAGTAATCACTTTTAAACAATGATTAAAAAAAATTAACAAACATCACTATGAATTTGCTATAAATAACCACATTCAGATCCGCAATTATTATGAAATGAAAAACGTTACCGCCTACCCGATAACCGTTAGGATAATACAATAGACCTTCGACCCATTATACACCATTGAACAGCATATATAAATAGTCGTGTCAAAACTCAACACACATGACCTGAAGATTGTGTTCAAGCATGAAGCAAACTTTCGCCGGTCTGTGTTCACCTCAATGAAATAATGTGGTTGGTGCATAATTATCAGGCGTTTTAAAGCAATATTTATTATGAAAAAAGTAACATAACAATTCAACAATAGCATTTTTAAATGTGTATGATTATCGACACACATTTCTATAACCTATTGTCGATGAAACTGGTAACTTATTTGCAAAAAAAAAAAAAAAATTGATAGTTTACTTTATCCAAAGAGTCCTGGCTTTAACTAATAAAAAATTCCCCTAAAAAATTTAATTTCTCGAAATTTCATGAAGTAAGTGCTTGGTAACATATGTGAAAAATTTTTTTTCCAAGCTTTTCTCAAAAGAAAAATTTCTAAAATAATTTCATTCATTTCTGAATATGTCCTGAACGTTTCTTTAAAATCCGACAATTATTTGAATTTTGCAAGAATTTCCAAATCAACGTGTTTTTTACCGGGAAAAAATGCCAAAAAAAAACTAACCTTCATTTTTCGTCTGCCGCTGACGTAAAAACAAAAACAAAAGCAACAAAAAAAAAAACAAGATTTTTAACCAAAATTTACAACGTGCTACAAAGGATTAAAACAATTCAAGAAATAATTTTTTTAAAAATACTTTGGTCTTTCCACTTAATAATAGCATACACCTTTTTATGACAAAACTTTGTTTTTATTGAGTTTGGGGCTTTTTTGCATTATGCTATGCTGTTTTTCACGCGATCAAGTGGAGGTATTTAAATTTTGAAACGTGTATTAATAAACAAAAGTAAAAAATGTTATTAGATTTTCAAAACTTTTAAATTTAAGAAACGCTCATCCGAATAACTGAAACGCTTCATCAGGATAACTGAAATGTCAAGGTAAATTATGGAAGATGCTAAGCGATGTAATTTACATCTAATAAACAAAAGTTTTTGTTTTTAATAATGTAATTAATATTTATAAAGTTTTATTTTGGTATTAGCTTATGTATTATATATTTTAAATAATAGAACATTATGAATTTAATCGTTTATTTTTAATTTTTTAACATTTTATAGTCATGTAACGAAAAACTCGCCTACAAAAACACCTGATAATTATGCACCAACCCAATACATAGAAAGGAATTCAAAATGACCTCATTTGAATAGCCATTTCACTCCGCAAGAAGAAATCTCTGCAAATTGGATTTCTTCTTGCGGAGTGAAATGGCTATTCAAATGAGGTCATTTTGAATTCCTTTCTATGTCATTTATTTATATATGCTCTGTTATAATAAATACATTGAGCTCACTCTTTGGATCAGTTTTAATATTTTATATTATTAGGATTCACTTCGATTATATGCCAACGGATTTTACACACACACACACACACACACACACACACACACACACACACACACACACACACACACACACACACACACACATATATATATATATGTATATATATATATAATATTTGATAATTATTGTGGATAATTCCAAAGAGGATATAAATCCAAAGAGAGCTCAATGTAAGAACAGAGCAAAATCCGGTCAAAGGTCAACCCACCGGCAATGACTCTTCTTTTCCCTTATCTTACTCTTCCTCCCACTTCTCTCTCTATATATAGAGAGATATATCTTTCTCTTTTTTTTCTCTTTCTCTCTCTTTCCCTACCCCACATTAAAACCTTATTTTAAAATCGGGATCTTCCCGCTTATGTTTTTTTTTCCGCTTGTGCCTGGATAAATTTAACATTCATCTATGGTTGTAAAAATTGTTTGGTCTGAAGAGACGAAATCTGATATATATATATATATATATATATATATATATATATATATATATATATATATATATATATATCAGAAAACGTGATATAGGAAGATAAAATTTTCCCCAAGGAGAGTATTGAACAGAAAAAGATATATATAGGAATATCGGCGGGGAATTGAAAGCAACGGTTTTATAACCATCGCCAGTCCTTCACAAACAGATCTAAAAAACACCACCCATCACTGTTGAAACATTATTCGGATTTGTTGGAGAGTGGCTTAACCCCACAAGTAAAATAGAAAATCATCTCGAGAGCCAGAACTCAAATAAATTTCAGAGATAGATGCGACTTGTGTATAAAAGAGAAGATCCTAGTGATAAAAAATAAAGATCCGGATATATTACTGAACCAAAATAAAGAGTTAATTTTTAAATGTAGACATAAAAACCACATCAATCTAACTAAATATATTTAGAAATAACTATATAGAAAGGGAAAATATTATGTTATTTTTTGTCTTGGAAATGATTATATGCACACATGGATGCGGACACATAATTGTGTGTATACAAATATGTAGATGAACTTGAACATTGATATGTGGTTTTATGTGTATATGTATATGCATTTTTATAGAGGTGTATGTATGCATATATATGTATTGTAGGCGCATATGTAAGATGTGTATGTATGTGTATATATGTATATATATATATATATATATATATGTATATATATATATGTGTGTTTGTGTGTGTGTGTATAGGTGTATTCGTAAATTTAGTTAGGTATGTTTGTATATATATATGTATGTGTATATATGTGTATATGTGTGTATATATATATATGTATATGTATATATATATATATGTGTGTGTGTATGTGTGTATATATATATATAATGTGCCATATATATAGCATTACATGTGGTCTGTGTATGTAGATATGTGTATATATAAATGTAAGTATTTGTGAGTTCGTATATGTAATATATGTGAATATATGTAAAATATAGTAATATAAATACGTATGCAGGTGTAGGTATTTATGGTTATGGATCTTTTTTGTGTGTGTTCATATATATATATATATATATATATATATATATATATATATATATATATATATATATGGGAAGTATTCTAAGGGAAGGACTTAAAGTTATTTTATTAACGGTTTATATAATTTTCTCTTAATATTCTCTAATTAGAATTGTGACACATCTCCAACAATCTAAACGCGCTAAAAATTAAAACTACTACATTACCCACTAAAACTATCCGCAGTATATTAAATAATACCAGCAGACAGCATATTACATCCGATGCTTGCGTCTATCAGGTACCGTGCAGAGACTGCAACTTGAGTTATGTAGGCGAGACAGGGAGGTCCTTAAAATCTCGCATTTCCGAACATAAACGAGATATTCGCCTCGGTAATTTAAGTAGTGCTTTGTTTGTACACATAGCCAAATCTGATCACAATTTTGATTTCGACTCTGTGAAGATTTTAAAATATATCCACAATAAAAACCTTAGGCAGATTTACGAGGCTGGCATGATATTCACCTCACGTACAATAAACACCAGACAGGGTTTCTTTAATATATCAACATTCCTAGCAAGATTAATGCTTGACAAACGTACCGATAAGCTATAGTTTTAAATAGGTCCCCCCCTTTTCACTTAGGATAAAATCTCTTCCCTGGGAACAGGTTTTCGCGGCGCCAGCGTATCCGAATCCAAGAAAGAACACTCTGACTTTAGAATTTCAGTTTTTCTGTTTCTGACTAGTCCTGTATATATCGTCTCTTCATTTAACTTAAATTTAATATATATATATATATATATATATATACCCAAGTTTGGGATTGGTATATACGGAGTAAATTCCAATAACCAACAATTATTATTCTTTAAAGAGTGCTCAATACAGAGTAGAGCAGATATAATCATTTATTAGAATATTACAACATAAATATGTTGTAATATTCTAATAAATGATTATATGTATATGTGTGTGTGTGTGTGTGTGTGTTTGTGTATTTAGGCAGCAAATTCTCTTTTAAGCATGCTTGAATGAAAATTATGTCTGCTAATTTTTAATAAAATCCGTTCATACTCACGAATAACCTTTCGTGTATTGAGCTAAAGGATGAGAGAAATGTGATGTAGCTGTTTAAATTTCTTTTATTTTCATTTCCCAAGTACTTTCGATCTTCTTCCAAGATCACACATGCTAAGATGATCTTGGAATAAGGTTATTCGTGTGTATGAACAGATTTTTAGCAGACATAATGTCTGTAATTTATTCAGTCATATATATATATATATATATATATATATATATTTAAAGATATTTTTGTAGGTAAAATATTTAATCACAGAAATAAAAGTGTGAAGCTTTATATTACTAGACATATTAAAAGGCTTGCGGGACCCGATATAAAGTGCCTCCAGCACCTTGAGATGACATAAAGAGTGTGATCTGGTCCCGCAAGCCTTCCCTGTGCAAACAGCGTGAGTGTTTTGGGGGAGTCGCTGTTATTTCTCTCTAGCTCCTTGTGTTCATTTTTTCACTCCCCATTTCCTATTCATTGCACATTTTCTAGTGTTTTTAATTTAAGTTAAATCTTCCGTTGGAAGCCTGAAGAGCGGGAGCGAAACCGGTTGCTTCACTTTTAATATGTCTAGTAATATTAAGCTTCACACTTTTATTTCTGTGAGATATATATACATACATATATATATATATATATATATATATATATATATATTATAATTTTATCATATAGACAAAACCATTTTACTCACAACAAAGATGCAACTTGGTTTCAGTGCATTTTAACTGCACATCTACGTGTGACGGTCGAAAAGGGTTATGAACGATCCTGTTTGTAGGCAAGCCCGGATGTAAAACGTCACTTCCTATTTTCCATTTTTTGAGAAGAAAAATGTACTTACAAAATATACATAAAGTATCTAAGTGAAACAATAGTGGTTGTTGATAGCAGTTTGGTGTTCGGTGGACCGGGTAGTTAATGTTGAATGGTGTGTGGACATTTTTTTGTTGATAAACATCGGTCAAAGTTTAGGTACGTCAACTCACAAGCGTCCTAGGTTTGATAGGTAGGGGTGGGAAGATAGCGATAGGGGATAATATTACATTTGAGTAGGTAAAAAGATTTTCGAGTTATCTTTTGTTATTTTTTGGTTTTTCTATAAGATTTCTAAAGTTGGATTGCATTTCCTTATGTTGGGGTTATCACTATTTATTTTGTAATCGAAAGAACGTTTTTTGTCAATATATAATTATAAAAGGTTCATAGTTATGGAATTGGGAATTTAGCAAGATTGTAGTGTTAAATCCTTAGTATGTCTACAGAAAACATTAGTCTCATATCTTTGGTTTAATAATTGGGTATTATTTAAGAGTTCAATGATACATATTTTCTCCTGTAAACATAGGAAGCAAGGTTCGCTCAGTGAATTGCAGGTTCTGGCTTGTCTTAGGATTTTCCATTTAAATTTAGGTGTTTTTCCTTCTTCCTTGAGTTTCCAAAAATATTTCGAAAGTGATGTCGTATTTCGTTTGGCTGTATTTGTAAAGGAGTTCAAGTGATTGTAATACCTATCCTTAAAAGGTCTGCTAGTAGACCCCACATACAGCTTAATATCTCCGGGGTTCTCATTTGATGAGATATAGGCCATATACACTATGGAGTTGGTTAAGCATCTGTTTAATAATGGACATTGATCGGTGATTCTACAGTTGCATAGTCTGTGAAGCCGTTTTTTTCTCTGTCTAGTTAATCTGGGCACTGAGCACTTTACTGGGTAGGTAGGTGTTTGCTTTTAGTTTTTTTTCATTTTTCTTTCTTTGTTCGAGATGTTCTTTTGCCTAAGGTTTTAGGTCTTCTGGCAAATTGTTTGTTGGTTTTTCTTTATGCATTTTGTCGTGCTAGAAAATATTTATCGTCAGAATCCTTCTTGTACATTTAAAAATCTACAATTCGTCCGTGCATTGAATACTGTTGCCATATCTAGTCTGGTGCTCCTGTTGTACATCTCGAGATTCTTGATAAAATCCAAAGAAGGATCTTTAATGTAATCGATCTGGACTTGGCATCTCGATATCTAACTTTCATTCCACTATCCAGTACAAGACTGTGTGAGGGGAGGTTGAGATTAGGAGAGAGATGTTTAATATACAGGACCTCTCATATAGCCAGATGTTTCCGGTAATTTTATTTCTATATAATTTTAGTATTGCCGACCAGAATTTTTCTTAAAGTTTCTTGTAAATTGTGGGTAGATAGATGTTTTTTTATAGCACTTTGATCTGATAAGTGACAAGTTAGGCGTCTACTCAAGGAGGTGGTAGTATGTCCGATATAGGTAATTGATTTTTGACAAGAAACAGTCTTGTACTGGACAGTGAAATTGATACAAGACTGGGCAATATGGAGACTTTTTGTACTCCGTTACCCCACCAAACGGAAGCATGTAAGAACGCGGGAAAAACTAAATAAAAAGTTAACAAAATGTTCCTTGTCTATCATATTAAACGATATATATATATATATATATATATATATATATATATATATATATATATATATATATATATATATAAACATATCGTTAAATATGACAGACAAGGAACATTTAATTAACTTTTTATTTTCGTTTGATGATGAAACAGGACTTGATACCTTAATTCAATTTAATCTTAATATTCATATTGAGGGTTTCGGCTCTCGTTTTTGAAACATGAGAACTCTTATGTAGCGAAGGAATGATATTTTTAAAAAAATAATTATAATTTAAGCTCTACTTCTGTATGGAGCAAAGAACTCCAGATTATTTACCTAACATGTTCTTTCCTATTTTTCTACATACCTGCACACACACACACACACACACACACACACACACACACACACACACACACACACACACATATATATATATATATATATATATATATATATATATATGATAGAAATTTTTAGGAGGATTTGATAATTATAATTAAGTAATTTATTGAGTCTGAAAGTTGTGCTGTGTGTGTGTGCGTGTGTGTGTGTGTGTGTGCGTGTGTGTGTGTGTGTGTAAATGTGAATGCAAACGTCACACCAACTGTTCCAACGGGCCTCGGTGACGAAGAGGTAGCAAATCGGACTCAATATAGCGCCGCTCGCTCACATATTCCGTGGTGGAACTCAACTGAAGTTCTCAGTAACTATAGGACTGTGCCACCGGGAGCCACGACTACTATCACCAAGCCGCTCAAACTGAAGCATTAGAAGCCGGATCAAGCAATGGTATACATATGATAGAAACAGTTGGTATGACGTTTGCTTGATAACTCAACTGTCAGGGTTTCAATTCTCGGTACTGGATGCGCACTGCTGATGAGTCCCAAATATAGGACGAAATGGCCGTCCAGTCTTTTCTGCATTCTGTTGAGTTTTCTTTAAGACTCAATGAATTGCTTAATTATATATATATATATATATATATATATATATATATATATATATATATATATATATATATATATATATATATATGATCGTTATTGCGAGTTTGCCGCTGGACAAAGGTCTTTTACGAATTGTTCTGTGACGACCGTGACTGTGCAGTTCTCTACTATGTCTTATCACCAAACGTTTCCATTGCTCGTCATCGCTTTGTGTGTTGCATTTTTCTACTCTTATCGTTTTCATTTTTTCTGATGGTTACAATGAAACTATACTCAATACATATTCAGAGTGTTCCTTCTCTCAGGCTGGTTGCCATGCAAGGATTGAAAACCTAGTCAACCTTGCGATTTAACCCATAGATAGAGGAGAACAGTAACGAATAAGGACACGGACTGTCCTTTGGTAGGAGTTGACGTTGTGAAGCGTTTTTTCTGTCTAAGTAATCTGGACATTGAGGCTATGTTTGTCATCACTATATATAAATCTATCTATCTATCTATCTATCTATCTATCTATCTATCTATCTATATATATATATATATATATATATATATATATATATATATATATCAATTATGTGGTGCGGGTTCAATTTATATTACGCAAATCATTCATACAAAAAGCAGATAATGAAGTTAATGATATCATTAACTTCATTATCTGCTTTTCATATGTATGATTTGCGTAACATAAATTGAACCCGCACCACATAATTGTGTGTGTGTGTGTGTGTGTGTGTGTGTGCGCGTAAATATGAATGCAACAGGCGTGATTAGAACTCGGGTCATTTTCCGAACGCTGAAGTCTTACCTTTCGTTCTTTTACATTCGGATATATATATATATATATATATATATATATATATATATATATATATATATATAGCAAGGCCTTCCGTAAATAGTTTATCTGGCATTGTATATATTCCCTGATATGACAATAAACTACATCCAGCAACAAGGGAGATCAGAGGTTTTGAGGAGCAAGAAACACATCCGGATTACTTTTGTATCCAAGCCCACCCTGATCTGGGGTGGTAGCATCTGCTAGGGTCCCCATCTACGAGCAAATAGTGAACACCCAAAACAAAAAAAAACAATATACTATGAAAGTTTGAAAATCAATTTTATAATAAAACTACCAACGATACATATTTATAGCAAAATTACCGACAATTACAGTAAGGTGTCCAACAATATATTTTATATGTCACTGAAGGTATACAATTGCATTCAGTTAGTTGAAGCTTTAACATTGTTTTTAAAATATTTAGATTTCGGCGTTAAATAACCCAGAGGTGTTGATATGACGCTAAACAAAATCAATCACCCAATCATCTACCATGTATTCAACTGTGAAAGCAGAATAGCATATATCATATTTTTACTACTTCAAATCTTCCAAGAAAATAAATTTGGGCCTTAAATGACCAATGAGTTGATGAGTCGTTAAACAAATCAGTTTATCAATAGCTTGTATATAGATTATGATAATAACCGAATCTCGTGTCGCGTAAATTCATTTTCGAATAGGCATAAATGATTTTGTTTTTATAATCTGGTGTATTTTTTTCCGAGAGTCTGAGATTATAGATGGCTTGCTTTTGTTTTTAAGAGGATTGAAAGATGAAGAATTTTGAAACAAGTGAATCAAAAGTGTACGACTTAAACTTAAGTAACTGTTTGCCCAATTACAACACACACAAACACAGATACACACACAAACACACACACTCATATATATATATATATATATATATATATATATATATATATATATATATATATATATATATATATGCGCATGTACATCTATACATCCGTAAACTATCGATGTAAAGAAGCAAATTTAACACAATAAATATTTTTCAGCATTGCCAATTGCTTTAACCCTACATAGTATATATATATATACATATATATATATATATATATATATATATATATATATATATATATATATATATATATGTGTGTGTGTGTGTGTGTGTGTATCTAAATATAGTTTAAGATTGTTAAAAATAACCGTTCGATATTAAATGCTGGCGAACGCAGCAGGAGTAGCAGCAAATTTTGTAATCCCCCCCACCAAAAAAAATATGGTGATGATTGCGTTTCTATACAGGAGCTAAATATAAAATAAAAATATACAGGCTATGTTTGTCATCACTATATAACGCTGAAGTCTTACCCTTCGTTCTTTTACATTCGTATATATATATATATATATATATATATATATATATATATATATATATATATATATATATATATATATATATATATATATTCTGTTAAAGGACCTAGTAACGTTGGCACCTGGGATAAATTCTTTCAACATTTCTATGTCAGTCCTTGTTACGAGATGTGCTGCCGATAAACATGAAATATTTAGAATGTGAAGTATTCGAGATTTCAAGCTGTAAAAAAAGGTAGACATTTAAAAATATACAAAATAAATAAAAATAAAAAAAATTCTTATTATTGTAAAATATTTTTCTTAGAGGTACAAATCTCATTAATATTAGCAAGTCCATTAATGTCGTCTTTTTCCAAAAGGCGCCTAATAGGCAAATCAATATACAAATAGCATACGCATATAAGATTGTTATTTAGATGGTCGTTGTGAGGGTCAAGGTTTTATCGTGCTAGGGCCCACTTAACACAGGGCTAAAATTAATGTGGCCCTGCATAAAAAAAATAAAAAATATTTCGCACCCTGATCTAGACTGCATTTTCAATGCAGAGTTAACGGAAGATGTCTGTCTGCTGGAGGAGGTCTCTCGGAAGGGTGATGATGACGGTAAAGCAGCCTATGGCCTGAAATAGGAATTATTTTGATTGAATATTTTTTTTAAAATCAAAAAAAGTTGCTTCATGTTGATTAACCTGATTAGTGGCCAAGCGAAAGATCTCTTGAGCACATAAACAAGGCGTTATTGTTTTTTCTTTGAGAAAACCAGCAAAGCAAAAAAGCCGGTGCTGTTCACTCGCAAACTAATGGTTGCATTCAAAAGTGAAGTCAAGACATAATTCAAATTGACAACGAACGAGAATAAAATGGCTTACTAAATCTTATTGTTTTGTTTGTTCCATAAAATAAGTTATTTCAATACGACTAACGTGAAAGAGAAAGAAAGAAATGTGTGTGTATGAGAGAGAGAGAGAAAGAGAGAGAGAGAGAGAGAGAAGAAAGACTGTACGTGAGTGTGCCTGTGTGTGAGAGAGAGAGAAAGAGAGAAGGATAAAAAGGTCAATTACCTCATATCATACAACGAAATTTATTTAAAATTTTACTTTGAAAATTTTAACTATTTTTTAAAAAAAGAATTTGCACATAAAAAGCACCGAATTGAAAAGTCTTCGTAAGGGAAGAACTATTGATGTGAACTATATAGCAGAGATACCAAAATCAAGTTTGAAATTTAAATTTAAGTTGTACGCTCTGGCCTTCTTCAGGGATATTTGGAATTTCAAACTGCACCCTTTATTTAGTCCACGGGGGATAGATTGTTTTACCAAGGAGCCTGGTCTCAGCGGCGATGAGTTTCGCAGCTATTTGGCTGACATTCCTTGGCTTAAAGGAAACGGTTTCTGACGCCTTCTACCTTTGTCCTCAGGTGCGCCCTTTCTGGGATTATGTCGGCGAGTTGACGGCTCCTATCGCTCCCGATCAGCTTGTGTCCATTGATCTCGCGTACGCGTGTGACAATGTGTTGCCACCGTTTTCTGGGGTAAAACGGATGATGCTTTCCATGTTACTAGCCGTAGCGTGAATGGTGGACGTCGCGAAAGGAGGGAATCTTGCGAGATGAACGTTATTCGCATCATGATCTAGTTTTTTTTTCTTTAAGCATCAGCTTAGGGTGAAAATCAGATCTGATTGAAAGCGTTTGACACAAATAAATAAATAAACAAATAAACGACTTCCGGTAAAATAACCGCCAAAATAGACTACCCACAATGCACCACTGACCCGTATATATAAAATCCGAGAAAAAACAGCACTCGTGGCCTGACGATTGCATCTAGCATGAAACAGACTGTCACCTCTAAGTGTTGATTTCTATGTTCACTTTTATATTTACACACGCTCTATTTCTGATATTGAGCACTTTATCCCATAAATATAGCACACTCTAAGACTACATATATATATATATATATATATATATATATATATATATATATATATATATATATATATGTAATTGTTTGTTTAAAAATTATAACATAAATATGTTATAAAATCACTACAAAAATAGCCATTTTGTTTCAACACCTCCGGTGTCTTATCAAGTGATGATGTTGAATGTAGAATAAATGGTTTTAAAAGTTTCAAATTAATTAACGATCCTTCGTAAGGGGAAACGGTGTTACATAAGCAGGAATGACCAATCAAAATACAATACACGGCAATTCAAAAAACCTGACAACGAAGTAAGGTTATAATAGCTATTAAAAGCTTTAAAGTTGGGGTTTTACTAAAATAGAATTTATTCTAACCAATAAGTATTAAATTATATGATAAAATTTGATATTAAAATTAAAAGTAAAAAATTACCAATTTTAAAATCTGAATTTAATCTCTATTAAGTTTAAAATTATAAAACTACTGATGAGAAAAGAAAAAATACATATGTTATTCAATTTATTT
Organism: Acanthosepion esculentum; assembly: GCA_964036315.1. Classification (NCBI taxonomy): domain Eukaryota; kingdom Metazoa; phylum Mollusca; class Cephalopoda; order Sepiida; family Sepiidae; genus Acanthosepion; species Acanthosepion esculentum. Next base: position 17,681,139 of record OZ038483.1, read on the forward strand.
TATTTTTTCATTGAAATTACGTTAGAACAGACGCTAATTTCAGCTGGTCTTCCCGACAAAAATGTATACATTTTAATTCCAATATATAGACTAAAATGAGGATTGGAAAAAGGCACCTAATATTTAATATAGTGTTATTTATTTATAATATATGCATTTTTGTAGAGAAAAATTAAACTTTGTTACTTACAATTAGATTTTTAGTTTTTTCTTAGAAAAATAATATGATGTTTTTTTTATAACTTTTTCCCTTTAACCGGTTTCGCTTAGCTTTTCAAAAAGTATTTTTCTCTCTCCACTTATTGATGCTTATGCTTTGTACCAATAAAAAAAATGAAAATCAAAGGGCGTAACTGATTGTGTGAATACACCCGCATCAAATACGCAAGAAGCAATTTTCTAGATAAGTTCAAACCCATACTTAATTCATTGCATAAATAGATTCTGTCAAATTCCCCTTACCATAAACGACATATATAGCCAAACACACGCACGAGAGCACACATATACAAACACACACACACACACACACACACACACACACACACACACACACACATATATATATATATATATATATATATATATATATATATATATATAAATATATATATATTAAATAAAAACAGACCATTTTAAGGTTCCATATAATAAATTATTTCACCACAGCCCTTTTAAAGGACCGCGGATCATCATATTTTACTTACAAAAGTTGAAACGAAAAATGAAAAGAAATTTACACATTTTTGACGGGCAGTACTAAGTATATGTAAATTAACAATATTTAATAATAAAATACAATCAACCTTGTATCCGTTAATGAATGGTATGATCCTTGTTTATAAATTCCGGTTTTATCAGGTCTTATTTTTGCTACTAGCTCGACTTTCAATCGTTTCCTACGACCATCATCAGGTAGGAAATTAGGTAAGTTCTTTAAATCCAGGTAATAACGAGACATCGAAAGATAGTGCAAACCGAAAGAAGTGTTTTTTTAGAAATGTGATATTGTTTACTGTAAGAATAATTTTGGAGTATATATATATATATATATATATATATATATATATATATATATATATATATATATATATGTACTTATATATATACATACTTTTCTGTCGTTGGAACTATTTAAGCTCTTCCCTTTATATATATACATAATTTCATATGTAGACATGTATATATAGTGATAACGATAATGATTTCAAATTTATAATTAGCGTTTATTTCGAAGATTATAAATCAGATCTGATAATAATTTCATTAGGTTAATTGAACATTTGTCCTGACAAGCGTTTTGACCCGAAACTCTGGAGTCAGTTAATAAGACCATCGAACTGAATTATTGTTGAATAATTCACTGTTTTTATAAAAATGATCCGATTTCTGTTTGTGTGTTTGTTTATCAGCGTAACTCCCCAAAATGTAACTGTTTTTGGTTAATGTTGTTAAAATACACTAACTTGAAGAATAGAGTGATTTCCAGTTCAAATTGTTACTTAATAATAACAGGACGATGTCTTCATTCACGCTCGATTATAAAGATCAAATGTTCGTTTGTTGCAAAATTGTAATGAAAATTATATCGCCACTGAACAAGGAAAATAAACGAAATGATGAAAAAACAAAATAATTTTTCTAAATTAAAGCATATATGGTCAAAAATCATTCAATGCTAAGTTCCTGCTGATTTGGGATTAGCGGAAATTCAAGTAAAGCTAACTTGAAATTTTAAATGTAGTTGGATTTTGATTAATTACAGAGTTATCCCCTTTATGTTATATGATATAAAACTTGAAATAGAATTTACATGATTCGAGCCTAATGTTTGCCTTCAGTGGCCTTTAGGATAGTTCAATCATAAAAGAACGATTCCGGTATGACTCGGGGAATTCTTCTTGGGTATCTGGAGATTATTATAAGTGCCGATTAGTATTTCATCGAGCGAAACAGGAACACTGAATAATACGCGGTTTGTGGAAGAATTTGCCATATCTGTTTCACAATCATTTCATACATCGTATTGGCAGTTCAAGGACAGGCATTATCATGCAGAACAGTCGACGACTTACTTAAACCGAACTTCAAGTACGCCGGGTGCTCGTTTTCCTGTGTTTCAACAATTTATAATGGAAAACGCCTTTAACTCCCATCAAATGTTATAAAGAAATATCCCCCAGTAAGTTCTGTTTACATTCCGTCCTGGGTATGACGATAAACTACGCCCAGCAGCAAGACGTCTGATCAGGAGGTTTTGAGGAGCGTGGAAGCACCTCTTAATTGCTGGTGTTCCCAGGTCCGCCCTGACCCGGGGTGGTAGAACCTGTTAAGGTCCCAGCTATGGGTAAATAGTTAACCCCGAAACTGGGGTCAAAACACTATGAAAGTGTAAAAATAGGTTTTAATACCAGAAATACTTTGTAAAAAAAAAAATTATTTCCAGCAATAAATTTTTGAAGGAAAAATAAATTACCTGTTTTTGAAGGAAGAATATTACCAGAAATAGATTTTTGACAAAACAAAATATTACCAGCAATAAGTTTTTCGGCATTAAATAACCCATTGAAGTTGATATGCCGTAAAACAAACCAAACCAAACCAGCAACAAATTTTTGAAAAGAACAAAACATTATTACCAGAAATAGATTTTTGACAAAACAAAATATTGCCAGCAATAAAAATTTTGTCGGCATTAAATAACCCATTGAGGTTGATATACCGTAAAACAAAACAAATTAAACCAAACAATTCTGTTTACATTAATCCTTTGAGCCCTGCGTTCCTGAACAATTTTAACCTTTCTGTCTGAGTTCTTGAGTCAAAATTTGCAAATAATTGGTATGTAATGTTTCACGGTAGATACAAAAATAATTACAAGTATTTACTAACCGTCCAACTGGTCGCAGGACATGAAGTCATTTTTCTCTGCTACTGTTTAACCGGTTGCTAGGCATTACGACATTTTTTCCGGTAAGGGGTTAACTATATGCCCATAGACCGTAACAGGTTCTACCACCCCGGGTCAGAGTGGTCCTGGTAACATCTGCAACTAAGGGGTGGTTCCACGCTCCTCAAAACCACCTGATCAGAGGCCTTGCTGCTGGAGGTAGTTTATCGTCTTACCCAGGACGCGGATGTAGTTTATCGTCATACCCAGGTCAGGGTTCAAAGGGTTAAGACGTTGATATTCAATATTCTGCATTTTCGTAACGAATCAATTTTTCATCGGCAGTGACTATCACATACAAAAACAAATCTCCCGTTTTGAGCAAGATCAACAACATCATCACCATAATCATCTGTCCCATAATCAGATGTGGTCCTAGGGTCGCTACGCTGCACTGATGTGTACTTTAATAGTTCCCATCATATATATCCTTGAAGTAAAATATCATTTGGACTTGAAGATGTGGGTTTTTTTTGGGGGGGGTGTTGTTTTTTTTTTACTTAAAATGGCGCATGATGAAAAGAAAAAACTTAGGCCAACAAAAATTTCACCTGCAGAAGAATATAAAAATAAACGCATACACATACGAACACCCACCGACGGGGGAGGGATGAAGAAAGAGAGAGAGAGAGTGTGTGTGTGTGTGTGTGTGTGTGAGAGAGAGAGAGAGAGAGAGAGAGAGGAAAAAGTGAAAACTTAACCGGTGAAAATATTTGAGCCCCGGGCTAAGCGCTTTCATTCGGTAATCTTATCGTCGGATATGTCAATCATTACGATACACGCGTTTTATTTATTTGTCATTGAACTGGAGAAGACTGACGTCGTAATACCGGAAGTCGCCTTGATGTATCATAAGAGGGTTCTTGGTAAATTTGAAAACTTAAATCCCAAATATCCGCTGATTAGAGTTTATTTTTTTAATGTTTGACGATAGTTTTCCTGTTGAGGAGTGCACCCCATCCTCCTTTAGATAACAGCAAACTTCGTTCGTCTCGCAATGTCTTTTCTAATTCGTAAGATTTGATATGCTTTCGTTACGAGACGCGTAGGAATAGCCCATGAATTGCAGCAGAAGGGGGGGTGTCGAAGAAAAGATAACCTGACGATGTCTTTCCCTCTTATTGTTTGTTTTTGAATTTGGAGTTTTCCTTCTCTTACAGTGATTGCCATACAAAACGATAGAACCCAATTAGGCATATTTAACTGAGCACCTTGACGTGGTGTAAGAAAGCTTGTTTTGCTACGATTGAGTAGTGAGTTCGATCCTCACTGGGTGTCCCATACTTTCGGCCTTGTGCCACATCTAAGCCGGGCTTAGAAAATCGCTATTTAACCTATGACTGGTGGAGGTAGCAGAAGAGACAGTTTCGTATCGTCCCCAAAGAGTATCATTGCGAAAGGGAACGTGACAAACTCGACAGGAATTCGAACTTGTCTCGTCGATTTCTCTTCATGGGATGCTAACCGTTACGCCACCTGCACATTCGCGAGATGCGTTAGACATTCGAGGTGAAAACCATGAAGAAACCAATGTCGTTCAGTCCCCCCCCCTGTCAGGGCTGAAATCAACAGATAGTTAAAAAACAAGGGATGATGATATGAATTCAACAGTGGGTGTAGCGTTTGATGAAATATGTATTATCCAGGGGTGTGTGACATTTTAAAAGTACAAATAAATATTGGACAGTGTATTTGTTGCAAGTCTAATGTGCCTGTGCGTGTCTGTGTGTATGTGTGTGTGTGTGTAAAGAGAATATCCATTTTGCATAATGTTTATTCAAAAGCTGCCGATCAGACCCCGAATTACCGCCAGTCATAATGAACGGATCCCCCTTTCAAGGAGGCACCGTGCCTTGAGAGTATATCGGGACTCAAACTCACACCCACCTCTAGTAGATCTCTTATATACGATCTATCGCTAAAGATGCAGTAAAGTGATCGGCTCTCTGTACCGCTTCAATAAATACCTGACTCCTCATGCTACGCTGTACCTTTACAGGAGTCAGATCAGGCCGAAAATGGCCTATTATTGCCATATTTTGGCCAGAGCTGCCCGATCCTCACTTTCCAGAGTTCAAAAGCGTCTCCGAGTACTAGTTGTAGAAGAATTTTTTCCATCCTCTAACCTCTCACTCACAGGCTAACTTCCATGGAGAGTGCTCAAGCGAGCCACATTCCTTGGTTCTGTCAGGTCTAACCTTTACGGCTAGGACCCGCCATGCCACATACATAGTAGCAAATCACACACATTCCCTCCGTATTCCATCGACGAGAATAAGTTCCACTCAAACCGCTTCTTCCCGCTAACCACTGCCCTGTAGAACAGACTCCCAAGAGGATGTTTCCCCGAACACTACAATCTTAACCTGTTCAAGTCTAGAGTTAACAATTATCTCCCCTTCCTATCCATATAACGTAACGTAACCCTCTACCTCGAATGGCCCCCGGGCCTTTTACAGGAAAAGTAAAACAAAAAAGAACAAAAATACATCTATGGAAGCAGACCCGCAACAAAATAAATCAGCATTAAACGATACACGGAAATATCAAGTGAATTAGAAAGGATTTCAAGGAGGGATGTCTTCCATAAATTCTTAGCGGAGAATCGTACGTTCAACTATTTACGTGAGTCTACAGTCCTGGAATAAGAAGTGCTGTTTTTTTTTTACCTGAATACTGCAGATGTGAAATAGACACTGTATGTTAAACAGAAATGTCAAAAGTATTGGCGATCAATCTCAGTCTAATCAACCTCAACACCACAACTAAATTTTCATTCATAGAAGGCTATACTAACAGAAACGAGCCGATTTTTGAGGAAGACGATAATTCAGAATGACAAGGCTTCGTGGAGGAAAGCAAACTGGGAAGAAGAAAAATAAAGCAATTAGAACTTAGGAGTTCTCTAAGTTTTGATTTCCTCCCGATGGTCGACTTATTAGGGAGCTAGCTTCCTGATGCTATCGGCTTGGGAATGCGATTCCAGGGTGTGGCACCATTGGAAAGGGCCTGAAAACTATACCACGAGTTGATCCACGACTTGTGAATGAAATTGGGTAGATGGAACTGATCAGAAGCCGCCGATGGTAGGCTAGCACGAAGTCTCAAGTCATTGTGACAGAGGGTGTGAGCGTACAAACCTTATTAACACTGGTGATCACGCCAGTTTATGCGCTCTCTCCCAGAGATCGTAACTAAGGTTCGCTCAGTATAGTTAAAGTCCAGGTTAACTCGATGGGTGTTGAAGAAAAAAATGTGCCCGAGCAGGCGTCTGCAAAAGGGATTGGCTATAATATTAGGTTGTTTAAATTAATGACGCAACTTCAGTCAGACGAGGATCATTAGCCTTGCCCAGGAGAAAGTACCTCCGAAATCAAACCGCGATTCCTGTGTTTCAGGCCATGACCTCCCTGCTACAGGTGACCCAGAATAAGATAAAAATTTAATGACCCACAATATGCGATTCATAAGAATTCTGGCCGACAAAAAAAAAAGAAAGAAAGGGGAAGATGTTTTTTTCTTTGGGCGATAATGTAAACTAATGCCAGTCTAGCCACACCCACACCGCCAAGAGATCATTGGCTAAGTGGTAGCATGGGTGATAGGCGGATGGGATTGTATGAGAAAGAAGGGAAACATGTTGACGCTCACTGAAGGGATTGGTATGAGATACCAATATGAGAAAGGAAGAGTTTAGGAGGATAATTCTCCTCCGACCTCTCCTCACAGAAGGGGGAGAACTCCTCTAAAACAGAAAGTAACTGACTTCCAAAAATGGGAAGTGATAAATATTCCTGTCCGAAGCCAAAGAGAATCCTTATTGGGGATTTGGAATTATCGAAAACCCAAACCACGTCCGGCCCCACACCGGGTTTTGGTCGGCGTCCATATAAACGAACGTCCCCGGGCGTTCAAGCAGTTCAAGTTAAGTTCCAGTTCAGGAGTTGAGTTGAGTTGCAGTTGGAGACCGTGCCTCGCAGAAGCTGACTGAAAGGTTTCCACGGCTTCCGACTTAGATTTCCCACCAGAAGCAAGTTTTACTGAATATCAACTTAGATACCAAAAAATTGAAAAACAACTTAAGATATCAGAACTCGCTTAATAAACGCAAAAAGTGTCACGAATCCATAGAAGCGAGCTGGGAGAGAGATTCACTCCTGTATTCAACAGACAGATATAAAGATAATTGTTATTTCTCAATACATTTGAACCTCTTGAGTTTGTTTCATTATTTTTCTTTTACGTACACTTGTGCGGTATCATCTTCACACCGGATTCAGCTTGTACTACGGCCCGACGCCTGATTGATTTCGTCTACCTAAGATCAATTCACAACGTGGGTAGGTTGGACTGGAGATCAAAGCAGTCACTTCGGTGACCAGACGTTGCAGGCGAGCTGAGAACGACAAAGCTGATACCGAATCTAACCAGACACCAGGAGGTCAGTGTCACACATCGAGTGGTTGTGGGTGTCACACAACTGGTGCTGCGACCAAGACATCCACCGCGACCAGCCGGACCATCCAGGGGCTAGTGTCACACCGTTATTGAAGGACGAGATTCCGAGTATTTTCGACATAGCACAATGTCATCATCAGGGTATGGTTTATTACAAGACAGATATTTTAGTGTTCATTATTGTCGAAGACAAAATTGTTGTGTTTATCTGAAAGTTAAATTACATACGTGTGGAGTGAGGACCATATCTAAAGTATTTACTGAAACATGTCTCAATGAAAACATGCTGGCAATATATATATATATATATATATATATATATATATATATATATATATATATATATATATATATATTTCTTGTCATTTATCAATTGCCCAAACGGACATACTACTACATCCTTGAGTAGACGCCGTACATGTCACTTATCGGATCAAAATGATACGAGAGAGGCACCGTATAATAAACATCTTCCTCCTACTATCAACCTCACCTTATTTAACAGCGGGAATTGTGTGCTGAAATATTTTTAAAAATAGAAATACGGTCAAATTCCAGCAGACGCCAACACGCGTAACTCGGAATATATAATAATAATAATAATAATAATAATAATAATAATAATATATATATATATATATATATATATATATATATATATATATATAGATATAGATATATATATATATATATATATATATATATATATAGAGAGAGAGAGAGAGAGAGAAAGAAAGAAAGAAAGAAAAGCATGGTGGGATAATGGCTAGCTGCTTGGATTGTGGAATCGGAGAGCGGAGTTCAAATTCCAATCGTGTTTATTAAATTCACTTACGTGCTAATACTCTTGGGAAAGGTATGAATCCTCTTCTTATCTCCTCAGGCTATGGGTAAATAGCAGGATAGACTGGGTTCTATAGCCTTTTATGGCAACTGGTATAGAAGGACAACTCCGAATTCAAAACCTGCGGAGGGTCGATTGGGGACCTTGTGGCACGTAGTGCACCAGGTCTCTGTATTCGGTTATTCAAAAAAGTGTGGATGGTTCTGCACAAAACCTTCACCACTATAATCAAATCATATGTGCTTGTATCGGGCTATCGGTTCCTGGGAACTGAAATATTAACCCTCTTACATTGAATTCGACCGGAGAGTCAAGTATATATATATATATATATATATATATATATATGCAGAAATATAGTCTTAAAGTGTGCTATATTTATGGGGTAAAGTGCTCAATATCAGAGATAGAGCGTGTGTAAATATAAAAGTGGACATGGAAGTCAGCACTTAGAGGCGACAGTCTATTTCATGCTAGTGCAATCGTCAGGCGACTCTATATATATATATATATATATATATATATATATATATATATATATATATTAATTAGGTTAGGCAGGTAGATATATGTCTAGGTATAGTTGAGAATAAAAAAAAAGGTTCACATAAATCCGCTTTACGTTTGAGTCAAAACGGTAGACATAGATCCAGTTTATACCTGAGTTTGTAGGTATCCACCTAGAAGGTGCACCCTTAAAACGAGGGGGGTGGAGAATTTTACCTCCCTTCCACTTCAGAGGATATAGTCGGTGTATTCTAAGGGTAGCCGACGCTACAACAAGTATATAATGTCAGGTCATGTAAAAACGAGAAAAGATATCAAATAAGATTTCTTAGCTATTCACCATCAGAGAATATCTCCGGAAATGGTACAAGTTTACAAATTTTCTTCAAAACATTAAGAGAGAGTCACAGACATGAGAACTATCCAAGACATGACGAGCAATAAGGTGATAATTGTTTACCCAGAGGCGTATCTATGGAGAGTGGAGCCCATGGAAGGCAGACACAATAACGTCTCTTTCTAAACATCTGATACCATAACAAAGTGCACAGTAGACGTACTAGTTCAAACATAACAGGTAAAAACATTAACATATATAATAAATTATGGTTCTTCAACAAGATTACTTTTATTTGATATATTTTATTTGAAGTGAATTTAGATTTTGATAATACAATGGTACTAAATGAATATATTATTTTACAAAATCATGATAATACAATTATCAAGACAAAACAGCAAACGATTATAAAGTACGTGACCTCTGATGGAGGAAAACATGATTTTGATTGAACTTTACATTTACAATTGAAAACAATTATAAAACATTATATAATAATACAAGATAAACTTTTAAAACATTGTAATACCATAAAAGTTTATTTTCGCGTTTCGGTAAAAACAAAATGCTCCAAGAATAATTTTAATCGTTAAAATATTTCATGGGGCATTTAAGAAAGTATAATGGTACCACAAGAAAATATATTTTATTAAGTTAATACACTAGCATTTTGATAAGACAGGAACTAGAGAAAGTACTTGTTAGGCCTAAAAACAGCGCATTCCTCGTTTTCAATGATGCAAGTTTTTCAATCTAAAGATGGCGGTCTACAATGAACTGTCGCTAGTAACATTAGACACCCAATAGTTTGTTGATGTCAAATGTTGCGGATGAGTGAGCGTTTAATGTCTAAGTAAGGAATATTACACTACAAATTATTTGTTCAGTGTTATCGTGATGACGTTTCCAAACATTGGCGTCCATGGCGTGTAACCTACTTGCACTATCCTAGAGATGCTTCTGTGTTTACCTTATTTTAAAATTTTCCTTATTCACCGCATTTTGGGAACAGACAAATGAAAAGTAATATTGATAAATCAACTAGTGTACCATAATTTTATTGTTGATTTCTTGTCTCTGGGTACCTATTAGTCCAGCGAGTGGTCTACATTTTAAGTCATAGGTTTTACAAGCAAGTTAACCCATTGCTGCATTGGTCTCAAGGTGCTATGAAATATAATGCCGGGTAAGACCACTCAGAAGTTAGTTTGGACATCATCGTGATAGACTGTGTTATCGTTGAGGCGACGAATATGATGAATCAAGGGCATATGGCCCAATGGATAAAAGAGTTGTGAGTTCAATACCTGGCCCCAGCAGTGGTGAACAAAAACTTGGAGAGTTGAGTTAAAAGGGGGATAACTGATACTGATATATTGAGAAAAGGCATGACACGCGGAACTAGAACAATCAAACCAGGTTGACGAAACAAAGGGTCCGGTCCGAAATTCCAACTACCTGAAAAAGGCCGGAGCGTACAATAGCTGAAAAGTCGTGAATGTGGCAACGAAGATGAGGACAACACTTCGAATAATGTAAATAATTAAAATACCTATCTCAGAAATAGAGAGAGATCCTGAAGAAGGCCGCAGCGTACAACGACTGAAATGTCGTGAATATGGCAACGAAGATGAGGGAAACTGTCCGAACAACGCAAATAATGTAAATAATTACAATACCTCATCTCAGATATATAGACTGATCCTGAAGAAGGCCGGAGAGTATATCGGCTGAAAGGTCGTGAATATGGCAACGAAGATGAGGACAACAGTCTGAACAATGTAAATGATGTAAAGAATTACATACCTCATCTAAAAAAATATAGAAAGATCCTGAAGAAGGCCGGAGTGAACAACGGCTGAAAGGTCGGAAATATGGCAACGGAGATGAGGAGAACAGTCTGAAGAATCTAAATAATGTAAATACTTAAATACCTTTCTCAGAAATATAGAGAGATCCTGAAGAAGGCCGTAGCGTACAACGGCTGAAACGTCATGAATATGGCAACGAAGATGAAGAGACCATTCCGAACAATGTAAATGATGTAAATTAATATATAGTAACATAAAAACAAGGACAATACGACGAGATATACGGGTGTGGATGTGGTGTGCGGATGAAATGCTCTCGACCCGACCAAGAAGAGAATTCTAAAAGATCTAATGTTTGATAATATAATCAGATTTAGGGTCGTGTGGCGAACCGAGACATTTTCAGCACCTTATTTTATATGTGTACGTTTGCAGGTGTGCGGCTACTAATACAGGTAAGGCAAAAAAAATATACTCATAGTACGTGATTTCTTTAAATGTAAAAAGAAATAATATTTTAAATTCTCAATCTGCTTAATCACTTTTTAGCCATTTCACATCAAGAAAGGCGACAATGTCGCTAGGACACAAGGGGTGACAGAGGGATGGCGGTTGACTTTGCGTTTAAATATTTGAAGATTGTAATTTTCAGGGAAGCAAGATATCAGAAGGGAATTCCAAAAGTGAGAAGTGAAAGAAACTGTTAGAAAAAAGTGGCGGTTGCATCTAGCTGGTTCAACAGTGGGACCTAACTGCCAATCTAGTAAAACACTTAAATTCATGTAGACGGGGCCCTAGGGGAGAAAAGAAAAGCTCATAAGAAAAGTTGCCATGAAAATATTTGTAGAAAAGACAGGAGGAAGCCACTTCACGTCGGTGGGAAAATAACTCGAGATGCCAGGTCAGGATCGATTATATTACAGAAGAATTTCGAGATATACAGCTGAGGCCACAGAGCAGATATGGACGCAGTATTCAATGGCCGTTAGATTTATAATCAGTAGACGTACCAACTGATTTAATATAATCACTCCACTTCATGTCAGTGAAAGACGTAAGTCCAAGACAGATGAAATAAGAATTCCAGATAACGAATTCCAATTCATTTATTTTTAAATTTTAACAAATTATGTGGTATGAGAATATTTTGTTTTGTCTTCCGTAAGGGGGCGGATATACAATGAATTTTGATAGAAAACTGGAAAACTGATTAACTTTTATTAAAATGAATAAAAAACGTAAAGATTTTTTTGCTTAAAACTTTGAGCGCTGAGCACCGCTTTACCGGTAGTAATGAAAAATGACTTAATGCCCAGCCACACGTTGAACAGTGGTAGGGAAAGATGGCAATGCCCAGCCACAGTTTGAACCGTGGTTGGGAAAGATGACTTAATGACCAGCGACGGGCTGGTCATTAAATAGAGAAAAATGATTTAATAATAAAGTAGAGAAAAATGATTTAACAATAAAATAATTGAAAATTGATTTTTTATTGTTGCCGCTTGATTAAAATTTTTCTACAATTTAAAAATGGAAAATGGGTAATTATTTTGTTTGTCAAGTATTACGTTATCTAAATAATTGCAGTCGTATTTTAAGCAGTAGACGCTTATATATAGATAATTTTATATTATAAGCCAACAATCAGAATATATATTTGAATATTTGTCTCTATTAAAATTTATTTATTATTTTGATTTTTTTTTTCATTTTTATGTTGAAGGTCTTAAAATGAAACTTCTGATTTTTGTAGTTACCGATGTATACTTTAGCCACACTAATTGTTCGGAGTGTCAGTTGTACAGCTCTACCTGTGAGACATCTGTAGAAATAATCTCTATCTTGCTAATATGCTGGTTTAAAAAAAAATCAAAAACGAAATGACACGGAATTTGATAATTATATTTATACTTAGAAAAGACGTCTGCATCTAATCATGTACGTAGGCACTGTATTTCATGTTAGGGTTTGAAGTTAGTGAGATCATCGTCTAGGGAAGGGTTGGACAAGAGTGTAAATATTTCCGTTGGCTGTTCTCATTTTTCAGTATTTCCTTGCCAGAAATTTCACTCAACATGAATCGGCTTAATTTATTTACACTAAATGCGATTACTCTTTTGCGTGGAATGCCGGCCCAAATTTCCAACTCGAAAGACGGACCAAAAAATGGGCAGTGCGTGTGTGCATTCGATGGGATATGAAGACATCAGTTTTATATAGAAATAAATTCAACCACAAATTCGATCGAAAGAATACCACACTTATTAAAAGAGAAAATAACTTAAAATGAAAATTCTTGAGAGACACGCTATCGAATATTAAATTAAAAAATAAACAAACTGCAGTCCAGATTTTTTCAGATATCTCCGTTTCTAAAAGAATTACTTCCTTCCCAAGCCAACATGCGCAAGTATAAATTGTTATAAAATTAAAAGAAAACGATTAAAATTAATTCAATAATGGGATCGCCCCTGTTTGCTCACTGGCGATCTATGTTCAAACTCATCAGCATCACTTTATTCCTATATAACACTTGGACGGGATGGAACTCGGTGATTACTGATATGTGTCGTATCCCTTAAGGACGTGGGTAATCATGGCTCTCCACAAATTCCTGTCCGTTATAGCTTTTTATCAATATTTGTTTTGTTATACAAGCTTGTTACGCAGGTTACGCGCCGTTTTCTATGCCGCACTCGCCTTCAGAGTGTTAAATTCTCCAAACCGTCTTTCCTCATTATGTGTCCTAAAGACCTCAACGGTCTCTTTCTGATTCGAAGTGTGTCTTTCGATTTCATTTACCTTAAAACGTCGTCGTTGCTTACATGCTCTGCCCATGGTATTCTCAGTATCCTTCTGTAGAACCATATTTCTGTTGTCTCAAGTCTCTTCTTCATCTGTGTTAAAACTGTCTAACATTTGTATTACATGGTGTTGTATTTATGTGCAAATCTCCACCATATAAATAGCAGTTGATAGCAGTTGATATATTCTTTGATTATTAACCCACACCCCTGAGTTTTTTTTTCCTCTGGTAGTACTTATCCCTCGGGTGTGGGATGGGTTTGTTGTCCGGTGCCTGAGGTGACCCCAAAAGGGGATGTGCCGAGGAGGCTTGGGAATTTTTGTGCGGTATGGGCGTTAAACTCACTTTAAATGTCGACCTTGTGTCACACCCGGCTGCGAGGTGGGCGCCCTCGTAAATACCACAAGTATTAATATTGAAGACGAAACAGCTAGAGAAATAGTAGTGAATACTTTTAACTAATTACTTTAACTTTGTTGCTAACGGAACTTTCCTGTTTTGTATTAATTTAGCAATATTTAAAGTTGTACAAATCGTACAGCCTTGTGCAAATTAATTGAACCAACCGCTTTAGTTTCCTCACCATACGATCAGTTTTAGACTCACTGGAGTGACAGGGTGTAATCGATTTCTATTTTTTCCTCAAATTCGGTCATTTGCAGTGGTGTGCAGTAATACGAATCTATATAGAGGTGTATGATGAAATTTGTTTGGCCTTGAAAAATATTGTGTCATACATGATTGTATCAGATTTTAATCTCGCCCTCGCACTATTGTCTCGACTGTCGATTAGTTGCCCTACGGCCATTGCCTGCGATGAACGTTACTTCAACGAAGTGTACGAAAACTGTAACGCTGCACGAACACATTGGCAAGTCTTACCAGTGAGCAAATCAAAGTACTATAGACTGTCCCGGAAACTCTCCTGATTTAAATCCAGTCGAGAATCTGTGGTCATTCTGCAAGGAAAGACTTCGTGGAATGGACATACAAAGGACTAACATGTGCATGTTTCATTGGAAAAATACGAAATAATAACGGAATTGTTCGTTTTGTTTCAATTAATTTGCATAAGGGCGTACATTTAAAAATGGTGTCTCTTCATAATGTTCGTTGGCGCCTGATGAGTCCCTAAAGCTAATCATCCATTTTTCACATTTAGCCTTTTCTTTGTAAGGCACTTTGTAAGACTTGCTAACAGAGATGGAAATGCATCATAACGTATAAAAATTTTCATTATTTTTTGTTCTTTCTTATATCAGATTGAGCGATAAGAAATACGCGATTTAGAAATCAATTGAAATAAGAACTGTTTTCAACCTATTTACGAATGATACATAGAAATGAAGAATAAATTTAGACTATACTAATATAGTATACTATACTAATATACCTTAGCTTTTGCAAGAGAGTGCCAGCAAATTGAATTGACTGAAGGAAAATTATTATCTTAAAAAAATTCTTACAATATAAAAATATTTCCTGGCTGTAAATAACATGCAAAGTATTTTTAAGCAGTAAAAACAAATTAGGCACCGTGGAGTAATAGATAGCGGCTCGGAGTGAGGAATCGGAGAGCCGAGTTCGAATTCCAATCGAATCCATTACATTCACTTAATATCTCCAGCTGCCTTGATCAATCCACTTCCCTTCTCCACATCCTTTCCCCTTTCATTCCTATCTGCTCTCGCTCCAAATCTTCTGTAACCCCCTTGTCTTGATCGATCCACTATCTTTCTCTACATCCTCTCCTTTACCACTCCTATCTGCTCTTCCTCCAAACCTTCTGTAACCCTTTGCGTGCTAGTGGGTTCCAGCCTTGCTTGGGGTGATAAGCTTAAAAAAAACCTTTCGGAAAGGTATGAATCCTCTTCTTCTCCACCCAGCTATGGGTAAATACCAGGACAGACCGGGTTTTATAGCCTTGGATGGCAACTGGTCTAACGCAGAAAGAAATGGCAACCTACTGCGGGAAAATTCTGCCTTCTTAGTCATTTATCGAATGATACATGATCGCCAAAGCGTGTATTACGTATGGCACATAGCTGACTGACGGAACCTTTTTTGACCATAGCAAAACACTTTGATGGGGAAGAATTTTTCTAATGAAAATCAGATTTTTCATATCAAAACCTGCGGAAATTTACTCTAAAGGTATTAACCCTTTAAGCACTGCGTTCCTGAACAATTTTAACCCATATACCTGAGCTCCTGAGTCAAAATTCACAAATAATTGGTATGTAATGTTTCATGTTAGATATAAAAATAGTTACAAGTGTTTACTCACCGTTCAACCCGTGGCTGGGCATTAAGTCATTTTTTTCTACTACCGGTAAAGCGGTGGTCAGTGCTCAAAGGGTTAAATAGCTACCTGATGGATTGATTTGTTTTTTTACGGCTTATCAACCTTTTGTAGGTTATTTTTAGATAGCAATCATTTTTAAAAATAATGAATTACTTATATAAGTCCTACTAATTAACCCATAGCTAGGGGAAGAAGAAATTGATTCATACTTTTCTCAAGGGTATTGGCTCTTAAATGAATATAACGAACCCCGCTGGAATTATCCATAAAACCATTCGTACATTTTAGGTTACCGCACCTGGTATTCCCAAGCGGTAACCCATCTAGGTACTGACCAGGTTCGACGTTGCTTAACTTCGGTGATCGTACGAAAAAATTGTTTGTGAATCTACCTGATATGGGGAATGTTGACAGTGACTTGAACGCGGATATTCGTGCCCCACACTCATAGGGTGAAAGGGTTATCCGTTTGACCTGACAAGCCAATGTTTAGTTCGAATGAAGGGCGTGCCCGACTTTATGACCAGACTAAAACGAACTTTGCAATTATCTACATGAGTGCCTACTGTAGGGTGATACTCACTGGTTGACCCGCTGTTTTGGCGGTGCGTTTGAGAATCCCGGCGTCGTAAATATCTATATGAATACATGCAACTGAGTGATGGTGAACAAGCTAGTCGTAAAGGTCTTTAGATGGGCTTAATGAAGTGGTATATGTAAAAAGAAAGAAAGAAGGAAGAATGTAAGAATGGGCTAAAAGTCGAATGTGAAAAGAAAGAAAGAGAAAGAGAGCGAAAATGAAGAAATAAAGGATCTGAGCAATGTCAAGAGGAAAGAAGAAATAAAGAAGAGAGGAAATGAAAGAAAAGGGGAAAAGAAAGAAAAAATATAAAGAGAAATGAAAAAAGAGAAATAAATGAATAACAATGGGAAGGTTAAAAGGAAAAAGTAGGTAGAGAGAGAGAGAGGGAGAGAGAGAGAGAGAGAGAAATTCAGAATAACGGGAAGAAAAAAGAAGGAACAACAGAAAAAAAAAAGAATGTGGCCAAAGCCCTTGATTAAAAAAAATGAATATAAAAAAATAAAAAAGTTAACCGAATTTTAAAAGTGAGTAAAAAAAAAAAAAGAAAAAAAAAGAAAAGCTTAAAAGAAAATAGATGAGGCTGGAAGGAAGGGAAGAAGAAAGAAAGAAAGAAAGAAAGAAAGAAAAAAAGAAAGAAAAAAAAGAAAGAAAGAAAATACTCCCAAACAAAATATAAAATGGAGTCGATTGTTTACGCTAAATTACATTAAGTACATCTTGATAGAAAAACTAGGTGAAAAAAAGTCATTAAAAACAGAATATTTCTTTCGTTATCCCACTTATTCTTTTTTTCCCTACATTATCTTTCCGCTTTTTTTAAAATTTGTTTTGTCTTTGTACTTTTTTCTCACTGTTTTTTGTGCTTCTTTTGCCTCTTTCTTCCCTTGCCATTCGTTTTCTTTCTTTCTTTCTTTCTTTCTTTCTTTCTTTCTTTCTTTCTTTCTTTCTTTCTTGTCATTAAACCCCCACAGCGATTGATAACGAAACAGAAGTCAGTCCGAGAAAAAAAAAATCTGATCTCTTTTCTGATTGAAACGAGATAAACAGACAAGAAAGTCCCCCCCGCCACCGCTACTACGATCAAGTGAATTCTTCCATATTTTCCAACCTTGACCATTACTATCCAAAGGAGAGATTCATTCAAGCTTTAGTTCGCATCTCCAAACTAATTAGTATCAGTTTCACAGCTGCAGACCCTAATCAACCCTCTTGGGGGATAGGAGCGAGCTTCTTAGCCCTTGACGTTGACCAGAGAACGAATTTCAATGAGTTAGTAAAGGCTGTAAATAGCTTTGTCAGCCCTGGCCCAGTTGTCCTGCAGCCGCCGGCATCCAATCGTTTGGCCAGCCGATACATAAAAGAAGTTAATAATTTAACAAAGAATGTTTTTTTTAATGTCGGCTTTCGACGATTTTTTCGTTGTTAATTCGTTTTAAATGATTATTTTATAATTGCTCGCTTACAGGCCGTTGAAAGCGGTTGTTAAGAAGGTGTGAATTAACTTGCTTTTTATTTTTAGCTTTTATATTATAACGAGTTCACCTTTATCTCTATCTATAAAAGGCATGTGTGTATGTGTGTGTGTGTGTGTGTGTGTGTAACGAATGCACGGCCGCAATTTTCGACGGATTTGCACCAAAATTTACATGCACATGCTCCAAGTTAGTGGAAAGGCCAAGATCTTACGTTCGACAACCAGACAATACACCATGCCACACATGCCGGAGAACCCAGTCATTTCCGTCAGACAATTTCAGCCACCACATCTCCTCTAACACCTGGCCACCTAACTTCCCAGACTGCAACAACATTGATCATTATGTGCGGGGTGCAGTTGAGCGAGAGACCAAAAAAATCTCCTTGTAACACCAAAGGTGAATTGAAGGCAAGGATTATGGCAATATTCACCAACTTAAACAAAGAGACAACACAAAAGAGTTACAGGAGATTCCGAATTTGTTTGGAGGCCCTGGTTGAATCCAAAGGAGTTTTATTGAATACATTTATTCTTTAGTATTTCAAGATACTTTTATATAATTTTGGTAAATATCTCTATCTATAAAAGGCAGGATGTGTGTGTGTGTGTGTGTGTGTGTGTGTGTGTGTGTGTGTAACGAATGCAATTTTCGACGGATTTGCACCAAAATTTACATGCACGTGCTCCAAGTTATTGGAAAGCCCAAGACCGACGTTGCATTTCCCAACTCCCATCGATAGTGGAAATAATCGATTTTTTCATGCTTCTACGGCAGTTTTCATGTAGTTTGCGGCCATTTTCTACTGGCCAGAGTGAAAGCCTAGCGCTGGCTGCCACGAATAGGCAGGAAGATTCTATTGGCCAGCGTGAGAGCCAACAGCTGACTGACACGAATGTTAACTAGCATGCTAGCATGCAAAAAAAATCGATAGCTGCATTCGTCACAAGTGGGAAAAATTTAAATCTGCATGGCACTTTACTCCAGTTGGCTCATTCGTTTGCTTAAACTCAACGTTGATTCTGATTCCGCAGAACTGGGTTGGGTGTGAAAAGTATTTGTTGTTAACATTCTTTTTTCATTCGGTTTTTCCAGTTACGAGTCCTTTTTTAAAACTGATCGTTTTCTGTTCATTTTGTTTAGTTCTTTTTTCGTAACAGATTTAATGTTTAGTATAGAGCTTAGAAAAAATTCGCAGTGTGTGATAGGCAAGAAGTAAGGCATGTAGCAACATCAGCACGGCAAAGGGCACTCCTTTAAAGGCAAGGAAAGGCAAAAATATTAGGTGGTCATCCCATAAGTTCTGTCCGAATTTTAACTTTTTGTTAAAATGAACGAAATTTAAAGAGTATTTTATAATGTCTAATGGAGCTGAACATTATTTTTATGTTTAGATGCATTTAAACTGATCAAATTTTATTTCAGAGAACAATAAAATTAAATTTTGTTTGATTAAAACCCTGCTAACATGGAAGTACCCAAGAATCATTTGAGGCACATAATGCTTTATGAGTTCAAGAAAGGAAACTCAGCAGCCGAAGCGGTTAGAAACATTCACTCAGTTTATGGAGAGGAATGTGTGAATGAAAGAACTTACAGAAGATGATTTGCAAAATTCAGAGGTGGAGATTTCACCCTTGAAGATGAAGATCGAACCGGACGTCCAGTTGAGTTTGATGAAAAGCTTCTTGAAGCAGCCCTTGAAGAAAATCCTGCTTTATCAGTTAAGGAATTGACAGAGGTTCTCAGTTCAAACCATACAACTGTTCATCGTCATCTTCAACTTGGAAAAGTTCCTAAACTTGAAAATGTGTGCCTCATGAATTGTCTGAAAACAATCTCAAATCCCGAGTTGACATCTGCTCTCCATTCTTGCCAACTTGTTTCACCTTTTTTGGATAGACTTGTGACTGGCGACGAAAAATGGATCGTTTATCGAAATGTTAAGCGTCGTAGACAGTGGCTTGGTAAAGGGGAAGGACCCCAGCCACAGCCGAGAAGGGAACCATGTTGGTGACCTTCGATTTTAGATAGATATGTCAATTCGTGATAAAAACACCTATCACCATTTTAAAAAAGCTTTTCTGCGATATTTGAAATTAAAAATAAGTAATATTTGTTTTAATTAAGATTAATTATATTTCAAATTAGTTAACCTTCCTCAAATTAAGATTCAGAAAAGTATATATTTTATTTTTGAAAGATTTTTTAATAAAGAGAATTATGTTGTTATTAATATTGCCGATTTTAGCGATTTAAAAAATAATTTCAATCAATTTAAATTCGGTTTGAAATATAGCAAAGTATTTTGCTTATTGAAAATATTAAATTTAATCTATTAGCTACGGATTAACATTTAAATTCTAGCTTCAAGAAAGATTATAATTTTTTAAATGCATTTTAAACCTTAGGTATCATCTTTTCTTAGGAACTTAGGGATATTCTGTATTTTAAATAGGTACCTCATTATTATTTATTAAACCGTGTATATTACGTGTACCCACCTGCGTATTAGAGAAACCTTAGTAAAGAAAATACAATCCCGAGCAATGATAGACCCCCACCCCAGTTCTAGGGGAGACCGACGTTTGATTCAGTATTACTTACCCTCGGCTATGTCGCACGTCGCAGCAAGAATCTATTTTCTCTTTTCAAGGAAAGTGCAACGTCTTCACTTGGATTACTTTCCCGAAAGCTGTATATCTGCCCAATTTCGTATGAAAAACGAAAATAAAATAATTTCTCCAAAATTAATATATTTATTTTTAAGCCGACATTTTTATTACTTCAAATGTTGTTATTATTATTGGATACTTCGTATTTGAAAAAGACGCTCCATTTTTATTTATCAAACAGTGTGTATTACACCGATCAGCTTGTGCATTCGAGAATTATTAGTAAGGAAAAATACGTTCACAGGCAATATATATATATATATATATATATATATATATATATATATATATATATATATATATATATATATATATATATATATGGAAGAGGTTATAGTTGTTCCAACGAGAGAAAAGTGTATATTTTAAAAAGAAGAAACAGCAAAAGATTTTGGTTGTAATGTTTGCGGTTTCTATATTCTTTTTAATATATATTAAGACATTTTTATGTTTATACGTTCTTCTTATAAATACAAATATTTAAGTAAATGCTCTGTTTATAATAAACAGTATTAATAACATTTACCGGCCTGAATGTCCGAAAAATTTCCAAAGAAAATATACATCCTCCGACAGGAATCGAACTTGTATCCTATATGGAACCGTCATATAACCTGACTTGCCTTAACCGATTAGGCCACACAGGAGCGTTTGATTAGGAAAGTCGATTTTACTGTCTTTAAACTACAATCTTCCATGATTCTCTCACGTACATTCATATCTGCTCATGGCTTATCCAAACGTAAACAAATGACGTCACACATTATAAAATGGACAAAATACATCCCTACCCATCCCTAAACATAACCCTGCTTTCGAATGTAACTATTAACTGATAAAACAAAAATTAAAAAATTGAACACGCTACCACCCCTTGTCTAGATGAATGGATTTCTCTGTATCCTTGGAAACACTCAATTATGAATCTTTGCCGTGCGTTTAAAACTGTAAATTTAAAAAAATAAGTTACTCCAAAATTCGCTTGACGAGGAAATGGAACTAATGTCTTTAATTTAATAACAAAATTAAATTCGAAGCTTTTAGCTCCCATTTTTGAAACATGGTTATTACTGTGTAGCGAAAAAACATATTTTAAATCAGTTAATTTATAATATTAATGCTCTAAGAACACCGGATTATATATCTTACTGTTCTTTCTTCATATATATATATATATATATATATATATATATATATATATATATATATATATATATATATATATATATATATATATATATATATATATATATATATAATAACCTACGCCGATAGTACAACTTGGAGTTTCAGGTTCAATTCAATCTTCAGGTACTCAGTTGGTTTTACAGCGTTTGGTTAACAATGTTTGTTTAATATTTCTAGGTCTGGCGAGGTATGTTGTTATTTGGCTGGGTTATAATTGTACATAAATATTTAATTGTACTGTAATCTAATCTTGAATATGCATTTAGGTTCAGACATACATTTGAGATTGAAAATAATAATTATTATAAATTCTAGTTCTAATTTTCTAATTTTAATTTTCTAATCTTCTTTAAAAACGGACGCTGTTATTAAAATAATTTTATGGATAAGGGGGGGTCACTCTTGATTAAAAAATAATGATAAATTTATATAAATTAAAATTAATAAAAAATAAAAAGATTTGTAGTGATAAAATGATAACAAAAGTAAAATAAATAAATAAATAATAATAATATTGATAAAAGAAATCCAAAAATCTGAATAAAAATGAAAATGAAATTAAAAATAATGGCTATATAGTAAAATAGTAAAAATACATAATAATAAAAATAATAATTACAAATCAAATCCAGTATTTGTGGCACCCGAAACTGGGGAAACTATATTAATCTGGTTCAACGTAGTTGAGACGGAATTTACAGGTGCTCATTAATACGCTTCTTCTGTTTAACATATTGGTGGTCTTCATACTTTTTAGATCCTTAGCTTCTCAGAAAGGCATAAGCTGCATTTATCGCCTTTCCCGTTAAAGGGATTAGCTTTCGCTACGTATTCCCAGGTGATAGTTGGGTTACTATTTACGCTTTTTATTTTCCAGAAACATTTAGAGAGGGCAGTTTTGTGATTATCTTTAATATTACCCAATTTCTATTGATTGTAGAAGCGATTTCAGAAGAAGCCACATAAAATTTGACCTCGTCATCATATTTGACGTTAGTTTCATAAACTAATGCATTGTTTATACATCTGTTGCTTAATAGGCAAGGTTTGTTTTGTGTTCGGTAGTTGCATTCTTCAGTTGTGGGTATGTTTTTATTTTGTAGGTTAGTAAACTGTTTTGACATTGTTGCTGAAGGATGGGTTAAACCATATGATGTTGCGTTTGCGGCGTTAGTGTGTGTGTGTGTGTGTGTGTGTGTGTGTGTGTGTGTGTGTGTGTGTGTGTACTTAATCCTGTAGATGCCATTCGATGGACACGTGACCGAACGTTCACATTCTGACCATGAGACCCGGGTTTGAATCTCACCAGGGTCGATTTGTCAGGAAGGAGACTTCCTGATGTTATCGAACTAGAGAAAGTGCGTGAAAACCATACCACGGGTTGACCATTGGGGCCGTCGATAGCTGTGCTAGCACGAAGTCACAAGTCATCGTGGCTGAGAGATGGCCGTGCTGGCCGTGTTCAAATTGTTGATCCCGCTAGATAACACACTCTGACCCAGAAACTGTAACTCACGTCTGCTCAGCATAGTTGCAGTATAAACACAAATTGCAGAATAAACACAAATGCGCCTGAGCAGACGTCTGCAATAGGGATTGGCTAGCCGTCCTAGTAGACGGGTATCCTCGAATACGAGTGGCCAGCTATACGAGACTCCCACGAGAATTCTTTTATATGGCGTGTCCCTTTAGGACGTGGACAGTCATGCCCCTCAATATCCTCACCTTTGTAGTTCTTAAAAAGATTTTTTTTTTTTGGTTATTTCTCTCAGGCTGTTCTGCCATACACTTGCTCAAGGCCATTAAGTATGTCACGCGTTGCTTCGCCCTGTCCCTCTTTCTCTCTAACCGTCTTGTAAGTATCAAATTTGCCAAGCTCTTCTTCCTCATAACAAGTCCCAGAACTTTCAACTGCATCTTCCTGGTGTTAAGTTTTGTTTCCTCTTTGTTTCTCTCCAAATCCTCGACGTTGTTCAAATTTTCGGCCCATGGCATCCTCAGCATCCTTCTGTAGAAACACATTTTTGTTGCTTCAAGTCGCTTCTTCATCTTTGTCCAATATTTGCTGCCATAAAGTAGGACAGATATCACGTAACAGTTCAGTAGCCTTTTTTTTTGTTTCTAAAGAATTTTTCCTGTCTCTTAATACTCTTAAGAATGCGTCTTTGGCCATTTCAGTACGTCTTCGAGTCTCCGTCAGAACACTTTCCAGATATTTAAATTTCTGCTTAATTTTAGTGTCCCCGACCTTTAAATTAAATTTTGGACTCATCTTATTGCTGGTGACCATTGCTGTAGTTTATGTTTAGTCCCTTCTGGTTCTCCTTTGCTATCTTCTGTAGGAGGTTTTGTAGTTTCCTTTCAGTGTCTATGATCTACTCAGTTGAAATCCCACATTCCTCGCCGATAAAGGGTACGCTACAAGAATGCGCGATTCCTGGCGGGAGGAGCATTTTTCTTTAGTGGCACTTCTCGATCGACACCGTTTCATATTAATTTTACTTGTTAACTCATATATATATGTACGCATTGAAAAATAACATTTGTGTATATATATATATATATATATATATATATATATATATATATATATATATATATATATATATATATGTAAGTGATAGAAAACTTTAATTCATCGAGTCTAGAAGAATCCTCCCCACAAAATTTCTATTACTTATATGTATATCCTTGCTTGATCCAGTTTCTAATGCTCTGGAGTGAGTGGCTTGTGGAAAGAAGACGTAGATCTTGGTACAAAATACATTGGGTCACGTATACTTGGATGACTATCACCGCGGAATTTGTGAGTATCGGCGCAATATCGAGTCTAGTCTGTGCCTTCTTCCCCGAGGACCGTTCTTCCAGTGGTTTGACGCTTTCGTTGTAGCATAACGGTCCTGGTTCGATTCTCAGGCGTGGATGCGCATTGCTGATGAGTTCCAAGTAGGTCATTCAGTGCATTCTATATTCTTTTAGGCTCGATTAAATATTCTCTCTCTGTCCCTCTCTCACTCTCTCTCTCTCTCTCTCTCTATATATATATATATATATATATTAAGACATTTTTATGTTTATACATTCTTTTTATATATATGTTCACCCAATATATGGCCCAAGGCTCACTCAAGGTAGGGTGTTGCCGAGGGACATTGTAAGGGAAAGAGATGGGCGAGAGTATTATGCGTAGGATAGATATCATTCGACATTGGACTTAGAGAGACTAAGACTGTTGTTGTCATGGAAGTATTATCTGGGGAGTTTTTCCCTCAAAAGGTAAGAAGTTGTTTGAGTGGAATTTGCTTCTTATCAAGGTGGCATAGCGTGTCCTAGCCGTGATGACCTGAGCTGGTACATATGCATATTTATATTATATAATATATATATATATATATATATATATATATATATATGAAGAAATATAGTCTTAAAGTGTGCTATATTTATGGGATAAAGTGCTCAATATCAGAGATAGAGCGTGTGTAAATATAAACGTGAACATAGAAGTCAACACTTAGAGGCGTCCGTCCGTTTCATGCTAGATGCAATCATCGGGCCACGAGTGCTGTTATTTTTCTCGGCTATTTATATATACGTGTCAGTGGTGCATTGTGGGTATCATTTTTGGCAGATATTTTACTGGAAGTTTATTTGTTTATTTGTCTCAAATTATTTTGCTTGTTTATATTTAAATTTATTTTTGTTTTTTATCCTTTATATTTATTTTATTTTTATTTATTTATTTATTATTTATTATTTATTTTGATCGGTGTTTTTATTCACGTAGTAAAAATTTGTTTATATAGCTTATTGTGGGTGGTCTATTATGGCGGCTATTTTACCGGATGTCGCTTATTTATTTATTTGGGTCAAATTATTTTGCTTGTTTTTATTTTTTATCTTATATATTATTTATTTATTATTTTTATTTGGATGGAGTTTTTATTAACGTAATAAAAATTGTTTATATAGCTTATTTAACAGTTTTGTTTTTGTTTGGGAAGATAAAGCTATTTGTTTAATTTTGGGGTTGATTGTTGTGGTTTGTTCTGACTATTATTTTGGCGGGAACAGTTTTTAATTTATTTATTTGGATTGGATATCTTTATTTTTCTTTGCTAAACGGCTAGTTTATCGGTATCGGTTGTTAGTTTATTTATATATTTGGATGTATTTAGATCAATTTATTATACTTGTTGTTATTTATTTATTACACTGTATATTTTCTCTTTTTGGTTTTCGATTTTTAAGTAACGCAGTATATTATTTTTTATTCATTTTTTTATCGTTATATAACAGTTATAGCTATTTTTCGTCCGATTTTTTGTTTTGATTTTTTATAGTCTAATATTTTGTTTATTATTTAATTTATTTATTGATTTTGTTCCTTATTTTTTATTCTATTTCGTCTATTCTAACAGGTGTGATTTGGTAATTTGTTTGGATTAATTTATTTTGCTTATTTTATTGTCCTTTTGTTTGTTTATGTATTTATTTATTTTTTCAGTTTTCGATTTTTAAGTTACTTGATTTCATGTCTGCATTTTTTAAGTTATTTGATTTCATGTCTGCATTTTGAGATTAGCTCGGATCTTTTATTTAATAATTTATTTTGGTCTGGGAAGGTAATGATAGCTATTTTTCCCTCGCAACAAAGTTTGCAAATTTTTGATAGCTTGTTGTAGGCTGATGATTTTTTCTTTATTTTCCAAGATATTTTGGTGTAGTGTGCGTTTTGTTTTTTATTTCCCAGATATACTTAGAAAGCATTGTGCTGTTCGCATATTTACTATTTGTGAAAGATGTTTTATGTTCATAATTTCTTTGTTTCCAGGGTCCTTCAGTTACTCCTATGTATACTTTTTCTTCATTATCTGGTGATTTTATCGTGGCTTGGTAGATTACGTTGTTTTGTAAACAATTACCGTTTAAGGGACATTCGTTTTTTATTCTGCAGTTGCACGTGGATTTAATTTGTTCGTGCGGTTTGTTAATAATTTTCCTGTTGTGCTTTTTTATTATTTGTGCCATGTTCTCGGTGCAACTGTAGCTGATTTTTACTGAGTTTTTGTTGAATATTTTGTGTAGGGTGCTTTATTCCGGGTAGTGTTTGTATAAAAGTTTGAAGAATATTTTTCCTACGTTTGTTTTTAGGTTTTTGCTGTACGGTGGGTTGAACCATATGACATTTCTTTTCCTGTTGGCCTTTTTTGTGTTCTATGGTGAGTATGTGAGTGTTGCTGGGAATCCGCTATCTTTTAGGGCTGTTTCGTAGTCTTTCTTAGCTTTGTTAAATATAGATTCATTGGAGGAATTGTCGGAAAGCCTGCGGTTAATCGATTTTGGTATCTGTTTAATTATAGAAGGCGGGTGGTTGGAAGATGTGTGTATATAGAATGGTTTATCATTGGGTTTTCTGTATGGTTTGTATGTGCCTTTTCTAAGGTTGAAGGTAACATCTAGAAAATCTACTTCGTTTAGGTTAGTTTTTATATCTATGTCGAATCCGTTATTTTTGAAAATCTTTATTATTGCTTTTCTAGTTTTGTCTGTGTTTTGTTTGTTGCAGTTTCTTAAGATTATGAGACCGTCGTAAGTAAAATAATGCTCATATGCTACTGCTTATGACGTGGAATAAGGAACTGAGTATCCCCTCACTCTTACCACCTGATGATGGTGAGAAAACAACATCAACATCTACATGAAACTTTCAGTTGCGGAAAGCAGCAACAAATAAGCGTTATTTTATATATTTCGCTGTTTTGTATATTTTGGTATTTTACATTGAGTACACCGTCTTCATACCATCACTGTTTTGTCATTATTATGCAATATATATATATATATATATATATATATATATATATATATATATATATTATGAAATGGACAAAGTCCGACAATTATTTAAAGACATTTTTATGTTTAACATTGTTTTTATAGATACAAGTATTTAAGTAAATGCTCTGTTTTATAATAAACAGTATTAAATAACATTTACCGGCCTGAATGTCCGAGAAATTTTCATTCGGAAGACGAATATTTTCTATGAAAATGTGTGACGTCATTTGTTTACATTTGATACGCCATGAGCAGATATGAATGTACGTGAGAGATTCATGGAAGATTGAAGTTTAAAAGCAGTAAATCAACCTTGCCAACCGAACGATCCTCAGTGGCCGAAACGTGTGTGTGTTTGTTTTTGTGTGAGTAATTGTGTAAACATGGGAATCAACGGTGATTTCTCATCTCAATGCCTTCTTCACACAAATATCTGAATGTCGATTTGAAGCGTGAAACTGACTGTTACCATGCAGCATTAATTCCTATGTCCACAGTATCGCAATAACTCTATGATATAACGGAATATGCATACACCCATTTCCCCCCATCACCGAATATGAAAATACAGACTGACGGTGAGACCAAGTGAGGAGAAGAGGATTGACGACGTCCATTGGACTACGACATTGGCTATCCTATTGTTCTACACCTATTGCCTAAGCATATTACCTGCGACTACGATGAGTACCAGTCGAATACTGCGACCGTGTGCTACTTGGTTACAGTAGCCAAAACCACTTAGCCACTTCGATCAAATATATCCCTTTACGGGACATATCACTCTATATCAGATACTGAGTACAATCAACTACAAATATAGCTAATTTACATAATATATAGAGAGAGATGGAGATAAATAGATAGAGAGAGTTAGAGAGAGAGAGGAGCGAGGAATATAGATAGAATAAGAGAACAAATAAGACAAGCATAAAAAGAAGAGATTGTAAAAGTTATTCACACATAGGTAAGTAAGTAGATAACTCAATAATCATGTAGGCATTTAACTATATCGTGTTGGACAGTGACCTGAATCAACAAGGATAGAATTACGATAATTATCCGATAACGTAAACAACAATCTAGATAGGTAAGACGCCCCCGCCTCGATTAAAGCAGAACCCACGATCTAATAAACAGTAAAGAATCACTAAAAACTCTGGGTCTCGTATCATGAAGCATTTTTCGAATTCTTTTCCATGCTCCTCTTCTCCAGCTGAGGTAATGTTACTTTAAGCGCTTGATCTCTTTGATAAGTTAGCCTTCATGAATTTGAAAATGCCAGGATCAGTCCGGTTGGCACGTCGTGTTTCTCACGCGGTGTGGCACGCCCCATAGGTGAGGCGGAAGAGGACAGCAGGTGAGGTGGACGAGGATAGCAGGTGAGGCGGAAGAGGATAGCAGGTGAACCGAAAGAGGATAGCAGGTGAGGTGGAAGAGGATAGTAGGTGAGGCGGACAAGGATAGCAGATAAGGCGGAAGAGGATAGCAGGTGAGGCTGAAAAGGATAGCAGGTGAAGTGGAAGAGGATAGCAGGTGAGGCGGAAGAGGATAGCACGTTAGGTGAGAGAGGATAGCAGGTGAGGCTGAAAAGGATAGCAGGTGAGGCGGAAGAGGATAGCAGATGAGGCGAAAGAGGATAGCAAGTGAGGCGAGAGAGGATAGCAAGTGAGGCTGAAAAGGATAGCAGGTGAGGTGGAAGAGGATAGCAGGTGAACCGAAAGGGGATAGCAGGTTAGGTGGAAGGGGACAGTAGGTGAGGCGGAAGAAGATAGAAGATGTGGCTGAAAAGGATAGCAGGTGAGGTGGAAGAGGATAGCAGGTGAACCGAAAGAGGATAGCTGGTGAGGTGGAAGAGGATAGTAGGTGAGGCGGAAGAGGATAGAAGAAGAGGCGGAAAAGGATAGCAGGTAAGGTGGAAGAGGATAGCAGGTGAACCGAAAGAGGATAGCTGGTGAGGTGGAAGAGGATAGTAAGTGAGGCGGAAGAGGATAGCAGATGAGGTGGAAGAGGATAGCAGGTTAGGTGAGAGAGGATAGCAGGTGAGGCTGAAAAGGATAGCAGGTGAGGCGGAAGAGGATAGCAGATGAGGCGAAAGAGGATAGCAAGTGAGGCGAGAAAGGATAGCAGGTGAGGCTGAAAAGGATAGCAGGTGAGCCGGAAGAGGATAGCAGATGAGGCGAAAGAGGATAGCAAGTGAGGCCAGAGAGGATAGCAGGTGAGGCTGAAAAGGATAGCAGGTGAGGCGGAAGAGGATAGCAGGTGAGTCGGAAGAGGATAGCAGGTGATGCGAAATGACTGAAAGACAATCAAAGATTTAGAAACAGTTTTAAAAATTCATCTGCAAAAAAATAAATAGGATTTTAAAATTTAAAATATTATTAGGGATTATTTGCATTTGCACGCATGAGTCGCAGTATAAATAGTTATAAATAATTATTGACCGATTTTATCATTGTGATATTTTTTCATTATATTTTAAGAATATAGTGTCTTCAATTCGGAAGAGAGAGTTATCAATGATAATGTTCTAACTTCGAATCCGCAGTTATCTCTCTTTAATCTTCTCTTTGGGTTTTTTAACTGTAATTTTATCTCACATAAAATTTGATGTGGCGCGAGCACATTTTAATTCCGAAAATGTGACCCAGAGAAAAAAAAAGTTTGGAAATCAATGGCTTAGAGCGTATAAAAATATTTTCATTTTTAATCATGGTGTCCATCTTGGAAGTTCCAATATGCGTTCTGAAATTTTGTAACTCTTTACAAATGGTATCATTTAATCAATCTTTTCATTCTGAATGATAGCTGATAAGGTTATTCTTCTCTGCCTTATATTTTAAAGCCAAACAATAGTTGATGGACATCTAAATTGCCGCTTTAAATCGTTTGCAAGTTCTGGGCAGTACGATAAGGTGTTCTTTTATTTCACTTTCCCTTATATCATTCTATGAAACAACGTCCAATTTCAAATACCCGAATTGGTCAGAATGTCTTGCTAGCTCTCTAGCTAGATAGATATGTCTTGCTAGCTCTCTAGCTAGATAGATATGAGCAGATTGATATATATATATATATATATATATATATATATATATATATATATATATATATGAACAGACTGAGATAAGATAGATAGATAGATAATGAGCAGTGATAGATAGATAGATAATGAACAGATTGAGATAGCTACCTAGTATGTCGATAGATAGATAGGAACAGATTGAGATAGATAGGCAGATAGATGGCTAATGAAAAGACTGTTATAGATAGATAGATAGAGAGATAGATAGATAGATAGATAATGAACAGACAAAATTAGCTATCTATCTAGCTAGCTAGATTTGATCATATTGAGATAGATAGGTAGATAGATGAATAATGAACAGACTGAGATAGATAGATAGATAATGAACAGACTGAGCTAGCTAGCTCTCTATCTAGATATATATGAACAGAATGAGATAGATAGATAGATAGATAGATAGATAATGAGCAGAGATAGATAGATAATGAACAGATTGAGCTAGCTACCTAGTATGTCGCTAGATAGATAGGAACAGATTGAGATAGATAGGCAGATAGATGGCTAATGAAAAGACTGTTTATAGGTAGATAGATAGATAGATAATGAACAGACAAAATTAGCTATCTATCTAGCTAGCTAGATTTGATCATATTGAGATAGATAGGCAGATAGATGAATAATGAACAGACTGTGATAGATAGATAGATAGATAGATAGATAATTAACAGACAAAATTAGCTATCTATCTAGGTACATAGATTTGATCATATTTAGATAGGTAGGTAGATAGATGAATAATGAACAGACTGAGATAGTTAGATAGATAGATAGATAGATAGATAGATAGATAAAGACCGGCTACTTGTTTTCTGAGCACACCCTTCTCGTACCGCTAGCCAATCCCTGTTGAAGGCACCTGTTCAGGCCAATTTGCGCTTCTTCAACACCAACTGAGCCCACTTTTCGTTTGTCCTTCAACTGTGCTGAGCAGCCCCCATATGTCACATTTCAGGCGTATTTCTAACAGGCCTATTTAGATTATAGGCAATCAATGTTTCCTTTATCTAAAACATGTTGCATCTGCCCCAGAATACACAAAATTAGTTGTTATGTTTTCCTTTTAAAAACAGAAAAGTAATAATAAAATATTGTAAACAAACAAAAATGTTATTAAAGAATTAAACAGTAATACAAAACAAATACAAAAAAAACTTTCCAACAGTTTCTCTATAAATCAATTTTCTTTTGACCTTTGCCTTTTTAAAAAAAAAAAAAACTTTGTACACTATTTTGTCGATCTTCATCCGATGAAAATTTTCGTTTGTTGCTGTGAAATATATTCACAACAATTGTTGCAGCAAATTCCTTTTTCAATGTGTTGTTCACAAGCAAAAACATATTTTGGAGAATAAGTTTCCCAAATCCTTTCAGCAGACTCTCTTGTAATGAATTCATTATGTTTTACAATAAATTTATCTGCGTAGTCAAGTATCGCAAAACAAGCACAAACAAAGTCTGCCATTTAGCTGTAAGACCTCCTTGAGAAAGTAAGTCAAAGTACTGCTTCTCTGTAGCATCATCTCTATCATTGCCTACCATGACCAGGGAAAACATTTTACATTGAAATAATAAAGAAAGAGATGGTAAAGTAATTTGTAGGCTTGTTGAGAGGTAGAGAGCAATAGTAAGGCATAACGTATTAGTTCTGCATCTTGGTTGGCAATGTTGCTTTTTTATTTTGTAATTTTTCTAGAATTGAGTATGGTTGTTCTTCCAGCACGTTTTGTATGTAGTTTTCCTTGTTTTGTTTTTTTTTTAATTCAAAACCATTAGGACAACACGTTGCTTCATATAATTGAGTAAAATCCTTTATCGCAGAAATAAAATCATGTAATTCATCAGTTTGGACCAGTCGTTGCTTTGGAGACTTTCTGAATTCTCTTGTGTTCGGCAAAAGAAAAGGTTTTCTTATTTTTTTCTGAAGGTATTGTAGGTATTGGATGTAAATCCCAATTCAGTTTGCTTAGTTTTTCCTTTCAAAATAAATTTCTCTTCAAAATTTTTCATACATAGAACTGGATTTTTCGTAGGAAACCAATCAATACGATTAACGAATTTTATCGTTTTTCTTTTACGAGGAAAATAAAATATCGATACTTTTTCACTGTTAGTAACATATCCACTAGAAAAGCCAAATGCAACATATTTGTTAAACATTTTTGTTAAACAAAATATCATTATATAATATAATCTTTAAATGCAATGGATTCTGAGGTAGAAAATCTACCTAAAAGCGTTCATTTTCAAAACGGGCGGAAATTAAAAATCATAAAAGCGATGTAACTCACAGTCTTTTATAATTCGTGGATTAGTAACATAAAAGGTGTAAATATGCATTTTAGTGTTGAAAACATGTCTAGGGAATTGAAATAACGTCTGATAAATTCTACGTAATTGTACGTTGTTAATGTACGTTCTAAGAATTCCATTTTTAAACTTACCTTCCTTTTAGATTAGCATTTTTCTAAGTGGCCATTTACATTTTTGCTTACATTACATCGGCCTGTTAGAATACATGTGACACGTGGGGCCATCACACTGGAGATGGACGTTTAGGCCATTGCGAATACATTCTTTTATAGATGGAAAATGTGTTTCAGGCTCAAAGACTATTCTATAAATTAGAATATAATTTTCCTTTTTTAATTTAAAACTGTTTGGACAACACTTTGCTTCTTCCAATTGAATAAAATCCTTTATCGTATCAGCTGAAATAAAATCATGTAATACATCAGTTTGGACCAGTCGTTGTTTTGGAGGCTTTCTGAATTCCTTTTTATTCGATAAAAGAGACGGTTTTCTTTCTTTTTTTTCTGTATGTATTGTATGAATTGGATGTAAATCCCAATTCAGTTTGTTTCATTTTTCCTTCAAAATGCTTCATACAGAGAACTGAATTTTTCGTAAGAAACTAATCAATACGATGAATGAATTTTTTTCTACGAGGTCGGATTTTTTTTACGAGGTCGAATTTTCCAAGAGGAAAAGAAAATGTTGATACTTTTTCTCCGTTGGTAATATATCCACTAAAACAGCCAAATGCAACACATTTGTTAACCATTTTTGTTAGACAAAATGTCACAAAAAACTTTATAATTTAATCTTTAAATGCAATGGACTATGAGGTAGAAAATTTACCTAATGGCGTTCATTTGCAAAACGAATTGCACACGCAATTGAAAATCATAAAAGCGAGGTAACTCACAGTCGTTTATAATTCGTGGATTAGTAAAATAAAAGGTGCAAATATGCATTTTAGTGTTGAAAACATGTCTAGGGAATTGAAATAACGTCTGATAAATTCTACGTAATTGTATGTTGTTAATGTACGTTTTAAGAATTCAAGTTTTAAAGTTACCCCCCCTTTTAGATTAGCAATTTTTTAAGGGTCCATTCACATTTTTTAAAAATTATATTACATCGGCCTGTTATAATTCAGCTTCTGACGTGACATGTGAAGCCGTACAATACTCGTTGGTCATGGCGGACCTTAGTTACATTTCCTGGGAGAAAGTATATAAATTGTCATGATTAGCAGTTTGGCCAGTACGCTCCGAGCCTCAGTGACGATGACTTGTGAGTGCATGCTAGCACCACCATAGACGGCTTGCGAACAGTTTCGTCTAACTAATTTCACTCACAATGCTTGGGTCAACCCGTAGTTTAGTTTTCAGGTACTTTCTAAAAGTGCTACTCGCTAGGATCCCCACCGCAGACCGATAACATCAAGAAGTAACCGTCCTATCAAATCGACCATGGTGAGATTCGAACCCGGGTTCCATGATCGGAAAGTGACTATCGGACCAGATAGATAGATAGATAGATAGATAGATAGATAGATAGATAGATAGATAGATATGAACAGACTGAGATAGATAGATAGATAGATAGATAGATAGATAGATAGATAGATAGATAGATAAGAGGGTGCTGGAAAGGCCTACCGACCATTTGGAGGATAACCCTTCCTTTGCACCATTCGTAGAATCAAAGAGACTTTTTATTAAAACAACTGAGAGTACATGAGAATGTGGCGACTGTGGCAGCGGCTGATCCAGGTTCTTGTCGTGGTCACGGCGCCAGTAGTGACGATCTAACCGTTATCCTTTTTGCAGCACCAGATGTGACATTCTAACCCCTCTGGTTCTTTTGGTCGCGTTCGATGCCTGGTTAGATTCTGTATCAGTTTTATCGTTCTCAGGTCGCTTCCCACGTTTGGTTACCGAAGTAACTGCTTTGATCTCTGGTCTAACCTACCCACGTTGTGATTTGATCTTAGGTAGACGAAATCAATCAGACGTCGAGACGTAGTGCAAGCTGAATCCGCGGTAAACGTGATACCGCACAAGTGTATATAAAAGGAAAATGATGTAACAAATTCAAGAGGTTCAAATGTGTTAAGAAATAACAATTATCTTTATATCTGTCTGTCGGATACAGGAGTGCGTCTCTCTTTCAGCCCGCTTCTATGGATTCGTGACACTTTTTGCGTTCTTAAGCGAGTTCTGATATCATAAGTTGTTTTTCAATAAAACTGCTTTTGGTTGATATTCAGTAAAACTTGCTTCTGGTCAAAAATCTAAGTCGATCTTGGTGGGAAGTCTAAAGTCGAAAAGACGTGGAATCTTGTGGTCAGCCTTTGCGAGGCACGGTCTCCAACTGCAACTCAACTCAACTGCCTCTGGAATCGCTACTCAACTGAACTGAACTCCTTGAACGCCCGGGGACGTTCTTTATATGGACGCCGACCAAAACCCGGTGTGGGGGCCGGACGTGGTTTGCTTTCTTCGATAATTTCAAATCCCCAATAAGGATTCTCTTTTTCTTCGGACTGGAAAATTTATCACTTCCCATTTTTGGAAGTCAATTACTTTATGTTTTAGAGGGGTTCTCGCTCTTCTGTGAGGAGAGGTCGGAGGAGAATTATCCTCCTAAACTCTTCCTTTCTCATATTGGTATCTCATACCAACCTCTTCGTGGGCGTCAACAAGTTTCTCCTTCTTTCTCATGCAATCACCTCCGTCTGTCACCCATGCTACCACTTAGCCAATGATCTCTTGGCGGTGTGGGTGTGGCAATACTGGCCTTCTTTAAATTATCATCAAGAAAAGAAAAATATTTTCCCTTTTCTTTCTTTCTTTTCTATCGGCCAGAATTTTTATGAAATCCACATTGCCATAATTAAAAATTCTTTTATCATATCTTATCCTGAGCCACCTAAAATCCACTCAGCAGAATCTCTACCGACGCATTAATGATCACAGTCAACTTTTAACTGGGTGGTCATTTCCACCTGAGATCAAGTGTCTTAATATTGTCGCATTTCCAGATGCCTGTTCTTGGCGACAGAAGGTATGTCGTTAACAATTTCAACAGATAAAAACAATGATTTCTTTTTTTTCATATCAAGATCTGTATTCATACGGCTGGCTTCCTCGTCGGTTTTTAAGATACCCGAATTTCGATTTATCTCTTGTTTACATGCAGCCGGCCGAATCGAAATTTTTATTATTGCTACGTGTGTGGTGAAATTGTCATTCTTTTACCCGTGTTTACTCTCTTATCATGGCATTAATTAATTCTGACAGAATCCGGAATCTGCTTCTCTTACGAATCTTTTCGTCCTCTGCGAAAAGAAAATATCTTTCTTTGTAATTGAAATAAAATCTTTTAACCATTTTTCTTTCGTTAAAAAAAATAAATAATGTCGCTCGGTATGTCTTTCGATCTAGCTCTTTCTCGCCTTAAGTATTTCCCGTTTTTAATTGCTATGATTAATTAATTAGCCAATTACCATAGCTAAATAGTGTCACAAGAAGTCTGTTCCGAGCTCTTGTGTGACTTCTGAAATATATTTGATACCCTACATATTGTACCTTTCTTAGCTTTTCAGAACACTTTCGAGTCTTGCTGATGGTCAGCTTCTGCTCTACCTTGCCTTTAAAAACATCTCCTAATCGACAGGTGATTGTCTTACAAATTTAAGCCCTTTATTTCAAGCGACAACTCACCTCTCCTTTAAAATGTTAAGAGGAATTTTTGGCAGTTTAGTTAGATATTCATTCATCTGCTTAAAAAGTGACTTAGAGCAACAAAAGGCGGGAAGATTCGGAGAGCTATGTTCATCTGCTTAATGAATTAAAAATCAATGGATGGCAGAACAAGGAGAAAGAGTGATAAAGGGTCAAAAGTTACTCATAGTAAAAAAATACAGGAAGTTGTAGAGAGCCATGATCGTTCATGCGCTGAAGAGACATGAAATAAAAAAGTACAATTGATGAAGGTCGGAGAATGGTTTGGCTGAAATATGGCAGTAATAATAAGAATAATTAATAAAATGAGCAGAATTGTCACAAAATCATTTGGAATAGTTTTGGATAATTTAACACACAAGTCCTCCGTCCCGGGTATGACGATAAACTACATCCGCGTCCTGGGTAAGACGATAAACTAAGTCCAACAACAAGGCCTCTGATCAGGAGGTTTTGAGGAGTGTGGAACCACCTCTTAATTGCTAGTGTTCTCAGGTCCATCCTGAA
Organism: Acanthosepion esculentum; assembly: GCA_964036315.1. NCBI lineage: Eukaryota > Metazoa > Mollusca > Cephalopoda > Sepiida > Sepiidae > Acanthosepion > Acanthosepion esculentum. The sequence goes on from OZ038483.1 coordinate 17,718,549, forward strand.
CCGGGGTGGTAGCATCTGTTAGGGTTCCAGCAAAGGGCAAATAGTTAACCCCCAAACTGGGTTCAACACACAATGAAAGTGTAAAAATAGGTTTTAATACCAGAAATACTTTGTAAAAACATTATTACCAGCAATAAATTTTTGAAGAAAAAACTTATTATCAGTAATACATTTAAAAGAAAATATTACCCACAATACATTTTTTTTTAAATATTACCAGCAAAAGATTTTTGAAGAAAAATATTACCAGCAATAGAATTTTGGAGGAAAAAATATTACCAGCAATACATTTTTGAAAAAAATTAAAAAAAAAATTTACCAGCAATAAAAATTTTGTTCGCATTAAATAACCCATTGAGATTGATATGCCGTAAACCAAAACAAACACAAGTCGTATTATAAACAAATGATGCTGATTTACTAAGAATTACCAGTATTTGACAGTAGACCATAATTTGGTGAACACACCGAACAAAAATGTGGGTCAAGAGTGCCAGAAATTATTGCTAGAATTTCCAAAACTTTTGCGCAGTGAGATTTTTTCCTTTTCATCGCCTGACCCCAGAGAGGCAAAGATGCTTGGCTCTTTCTGACAGCGTCAGTCGCCATGGGACTTTTCTCTCCCTTCTAGAACTTTCTTTTATTACTACTACCACCTGTCGCTTTATTTTGCCAAACATATTTGTCTTCTTGAAAAGATTCCAATCCAACACGCCGTTCCAAGTTTTCTTCTTTTTTTTGTCTCAAAAAATGGATTTCTGTTTCAGATTTTATTTTCGGTAAAATAATAATGAATCATAAAATCTACATCCACGCGCGTGTGTGAACCCGCACACAGTTGTACACGCACACTCTCATGCACGCAGATCAACACGCCCGTCCATGGACACATTCACGCTCAGACTTTCGGTAAAACACGACGCAATCTTTTTTTTATTTCTTTTCTGAATTGTTTTAAACTCCTTCTTTTTCTTATTGTTACTCTTTATTTTTCATACTCCCTCTCTCCTTCTGTTTCACTCTTTCTCTCTATCTTTCTGTTTCACTCTTTCTCTCACTCTTTGTGTTTCGCTCTTTCTCTCTCTCTTTCTGTTTCAATCTTTCTCTCTCTCTTTGTGTTTCACTCTTTCTCTCTCTCTTTCTGTTTCACGCTTTCTCTCTCTCTCTTTCTGTTTCAATCTTTCTCTCTATCTTTCTGTTTCACTCTTTCTCTTTCTCTTTCTGTTTCACTCTTTCTCTCTCTCTCTTTCTGTTTCACTCTTTCTCTTTCTCTTTCTGTTTCACTCTTTCTCTCTCTCTTTCTGTTTCACTCTTTCTCTCTCTCTTTGTGTTTCGCTCTTTCTCTCTCTCTTTCTGTTTCACTCTTTCTCTCTCTCTTGGTGTTTCACTCTTTCTCTTTCTCTTTCTGTTTCAAACTTTCTCTCTCTCTCTTTGTGCTTCACTCTTTCTCTCTCTCTTTCTGTTTCACTCTTTCTCTCTCTCTTTCTGTTTCACTCTTTCTCTCTCTCTTTCTGTTTCACTCTTTCTCTCTCTCTTTGTGTTTCGCTCTTTCTCTTTCTGTTTCACTCTTTCTCTCTCTCTTTCTGTTTCACTCTTTCTCTCTCTCTTGGTGTTTCACTCTTTCTCTCTCTCTTTCTGTTTCACTCTTTCTCTCTCTCTTTGTGTTTCTCTCTTTCTCTTTCTCTTTCTGTTTCACTCTTTCTCTCTCTCTTTCTGTTTCACTCTTTCTCTCTCTCTTTCTGTTTCACTCTTTCTCTTTCTCTTTCTGTTTCACTCTTTCTCTCTCTCTTTGTGTTTCACTCTTTCTCTTTCTCTTTCACTCTTTCTCTCTCTCTCCTTTTCTGTTTCACTGTCTCTTTCATTTGTTTCATGACATTCGACTATTTTGGATGCTGGCAACAGCTGCATCATTAGACCAAGATGGCGTGGAAGTCTCCCATCATTGTGCCACCGCCTTGTTCGCGGGCTTTGAAGGATTTATTTGAATATAAATGAAGAGACCCGCTTCTACCAAAAAAATGCCCAAAATGTGTCAATTAAATTTAAGTATAGTCTTGGTTGTTGCATTGACACGCTCGCGGAATGTCGTTTTATTAACTTGGCTCTGAAGACATTTCTGCATTTTTCATTTTTGTTCTTCATAAATTTTTATCTACGTTTGGGATTGTTTTTTTTTTCTTTTTCGTCAGTTTTTCTTCAAGATTTTTAACACGATAAAAAATGTCTGAAGAAAAAAAAACTTATTCAGACATTTTTTCTTCTTTTTCTTCTCTTTCGACCTCTTTTGTTTTTCTTCTTCATCAAGTTTTTTCGACATTTTTTCTTTCTTTTTTTCTTCTGCAGTTATTTCTCTTTTTTCTTCTTATTTTCTTTCCCTTTTTTATTCTTTTAATCTTTTCCTTTCTTTTTTCTTCTTCTTTGTTTCCATTTTATTCTTTTTTATCAGCTATTTATTCTCCTTCTTCATCAACATTTTTCTACTTTTCTTTTTCTTCTTTGCTTTTAAATTCTTCTTTTTCTTATTTTCCTTAAACCGTTTTCTTTCGTCATTTCTTCTTTTTCTTTCCTTTCCTTTTCTTCTTCATTAATATACTTTCAACTTTTTCTTTCCTTTTTACTTCATCATCAATTTCTTCTTTTTCATGATTTTTTCGTCAAATTTTTGTTTTCCTTTTTCTCTTTCAGCCATTTCTTCTTTTTCTTCTTCTTTGCTTTCTTTTTTCTTTCCGTTTTACTTCTTTGCCCTTTTCTACTCCTTTAATGTCTTTACTCATTCCTTTTATTTAATAGTATTTTCTGTTTCTCATAAATTTTTCCATCTTTATATTAATCCTTTTTTTTATTTAAATGATTTAACAGAAAAGAGAAAAGATTTTACAAGTTTCTTATGCTACTGGTGTTGATCATTGTTGTCTTTTATTCTTACCCTCCCCCACAAAATAAAAATCAAACGGATATTTTCAAAAACGGCATGTCTCTTCAAAACTTTAAAAAAATTCTTCTTCTTCTTCTTCTTCTTCTTCTTCTTCGTTTTCTTCTTTTTTCTTCTTCTTTTTCATCTTTTTCTTCTTTTTCTTGGTTTTCTTCTTTTTCATCATTTTCTTCTTTTTCTTCTTCTTCTTCGTTTTCTTCTTTTTTCTTCTTCTTTTTCATCATTTTCTTCTTTTCTTCTTCTTCTTCTTCGTTTTCTTCTTTTTTCTTCTTCTTTTTCATCATTTTCTTCTTTTTCTTCTTCTTCGTTTTCTTCTTTTTTCTTCTTCTTTTTCATCATTTTCTTCTTTTTCTTCTTTTTCTTCGTTTTCTTCGTTTTCTTCTTTTTACTTCTTCTATTTCTTTTTCTTATTCTTTTTCATCATTTTCTTTTTCTTTTCCTTCTTTTATTCTTCTTCTTCTTCGTTTTCTCTTTTACTTTTTCATCATTTTCTCCTTTTTCTTCTTCTTTTTCTTCTTCCTTTTCATCATTTTTTCTTCTTTTTCGATTTCCTCTCCTTTCTTCTTCTTCTTCTTCTTTATCTCCCTCTCCTCCTCCGTTTTTTCTTCTTCGTTCTCATCATTTTTTCTTCTTCCTCCTCCTCCTCTTCTTTTTCTATGCAATGTGTTCTTACAGGACGTGGACGATCATAGCTCTCCACAATTTCCTCTCCCTCGTGGCTCTTAGCAAAGTTTCTCCTTTTATCTAGCATGCCCCCTTTCCCCCATCCATTTATCCATTCACAAGCTCGTCAGGCAGGGAACTGACTCACTGCCTTCCTTCAACTGTGGGTGCCAAGTCTTCCAAACCTTCTGTTCTCATTAGGTCTCCTTGAAATTCCACCTGTCTCTGATTCTGAGCAAGCGGCATGAGTTGTCCACACTGGATAATTCAGACAGGTTCCTTCAATTTTCTCGTTCTCCAGCGATGTTATTTTTTCATCACAAAGTGGGGGTAATGTTAGCCCTTTCATCTCAAGTTAAGATCAGAATTTTTTTCCTTTATGTCTCTTTAGACAGAGGTTTTAAGAATTAGTAGCGAGCTGACCATGAAACCCGGGTCGATTTGCCAAGGAAATGACTTCTTGATATTATCACCGCAGTCAGACGATTCCAGCATGCGTCACATTTGAGACGTGCCTGAACACCATACCACAGGCTGACCCAAGCCTTATGAGTGAAATTAGTCAAACAAAACTGTTCAGAGGCCGTCGGTGGTTGAGTTAACGCGAAGTCACAAGTCATCGTAACCGGCAATATGAGCTTTATTTAACTACTGATCACGCCGGATTATCCACTACCTCCCCAAAACTGTAACTAAGGCCTGCTTGGCGTAGATGCAGTGTACAACACGTGTCCCTGTGGGTGTTGAACAAATACCAATGAGCCTGAGCAGGTGTCTGAAACAGGGATTAGCTAGCTACCCAAGCCAAAGGGTGTGCTCGGAAATGACAAACCAATCATTCTCAGTATTACTATCAATATTTGAAGAAACTCGCGTCATATCGGTGCACAGAGCTAAACTATCTGCAGACCCTGTTTTCGACCTTAATTTCTTATTTTCTCCAGACGTTTGTAAACAGTGGAAGAAAAGTTTGCCTAATACTAGGCAAGAGAGCCACTTGAGGTAGGGTTACTGTTAAAATGTTTAGGATGGAGGAGGTGTGTGTTACGAATGAAAGATAGGAAGTGAAGTGTATGTGTGTGAAGTGAGTAACCATGGTCAAATGCAAAATAAGTAAAAGAACTGTCCAACAAACAGAATTGACAGTTTTCAATAAGTAATAACAAAAAAATAAAATAAATAAAAATAAGTTAAAATAATAATATAAAGCAAGCAAACAATATATGTTAGACAAATTAACAGTAATAAGGCAAAGCAACAGCAAAATAGTTCACAGACTAAGAATTGGCGTCGACACACGAAAGCAAGCTCGGACAAGCGAACGTAACGTTCTGATTTCAAGACAGGACAGATCGGGACTGACTCATATGAAACCGCAAACCGGTCTATTTTATTGGCTAGGAAAAAATCCCGACATGCATTTGCGTACTTCTGCCGATAAAAATGGAGGCTAAGTGTTTTGCAGTCATTCCCTATGAGGGCTGGAATCAACAATTAGGCTAAAATGGATGAATAACAACCTTTAACGTATTCAGGAAAGCACTTACGCAAGTCTGTTTCACAGAGCAGCAGTTCTTGAAAAAAAAAAAAAAATAGAAAAGTACCTGAGTGGAATTCCTCTTAACAGAATACATGTGGGTGATTCACCTGCTTGCAGGTAGCATGGCATGTCCTAGTGTATCCTGGCTATAAACATCCGAACTGCTGATAGATGAGCGATGAGGGTGATATTACTTACATCGGAAAGAGGCAGCAGAATATAGTAATGGTAATATTAGCCATTTCCCTATAATGACATAATAATTTGGCATTCATTGACCGAGCAGCCAGTACTGTTTTCGGTTGAAATTAATTAAATCTTTCTCTCAAAAAACGTTTTTTTTTTTAGGAAAACAGGTGTCTCAAGTCCAGTAAATGTTATCGTTCTTTCCATTATTGATGGGGATTTCCTTCCAAACCCATTTGATGTGGTGTGGAATGTTAACATCTCGATTGTCTTCGTGTTACATATGTTATCCATTTTAGTTGTTGCTGCTGTTGGTAGTCCTCAAGTGATGCACTTTCTATGATTTGCTACAGTTCTTCATTTGTGATTCTGTAGCGCCAGTCCATAATGTTCAAAGCAGTATGGTCTTTGCCAAGACCTTCAGGCTTCATCGCTCAAAGCCTTTTTTCACCATTGATCTTAGGAAGGTCTTCGACTATGAGACGGCTTAAAAAGATTTTGAACCCCGTTAAAGCTGGACGGTCGGAAGATGAACGGGTTCGTCTTTTTTCATACTAACGTTTACCAAATGCAAGACTCGAGAGACATTCAGGGTAGAGAGCTATTGATATAATTGTAATGATGAATGAGGTGTCATATAACTAAAACAGGAACTGATGCAAAGAGAAGATTAGGAGGATAGATAACAATTTGATTTGAAGAAGTTAAGATTGTTTTATTTTTTTACGGTTTATCAACCCTTTTTGGGTTATTTAAAGATGAAACATATTTTGGATTGCAAGGATTTTTATCGTGAGTGAATATTGCATTAACAATTTTGTGAAGATAACAATTAATTTTCCAGATAGTAGACGTACTATTTAATCCATAGCTAGGGGAAGAAAATATTAATTGATACATATCCCAATGGTATTTGCGCGTAAAGGAATGTAACGAACTCGACTGGAATTCGAAATATATGCTATACAATCTTTCAACCCATCTTTCTTACAATTTCGCATTGTATCAAAATACGATAAACTAGTAAATAGAAGCTGAAGTAGTTACATTCACTTTTTACTAATGTTCACTCAGTACAAAGCCCAAGAGTTCTTCAAGGTAGAGGGTTACTGTGTAGACTTATATTAGCGTAGGAAAAGGCAAGTGTTAGGAGTATAGAGCTGAAGTAGACTTTAGAAGGAACCAAGAACCCAGTACTAAAAAGGAAACAAGGGATAAACCACTACTCCTGTTCAAAAGACTGGGGAGGAGTGTGAACCGGACGACATATATTTACAAACAGTTCTAGAGATCCGAGTTTGAGCCTCATTACTTGTTATCCACATGGCGTCATTTTAAACTGACGCGTTCTTTTCTCTTGAAAAAGTGATTTCAAGAAAAACTGAATCTAAGCTAAATGGTCCTATTTATATGGGAAAAAGTAGGTATCTATTTATACTGACGCCAGGAGAATATGGGTTTCTAAAAATAATTTCAAATGCTCATTTTCACAACAGAGGGGCCCTCCCCATTTGGCGCAAAATAACTGTTTATATTACTGATCGCTGAAATTGGCCTTGCACCAGACTAAACAATGCCGTCTGCACAAACAACACTCTAGGTGAGTAGTGAGTTTATCGTGTAAAAAGGTGAATAACTTAAAGTCTTTAATAATGTATTTAATAAGAATTAACTTAAATAAATTATTCCAGCTATTCATGTAATAATGACATAGTAATCCTTTGCTTACCTTTATTATTTTTGATATTACGTGTCTGGCTGGTGAGTAAGAGTTGATTGGGAGGGACGGAAGTGAATTCGTCCCAAAATGGCAGAGGCGACGTGCACTCTGTATCGTCGTAGTTCGTAGCGTCGCATGACTGGTTTGTTGCTATGGTGACCTGTGTGCCAAAAAAATAAATCAAGGCTATGCGGTCGAAAAGTGGCAAGAGCAAGTGGAGCGTTGAAGCTTTGCCGTTGGTAGCTGGCTGGGTGGGGGTGTGGTGACGTGTCGAAACTTGTGTCTTTTTCACCTCACACAATAACTCCCTGTCTATATCTCCCTTTTTTCTGTTTACAAAAATTCTGTGTGTGTGTGTGTGTGTGTGTGTGTGTATGCGTGCGTGAGAAAGAAAGAGAAGGAAGGAGAGAGAAGTGAAAAGGAATGAGTTACAACCTTCTTTCTTTCTTTCTTTCATTCTTTCTTTCTTTCTTTCTTTCTCACGAAACATCAGTTTATCCATATTTAATACTTTTCTTAAGTAACAAAAAGAAACAGCGTCAGACAGACAGACAGACGGACGGACAAATATTAAGAGGAAAAGAAAACTTGCAATATTTATTCCTTCTTTATTTTCATTTATTATTATGTATATCTATATGGAGTTCATAAAGTCCATGTGTAATTTCAAAAGCTTGTAGCTTCGTAACTGTACACAATAAAAACATTCTATAAAAAGGAAAAGACAATATAAGTAAATTCGTTATTGGGATTCTTAATTTTCAACATGTCCGCCATCATTACTCATATGCAGGGTAAAACGATTCCGTAGTCACTATTTCAGAGCTACTCTAGAGACCATCCTTGTATATGGCTCCTTAACCTGTACACTAACAGCCAAACTGGGAAAGAGGTTAGATGCTGCTTACACACGCATGCTTCGAGCAGCACTAGACAAATATCAGAAAGATCTAACTAACGCCTTTATCCACTGTGTCAGTGGCAGGACCCAAAGACTGTGAGTTCAATACCTGGTTAAGGCGGTGAAGAAATTTCAGAGGGAAAATTAACAGGAGATAACTGATAACTGACATCCATTAGACATGGCACGTGGAACTAGAACAGTCTACCCAAAGTGAGCGAAATAAAGGGTTCAGTTCGATATTCCAACCACCTGAAGAAGGCCGGAGCGTACAACG